>CAUYUJ010006891.1:999472-1191972 GCA_963575745.1 Prorocentrum cordatum | reverse complement strand
GGGCCAGGCGGTTCGTTGATGGCTCGCGCACGGCATCTCAAGGTCAAGACACTCAGGGTACTCTGCCGGCATCCGTTTCTTCGCGACCGCAGGGTGCCGTGGCCAAGCGTATGGTGTTTTTGGCATGGTTTCCCAATGTATGTTTACGTTGCAAGATTCAAGTTAGGGTGTAGGAGCTGAGGGGAGACAGTTTGGGTATGAGGGTTAGCCTTTCCGTTTAGGGTCAAGGTTTGGGGTAAGGGTCGGGCTAGAGGATCAGAATGTTAGCTTTCGGGTATCAGGGTCAGGGCTAAGAAACTGAAAAGTGACGCAGGAGATTCAAGTCCTGGCACGAAAGTAGGGGAAAAAGGAGGTTCAAAACCACGGCCTCAAAAGCAAGAGTCCATCCGTGGGAGAAGTGGTGGCACGTTGCTGCGAAGCCCTCTAGATGAACATCACGATGGCTGGCTGAAGAAATAGGGCGCCTGCAAATCATGTCAACTTTTTTTTGGTTAGGGGCCAATCTCGAGCGCGAAGCAGACAACCCGTCAGTGCAGATGGGAGCGGGCCCAGCTTTGGGCACCGCCCAACCGACCCGTATCCCCACTGGCGAGGCCTTGGCCCCACTAGCCAAATTACCCACCTGGGTGGGGACGTATGCCCGCTCCTCCGGACTTCGTTGGGCCTATCGCCTCCCAGGAGGGTGGGCCTGTGGGGTCGAGATGCCCTGGGCCCCGTGGGGATGATGTCAGGTTAGACGACGCTGAAGCTCACGCGGCCTCCGTCGGCCCGGCCAGTACGCCAGCTGCGGGCGAGAACCTCGAGCGACGGCGAGGCCGTGCCCCGCGGGGCCGTCGGGCGGGCACGAGCGCGGCGGTGGTGGCGAGCGTGGGCGCGCGGCGGGGGGGGCCGGGCCCTGCCGACCAGCGGGCGCGCTGCCAGAAGACGCCCCCTCGGTCATAGGCTCCCTGAGGCCGGGCGGGGGGGTCGTCGTCTCCGTCGCGGCCGTGGCCGTCGTGCATGGGTATTGGAGGACCGACGCGCTCGAGGTGTCTGGGCGCTCTCCTCACCGCTCGGGCCCCCGGGAGACTTCTCGCATCCACGGCCAGATTCCCGCCGAGATGCTGGCCAGAGCGCGCCCCTGGAGAGGACCTGGGGTCGTCTTCGCCGCCGTCGTCGTCCCGAACAGACAACCTGGGGAGCTGCTTTCCTTACAGTCAAGAACCCTAATAAGGACGCGCGGTAAGGACGCAAGATCCTTGGAAGCCGAAGTTGGGATTCTTGGGGGCGGCGGACGACGAAAACCTCAAGGACGCAAAGAGCAAGGAAGAGCAAGGACGCAAGGGTACCCTGAGCAAAGTCGCGCGTCCTTATTAGGGTTTTTGACTGTACCCCCCCGGGAGATCCCATCGTGGAGGCGACCTCCCTCGGGAGCGGCGTCGACGCCGATGGCCCCCAGGCGGGAGGGCGCCAGCTGTGCACCTGCACCGATCCTGGCCGTGCCCACCCTGGCCGCCCAGGACCCGCGTCGACGCCCTGCTGGCTTTGGCCAGGGGGGCATATATGTTTATTATCCAGATAGGCTTGCCTTGCAGGAGTCCTAGCTCAAACCCCACAAGTGGGTCCGCTGCCCCCCTAACTCCTATGCCCACCCCCTAACTCCTATGGCTATGCCCGTGCCCATGCCTCCCCCCCTAACTCCTATGCCTACGCCCATGCCTATGCCTGCTTGCTTGTTTGTTTGCTTGCTTGCGCACTCGCTTGCTTGCTTGCTTGCGCGCTTGCTTGCACGCTTGCTTGTTTGCTGAGTTGCGGATTCCAAGCATGCTTGATTCCTCGGATTCTTTGATTTGAGTCGTCTAATATATTTGGAGTCAACGCTGGCTGACACACATACACACATATATATATACATATATATATATGTGCATATACATATCTCTATGTAGATATGTATGCACGTACAGAAAAGGAGCCCGACCACAAGAACCCTTCCACAAGAAACCCAACCCTGAGACCTCAAGACGTCAATTGATTTTTGGTGTGTGAACGTCACGCTTTTCATCGCAAAACCACCGCAACCCACAAAACCCAGGGCACCCTGGAGGCAAGCAGGGTGTTTCTTGGCATGGGCCTCCACTGTATAGACGGATCCTGAGCCCAAGATTGGCATTGCCAGCATCCGTGCAAGAAGACGGGACGGGATCTGTCAAGATCCTGACCAGGATTGGCTCGGCCAGGATTCGAGCCCAGGATCCAACCTTCCAGCTGGGCCTCTGGGTCCCTGACGCATCGAGACGAGGCCATCTGCAGACCTCGGAGGCACGGATGAGCAGGTGCTTGTCGCCTCGCAGGTGCTGCATTGGCGCCCGCCCACCCTGTGGGGGCAGGACCACGGCTCCCCCAGTGGCGGGCGGTCTGCAGGCGGGTGGCAACCACGGCTAGGATCAGAGGCAGTGGCATGAGCAGGGGCAGCCCCGCCAAGATAAGCTCTACCTCCCGCCATCCCTCTACGCCTCCCTCACATTTCTGGCAACGCACTCGACTCCTCGTTATCGCCGTCTTCTCCTCCTCCTCCTCATCATCACCACCACCATCATCACCATCACCATCACCATCACCATCACCATCACCATCACCATCACCATCACCATCACCATGACCATCACCATCACCATCGTCATAGTCATCATCATCATCATCATCATCAGCATCAGCATCCTCATCCTCATCATCATCATCATCATCATCATCATCATCAGCATCACCATAATCACCATCATCACCATCATCATCACCACCATCACCATCCCCCTTCTCCTCATCCCCCGTTTCCTCTATTGCACCGCCCTCGGACCTGCCTCCTCCTCCTGCCTCCTCCTGCATCCTCCTCCTCCTCTTCCTCATCTGTTGCAACCGCAACTTGGCCACAATAACGTGGATCCGAACACTGATCTCATTCGCCGACGGCCGAAGGCTCCACGGATCACAACCACTCCAATTCTGGCTGTCCTGTTCACGGGGGCAACAGTCAGATGCTGGTGCTGGAGACCTTCCTGGAGCCACTCGCTCCACTCATGCGTCGGTGCTGCGTCGAACGTCCGTCGAGCTGGGTCGAATTTGAAACAAACTTGAAACGACTTCGGAACCAGCGTGAATCGAACTGTGATCGAGCTAGAATCGAACAGACCTGTTAGGTGGTGCCCAGGAAGGTCTCCCAAACGAGCATCTAACAAAGCACCCAAACTTGAATCGAACTCGGATCCAGCGTGAGTCGAGCTGGAATCGAACTAGAATCGAACAGACCTGTTAGGTGGTCCCCAGGAAGGCCACCCAAACGAGCATCTAACGACACACCCAAACTTGAATCGAATTCTGATCCAGCGTGAGTCGAGCTGAAATCGAACAAAAATCGAACAGACCTGTTAGGTGGTCCCCAGGAGTGAGGTCCCCCAAACGAGCATCTAACAAAACACCCAAACTTGAATCGACTTCGACTCCAGCGTGAGTCGAGCTGGAATCGAACTAGAATCGAACAGACCTGTTAGGTGGTCCCCAGGAAGGCCCCCCCAAACGAGCATCTAACAACACATCAACACTTGAATCGACTTCGGATCTGGCGTGAGTCGAGCTGAGATCGAGCTAGAATCGAACAGACCTGTTAGGTGGTCCCAGGACGGCCCCCCAACCGAGCATCTAACAAAACACCTAACTTGAATCGAACTCGGATCCAGCGTGAGTCGAGCTTGAATCGAACTAGAATCGAACAGACCTGTTAGGTGGTCCCCAAGACGGCCCCCCAAACGAGCATCTAACAAAACACCCAAACTTGAATCGAACCCAGATCCAGCGTGAGCCGAGCTGGAATCGAACTAGAATCGAACCGACCTGTTAGGTGGTCCCCAGGAAGGCCCCGCAAACGAGCATCAACCAAAGCACCAACACTTGAATCAAATTCGGATCCAGCGTGAGTCGAGCTGGACTCGAACTAGAATCTAACAGACCTGTTAGGTGGTCGCCAGGAAGGCCCCCCAAACGAGCATCTAACAACACCCCCAAACTTGAATCGAACTCGGATCCAGCGTGCGTCGAGCTGGAATCAAGCTAGAATCGAACAGACCTGCTAGGTGGTCCCCAAGAAAGCCCCCAACACGAGCATCTAACAAACCACCCACACTTGAATCGAATTCGGATCCAGCGTGAGTCGAGCTGGAATCGAACCATAGTCGAACTTATCTGTTAGGTGGTCCCCAGGCGGTTCCCAAACGAGCATCTAACAAAGCACCCAAACTTGAATCGAATTCGGATCCAGCGTGAGTCGAGCTGGAATCGAACCATAATCGAACAGACCTGTTAGGTGGTCCCCAGGGAGGTCCCCCGAACGAGCATCTAACAGAACACCCATCTTGAATGGAAGACGGATCCAGCGTGTGTCGAGCTGGACTCGAACCATAATCGAACAGACCTGTTAGGTGGTCCCCAGGACGGCCCCCCAAACGAGCATCTAACAAACCATCCAAACTTGAATCGAAGTCGGATCCAGTGTGAGTCGAGCTGGAATCGAACCATAATCGAACAGACCTCTTAGGTGGTCCCCAGGACGGCCTCCCACACGAGCATCTAACAAAACACCCCCACTTGAATCGACTTCGACTCCAGCGTGAGTCGAGCTGGAATCGAACTAGAATCGAACAGACCTGTTAGGTGGTCCCCAGGAAGGCCCCCCAAACGAGCATCTAACAACACATCAACACTTGAATCGACTTCGGATCCAACGTGAGTCGAGCTGGAATCGAACCATAATCGAACAGACCTCTTAGGTGGTCCCCAGGAAGGCCTCCCAAACGAGAATCGAACAAAAGACCCAAACTTGAATCGACTTTGGATCCAGCGTGAGTCAAGCTGGAATCGAACTAGAAGCGAACACACCTGTTAGGTAGTCCCCAGGAAGGCCTCCCAAACGAGCATCTAACAAAACACCCAACCTTGAATCGAATTCGGATCCAGCGTGAGTCGAGCTGGAATCGAGCTAGAATCGAGCAGACCTGTTAGGTGGTCCCCAGGAAGGCCCTCCAAACGAGCATCTAACAAACCACCCACACTTGAATCGAATTCGGATCCAGCGTGAGTCGAGCTGGAATCGAACCAGAATCGAACAGACCTGTTAGGTGGTCCCCAGGAAATTCCCCCAAACGAGCATCTAAGAACACACCCGAATCGACTTCGGATCCAGCGTGAGTCGAGCTGGAATCGAACAGATCTGTTAGGTGGTGCCCAGGAAGGTCACCCAAACGAGCATCTAACAACACATCCAAACTTGAATCGAATTCGGATCCAGCGTGAGTCGAACTGGAATCGAACCAGAATCGACCAGACCTGTTGGGTGGTCCCCAGGGAGGTCCCCCAAACGAGCATCTAACACAACACCCACACTTGAAACGAATTCGGATCCAGCTTGAGTCGAGCTGGACTCGAACTAGAATCGAACAGACCTCTTAGGTGGTCCCCAGGAAGGCCCCCCAAACAAGCATCGAACAAACGACCCAAACTTGAATCGAATTTGGATCCAGCGTGAGTCGAGCTAGAATCGAACCAACATCAAACAGACCTGTTAGGTGGTCCCCAGGGAGGTCCCCCAAAAGAGCATCTAACAGAACACCCAACCTTGAATCGACTTCGGATCCAGCGTGAGTCGAGCTGAAATCGAACCAGAATCGAACAGACCTGTTAGGTGGTCCGCAGGAAGGTCCCTCAAACGCGCATCTAACAGAAAACACGCAAACTTGAATCGACTTCGGATCCAGCGTGAGTCGAGCTGGAATCGAACCAGAATCGAGCAGACCTGTTAGGTGGTCCCCGGGGAGGCCCCCAAAACGAGCATCTAACAGAAAACACCCAAACTTGAATCGACTTCGGATCCAGCGTGAGTCGAGCTGGAATCGAACCAGAATCGAACAGATCTGTTAGGTGGTCCCCAGGAGGAAGGTCCGCCAAACGAGCATCTAACAACACACCCGAACTTGAATCGAACTCGGATCCAGCGTGAGTCGAGCTAGAATCGAACCAGAATCGAACAGACCTGTTAGGTGGTCCCCACGAAGACCCCCCAAACGAGCATCTAACGAAACACCCAAACTTGAATCGAATTCGGATCCAGCGTGAGTCGAGCTAGAATCGAACCAGAATCGAACAGACCTGTTAGGTGGTCCCCAGGAGGAAGGTCCCCCAAACGAGCATCAAACAACACACCCAAACGTGAATCGAATTCGGATCCAGCGTGAGTCGAGCTGGAATCGAACCAGAATCGAACAGACCTGTTAGGTGGTCCCCAGGAAGGTCCCTCAAATGAGCATCTAACAAAACACCCAAACTTGAATCGAACCCAGATCCAGCGTGAGTCGAACTGGAATCGAACAAGAATCGACCAGACCTGTTAGGTGGTCCGCAGGAAGGCCCCCCAAACGAGCATCTAACAAAACACCCAAACGTGAATCGAATTCGGATCCAGCGTGAGTCGAGCTGGAATCGAACCAGAATCGAACAGACCTCTTAGGTGGTCCCCAGGAAGGCCCCCCAAACGAGCATGAAACAAAACACCCAAACGTGAATCGAATTCGGATCCAGCGTGAGTCGAGCTGGAATCGAACCAGAATCGAACAGACCTCAAAGGTGGTCCCCAGGAAGGCCCCCCAAACGAACATCTAACAAAACACCCAACCTTGAATCGACTTCGGATCCAGCGTGAGTCGAGCCGGAATCGAACCAGAATCGAACAGGACAGACCTGTTAGGTGGTCCCCAGGAAGGTCCCTCAAATGAGCATCTAACAAAACACCCAAACTTGAATCGAACCCAGATCCAGCGTGAGTCGAACTGGAATCGAACAAGAATCGACCAGACCTGTTAGGTGGTCCGCAGGAAGGCCCCCCAAACGAGCATCTAACAAAACACCCAAACGTGAATCGAATTCGGATCCAGCGTGAGTCGAGCTGGAATCGAACCAGAATCGAGCAGACCTCTTAGGTGGTCCCCAGGGAGGCCCCCCAAACGAGCAGCTAACAGAAGACCCAAATGTGAATCGAATTCGGATCCAGCGTGAGTCGAGCTGGACTCGAACCAGACTCGAACAGACCTGTTAGGTGGTCCCCAGGAAGGCCCCCCAAACGAGCATCTAACAGAAGACCCACACTTGAATCGACTTCGGATCCAGCGTGAGTCGAACTGGAATCGAACCAGAATCGAAAGGATCTGTTAGGTGGTCCGCAGGAAGGTCCCTCAAACGAGCATCTAACAGAAAACACGCAAACTTGAATCGACTTCGGATCCAGCGTGAGTCGAGCTGGAATCGAACCAGAATCGAGCAGACCTGTTAGGTGGTCCCCGGGGAGGCCCCCCAAACGAGCATCTAACAGAAAACACCCAAACTTGAATCGACTTCGGATCCAGCGTGAGTCGAGCTGGAATCGAACCAGAATCGAGCAGACCTGTTAGGTGGTCCCCAGGGAGGCCCCCCAAACGAGCACCTAACAAAACACCCCCAAGAGAGCCAAGAAGCAGAGGCACCGGTTCCGCGAGCGTGGCCTCGGCCCATCCCCGCCGCACGGGCAGAGCTACAAAGGCCTCGACGATGTCTGGAAAACAGCGAGAACCAGGGCAGCGATATCCCTGCGTTAATTGGTGGGCCCAGCGCCGCTTGGGAACGCAACGGGCAGTAGTCCCATCAGGGCTCCGGCCCCTCACTTCTTGGAGGAGAGCGTCCGCGACATCCAATCCAGGCCCTCGTAGAGGCCGTCGCCGGTCGTGGCGCAGGCCGACTGGATGAACCACTGGCGGTTGCGCATGTTGTGGAGGCCCAACTTTTCGGTGACCTCTGCCGCCGGCATCGCGTTCGGGAGGTCCTGCTTGTTGGCGAAGACGAGCAGCACGGCATCGCGCATCTCGTCCTCGTTGAGCATCTTCATGAGCTCCTCGCGCGCGTCCTCCGCGCGGTCACGGTCGTTGCTGTCCACCACGAAGATGAGGCCCTGCGTGCCCTGGTAGTAGTGGCGCCACAGCGGGCGGATCTTGTCCTGGCCGCCGACGTCCCACACGGTGAAGCTGATGTTCTTGTACTCGACCGTCTCCACGTTGAAACCGATCGTCGGGATCGTCGTGACGACCTCGCCGAGCTTCAGCTTGTACAGGATCGTGGTCTTGCCGGCGGCGTCGAGGCCCACCATCAGGATGCGCATCTCCTGCTTGCCGATCAGCTTGGCGAAAAGCTTTGTGAATGCCATCCCCATGTCTGCGACACGCTTCTGATGACTCGGCGGCAGGACGAGGTTGTGAAACCTCACCTCGTGTCTTTGAGATGCCAGTACCTTGGGCCGAAACGGCTGAGTAGGTGTATCTCCGCCGACACATGTGCATCTCACTTCTTGCGAGTCAAGGCAAACAATTGGCCGGTGAGAGCCCCAAACAGTGACGTGGTGCCCTCTGGACTTGCAATGCGTGTGTGTGTGGCAGGAACTACATGCTGCGCGCGTGGAGAGATTCTGGTTCCACATCGCCGGTTTCATCGCCAACAGATCGCCGATGCATCGGCGATGTGGCGCGATCCTTCGGCCCCATCTGCCTACGTGTTACACTTCTACTGCGCTCCTTGAACTGCACGCAGACACACAGATGCGTCCCGACGGGCGCCCCCAGCCAACCCCCTGTTGTTGCTTGGGGCAGCGCTGCCCTGGGAGAAGTAGGAGGTTCGCTCCACCCCGTCTTGACGAAACGCTCGGGCTCAAAATCCTGGGTGAGAGCCCTTGGGGTGGGGCGCCGCGCCCTTCTGATTGCACGAGGCAGCGCTGCCCTGGAAGAGCGGAGGCCCAAGAGTGATGAGCATGCCGAAGATCAGGGTACACGAGGGAGCATACAAGGGCGAGTGAGAGCGAGGTCAACGATGCGAGTTTTCTTGGTATTCAGTGCTGGTGAATGTCATGCTGACAGTGCACGTACGTTTGTGTGTGTGTCTCATCGCCCAACAGCTTCTCATCATATTCTGCTCCCCCCCTTCTCCGCCCTCCCCGTCTCTTCCTCCACCATCTCCTCCTCCTCCTCCTCCTCCTCCACCTCATCCCCCCTCCTTGCACAACTGCTCCTCCTCCGCCTCCACCCCACCATCATTCATTCCTCCTCCTTCATCGTCCACCGCTCTCGTCAGTGTTCGTTTCTCATTTCTCTCCAGCCTGCCCCTGTTCCTCTTTCCCCTCCCCATCCTCCTTCTTCCCTCTCTTCCCCTCACCCTGCTGCTTCCTCATCATCCTGATGCTAGTCTTTCTCGTGGCTGCTGCTGCTGCTCCTCATCCTCCTTCAAGCTCCTCTTCCTCTTCATCCCGCCTCCCTGCACTTCTCTCATCGAAACCCTGCTCTTCTCCTCACGAGTGCGCAAGTCTTCGCCCTCACTCTTGCAGCAGATGGTGTGTGGGTGTCGGGCCTTCTTTTTCCAGCAGCTAACCACACCGCTGCCTTTCGCACCAGCAGGTTCATGCTGGGCCCCATGCAGGATCTCGAGCAGGAGTATGGCAGGGGGGACTTATAGCAACCCTGCGAGCAGGGAAAAGGAGGGAGGGAGGGAGGCGAGAACAGGGGGAGGGGGGGGGAACAAGTGGGGGGGCGACTGCGTGAGCGTCGGCAGGCACCGGTTCCGCAAGGGTGGCCTCGGCCCATCCCCGCCGAACAGGCAGAGCTACAAAGGCCTCGACGATGTCTGGAAAAAAGCGAGAACTAGGGCAGCGATATCCCTGAGTTAATTGGTGAGCCCAGCGCCGCTTGGGAACGCAACGGGCAGTTGTCCCATCAGGGCTCCGGCCCCTCATTTCTTGGAGGAGAGCGTCCGCGACATCCAATCCAGGCCCTCGTAGAGGCCGTCGCCGGTCGTGGCGCAGGCCGACTGGATGAACCACTGGCGGTTGCGCATGTTGTGGAGGCCCAGCTTTTCGGTGACCTCTGCCGCCGGCATCGCGTTCGGGAGGTCCTGCTTGTTGGCGAAGACGAGCAGCACGGCATCGCGCATCTCGTCCTCGTTGAGCATCTTCATGAGCTCCTCGCGCGCGTCCTCCGCGCGGTCACGATCGTTGCTGTCCACCACGAAGATGAGGCCCTGCGTGCCCTGGTAGTAGTGGCGCCACAGCGGGCGGATCTTGTCCTGGCCGCCGACGTCCCACACGGTGAAGCTGATGTTCTTGTACTCGACCGTCTCCACGTTGAAGCCGATCGTCGGGATCGTCGTGACGACCTCGCCGAGCTTCAGCTTGTACAGGATCGTGGTCTTGCCAGCGGCGTCGAGGCCCACCATCAGGATGCGCATCTCCTGCTTGCCGATCAGCTTGGCGAAAAGCTTGGTGAATGCCATCCCCATGACTGCGACGCGCTTCTGATGACTCGGCGGCAGGGCGATGTTGTGAAACCTCACCTCGTGTCTTTGAGATGCCAGTACCTTGGGCCGAAACGGCTGAGTAGGTGTATCTCCGCCGACACATGTGCATCTCACTTCTTGCGAGTCAAGGCAAACAATTGGCCGGTGTGAGCCCCAAACAGTGACTTGGTGCACTCTGGACGCGCAATGCGTGCGTGTGTGTGGCAGGAACTACATGCTGCACGCCATGTGGTGGAAGCCGCGTGCTGCAACCCACGCGTTGCAAACTAGATGTGGTGCACGATGTGTGGGGGCAAGCCATGTGGTGCCCTCTGTGGTGCACGCTGCATCGTGCAATGTATCTGGTGACAGCTCACCGTGCGGTGCAGCCTGCGAGGGGCAGCCAGCGCACGGGGCGCCCACGAGGCACCCCCGGGCAGTGGCCAGAGGAGCAGTCCCCACGCGCGGTGACGGGGCGACGAGCCGGGGAACGCCAGACAGCACACGAGGCGCCCACCCGTCGCCCGCGGGCGGCGACCGGGCGACAAGAAGCAGAACCGCAGGCCAAGGACTCACAACCAACCCCGAAAAGCGCTTCCACATACGTACAGAGGCCTCCCAGATGGGGTCCGAGCAGATGGGGTCGGAGGACCGCGCCGCATCGTCGATGCATCGCCGATGCAGCGGTGATGCAGCGACGACGTCGGCGATGCATCGGCGCCGTCGGCGTGGAGAGATTCTGGTTCCACATCGCCGGCTTCATCGCCAGCAGATCGCCGATGCATCGGCGATGTGGCGCGATCCTTCGGCCCCATCTGCTCGGACCCCGTCAGGGAGGCACACAAGTGCGAGCACTGTTTCCCGACTCGGGCCCCCCGTCGCCTGAAGCCCAAACTGCGCTACGTTTTACACTTCCACTGCGCCCTTTGAGCTGCAAAGACACACACAGATGCGCATATCCAGAGCAAACTTCCAACTGACACGTTGGACGCCCTCCTCGATGGGCGCCCCCCAGCCAATTCCCATGTTGTTGCTTGGGGCAGCGCTGCCCTGGGTGAAGTAGGAGGTTCGCTCCACCCCGTCTTGACGATACGCTCGGGCTCAAAATCCTGGGTGGGAGCCCTTGGGGTGGGGCGCCGCGCCCTTCTGATTGCACGAGGCAGCGCTGCCCTGGAAGAGCGGAGGCCCAAGAGTGATGAGCATGCCGAAGATCAGGGTACACGAGGGAGCATACCAGGGCGAGTGAGAGCGAGGTCAACGATGCGAGTTTTCTTGATCATCAGTGCTGGTGAATTTGATGCTGACAGTGCACGTACGTGTGTGTGTGTGTGTGTCTCATCGCCCAACAGCTTCTCACCATATTCTGCTCCCCCCCTTCTCCGCCCTCCCCGTCTCTTCCTCCACCATCTCCTCCTCCTCCTCCACCTCATCCCCCCCTTGCACAACTGCTCCTCCTCCGCCTCCACCCCACCATCATTCATTCCTCCTCCTTCATCGTCCACCGCTCTCGTCAGTGTTCGTTTCTCATTTCTCTCCAGCCTGCCCCTGTTCCTCTTTCCCCTCCCCATCCTCCTTCTTCCCTCTCTTCCCCTCACCCTGCTGCTTCCTCATCATCCTGATGCTAGTCTTTCTCGTGGCTGCTGCTGCTGCTCCTCATCCTCCTTCAAGCTCCTCTTCCTCTTCATCCCGCCTCCCTGCACTTCTCTCATCGAAACCCTGCTCTTATCCTCACGAGTGCGCAAATCTTCGCCCTCACGCTTGCAGCAGATGGTGTGTGGGTGTCGGGCCTTCTTTTTCCAGCAGCTAACCACACCGCTGCCTTTCGCACCAGCAGGTTCATGCTGGGCCCCATGCAGGATCTCGAGCAGGAGTATGGCAGGGGGGACTTATAGCAACCCTGCGAGCAGGGAAAAGGAGGGAGGGAGGGAGGCGAGAACAGGGGGAGGGGGGGGGGATCAAGTGGGGGGGCGACTGCGTGAGCGTCGGCAGGCACCGGTTCCGCAAGCGTGGCCTCGGCCCATCCCCGCCGAACAGGCAGAGCTACAAAGGCCTCGACGATATCTGGAAAAAAGCGAGAACTAGGGCAACGATATCCCTGAGTTAATTGGTGAGCCCAGCGTCGCTTGGGAACGCAACGGGCAGTTGTCCCATCAGGGCTCCGGCCCCTCACTTCTTGGAGGAGAGCGTCCGCGACATCCAATCCAGGCCCTCGTAGAGGCCGTCGCCGGTCGTGGCGCAGGCCGACTGGATGAACCACTGGCGGTTGCGCATGTTGTGGAGGCCCAGCTTTTCGGTGACCTCTGCCGCCGGCATCGCGTTCGGGAGGTCCTGCTTGTTGGCGAAGACGAGCAGCACGGCATCGCGCATCTCGTCCTCGTTGAGCATCTTCATGAGCTCCTCGCGCGCGTCCTCCGCGCGGTCACGATCGTTGCTGTCCACCACGAAGATGAGGCCCTGCGTGCCCTGGTAGTAGTGGCGCCACAGCGGGCGGATCTTGTCCTGGCCGCCGACGTCCCACACGGTGAAGCTGATGTTCTTGTACTCGACCGTCTCCACGTTGAAGCCGATCGTCGGGATCGTCGTGACGACCTCGCCGAGCTTCAGCTTGTACAGGATCGTGGTCTTGCCAGCGGCGTCGAGGCCCACCATCAGGATGCGCATCTCCTGCTTGCCGATCAGCTTGGCGAAAAGCTTGGTGAATGCCATCCCCATGACTGCGACGCGCTTCTGATGACTCGGCGGCAGGGCGATGTTGTGAAACCTCACCTCGTGTCTTTGAGATGCCAGTACCTTGGGCCGAAACGGCTGAGTAGGTGTATCTCCGCCGACACATGTGCATCTCACTTCTTGCGAGTCAAGGCAAACAATTGGCCGGTGTGAGCCCCAAACAGTGACTTGGTGCACTCTGGACGCGCAATGCGTGCGTGTGTGTGGCAGGAACTACATGCTGCACGCCATGTGGTGGAAGCCGCGTGCTGCAACCCACGCGTTGCAAACTAGATGTGGTGCACGATGTGTGGGGGCAAGCCATGTGGTGCCCTCTGTGGTGCACGCTGCATCGTGCAATGTATCTGGTGACAGCTCACCGTGTGGTGCAGCCTGCGAGGGGCAGCCAGCGCACGGGGCGCCCACGAGGCACCCCCGGGCAGTGGCCAGAGGAGCAGTCCCCACGCGCGGTGACGGGGCGACGAGCCGGGGAACGCCAGACAGCACACGAGGCGCCCACCCGTCGCCCGCGGGCGGCGACCGGGCGACAAGAAGCAGAACCGCAGGCCAAGGACTCACAACCAACCCCGAAAAGCGCTTCCACATACGTACAGAGGCCTCCCAGATGGGGTCCGAGCAGATGGGGTCGGAGGACCGCGCCGCATCGTCGATGCATCGCCGATGCAGCGGTGATGCAGCGACGACGTCGGCGATGCATCGGCGCCGTCGGCGTGGAGAGATTCTGGTTCCACATCGCCGGCTTCATCGCCAGCAGATCGCCGATGCATCGGCGATGTGGCGCGATCCTTCGGCCCCATCTGCTCGGACCCCGTCAGGGAGGCAGACAAGTGCGAGCACTGTTTCCCGACTCGGGCCCCCCGTCGCCTGAAGCCCAAACTGCGCTACGTTTTACACTTCCACTGCGCCCTTTGAGCTGCAAAGGCACACACACACACAGATGCGCATATCCAGAGCAGACTTCCAACTGACACGTTGGACGCCCCCCTCGACGGGCGCCCCCAGCCAACCCCCTGTTGTTGCTTGGGGCAGCGCTGCCCTGGGAGAAGTAGGAGGTTCGCTCCACCCCGTCTTGACGAAACGCTCGGGCTCAAAATCCTGGGTGGGAGCCCTTGGGGCGGGGCGCTGCGCCCTTCTGATTACACGAGGCAGCGCTGCCCTGAAGAGCGGAGGCCCAAGAGTGATGAGCATGCCGAAGATCAGGGTACACGAGGGAGCATACAAGGGCGAGTGAGAGCGAGGTTAACGATGCGAGTTTTCTTGATATTCAGTGCTGGTGAATGTCATGCTGACAGTGCACGTACGTGTGTGTGTGTGTGTGTCTCATCGCCCAACAGCTTCTCATCATATTCTGCTCCCCCCTTCTCCGCCCTCCCCGTCTCTTCCTCCACCATCTCCTCCTCCTCCTCCTCCTCCTCCTCCTCCTCCTCCTCCTCCTCCTCCACCTCATCCCCCCCCTTGCACAACTGCTCCTCCTCCGCCTCCACCCCACCATTATTCATTCCTCCTTCATCGTCCACCGCTCTCGTCAGTGTTCGTTTCTCATCTCTCTCCAGCCTGCCCCTGTTCCTCTTTCCCCTCCCCATCCTCCTTCTTCCCTCTCTTCCCATCACCCTCCGTAGCCATTTTGGCTCAAGTTCGAAACCTTGCCGCGAGGCTTCGAGCTTGTCCGCAGCCGTGCGGCAGGCTCGGACGATTTCGGCGCGTGTGCCGCCCACACCTTGCGCGGGGCGCGCCATGGGATATCTCGTCTGTCTCGTCTGTCGCGATGCTGGCAAGACTTCGTGGATCCCCGACACCAGCCCCCGCCAGAAGTGTAAGTTTTGCAGTACTCCCTTTCCTGGCCGCTCCAGAGGACAGGTCCAAGGAAAGAAGGGAAGGAGCAAAGGCAGGCGCAATGAGCCTGTCGTGTCCCCTCCCCGTGCTCGTCTCCATGATCGTCATGATGTTGATGGTTCTGCCACTCCCCCAGTTCGGTCTTTGGATGAACGTCTTCAGGCTCCATTGGATGATGAAGTGCAGGATAGGTTTGGATCTGACTTTGGCGACGACGGTAATGGCAGCGATCGTGGTTTCTGGGCTGGCTATGTCGACGACGACGTTGATGGCGGCTGTCGACACCAATGGCAATGAGCTCTCGGTTGCGCAGATTGACCAGATTATCAAGGCCCTGTTGGGCCAGCTGGATTCCCTCCGCCTGCTTCCGCCGACCAGGTATGTTCTCGATCAGGTTTCGAGTCTCCAGGACGAGTTTCAGCATCTCCGAGCACAAAAGTCCGACATGCTTACCGCCCCCCAGAAGCGTGCGTTCTACAAGCAGCGTCATCACTGGGCCAGTCAGTTTGACAAGATCTCTAGCCAGATCCGTGAGTTCGATCGTAAAATCCTGGACCTTCAGAGCGCAAGGGGCGCCCTCTCGTCTCGTCAGGAGCGGGTTGCTCTGGATATGGCTATGTGGCAGGCTAAGTTGCAGGATCTCCCGTCGAGTGAGCCAGGTCCTGAGGGTTTCACGCCCCCAGATCTCTCTGCCGTGGCGGACGTTTTCGCAGCTTCCCAGGCAGTGCAGAGAGACAAGAAGCTTGCTCAGGCGTTGCGTGACCTCCAGGGTATCGGTATGTCTGGCTATGCTCCTGTTGGTAGTGCCGAGAGCCTCGGTCACCGTCTGAGGAGCCCAGGATGTCTGTCGACCAGCAAGGTTCCCCAACACGCGTTGCCAGGGCTCCTCCCCGTACCTCTTCCTCACTGCCGCCTGCGCCGAAACGTCCTGCTCATGCCCCTGATGTTGCAGTTGATCAGTCGGGACAGTCAGGAAGGTTTTCGCCGTCGGCTGCCGCCACCGCTGGCCCAGCCGACACCCCAGCTGTGGTGGAGGGCTCCAATCCCATGGGCCCGTCTGACCTTTAGCACATCGCAGACCCCGCCCGACAAGTCTGCCTTCGGACAGAAGTCGCGTCGGGACTGGGTCATCGTTTCTGTGAACGTTACCTCCTGGTCTAATGCCGATATTTTCCTGGAGGCTTATTCTGATCGGTTTGATGCTGTTGGTTTTCAAGAACTCTGTCGTACAGAAGAGGCTATTGAGTTCGCAGTCAACCGTGCTCACAAGCATGGGTTCCATGCGCACCTCCACCCCTCAGTTAGTACTCAGAAAGGCGGATTGAGTTCAGGAGTGGGCCTTG
The DNA here is from genome assembly GCA_963575745.1 of Prorocentrum cordatum. NCBI lineage: Eukaryota > Dinophyceae > Prorocentrales > Prorocentraceae > Prorocentrum > Prorocentrum cordatum. The sequence goes on along the minus strand of CAUYUJ010006891.1, from coordinate 1,175,704 downwards.
TCTCGCATTATGCCAGGTCCTTCTCTGGACTTGCATTGGATCCGATTGTTGCCATGCCCCTTCCAGAGAGATTTATCTTGAAGCTATGGCATGGGGTCGTGGATTCAGGTATCCCTTGGGCCAATGTATATTTGCATACGGGGGAAGGCGCCGAGGATCGAAATGCCCAGCTACTGATGCAGGTGGCAGCAGTCATGAAGACCATATCCACCCCCTTTGTCACATCAGGGGACTGGAACATGTCCCCCAAGGACTTGCAGAATACGGACTTCTTAACGCTCATAGGTGGGGTCACTGTCGCGCCAGATCGCCATACCTATGAGTCTGCGGGTGCCCAGTCGTTGATTGACTACTTTGTGGTTCACCCCTTGCTCTCGGCAGCAGTTAAGTGTGAGGTCTGGGAGACCCCCCTGATCCCCAAGCACCAGCCTGTCGCTCTTACCCTTCGTGGAAATCTCCACCCAGATTTGGTATCCATTTTTCGGCGGCCGCCACATATCCCTATTATCCGTCCAGTGGGGTGTTCAAACTGCCCGCCTTCCTGGGATGCCTTTCCTGATCCTGACGCAGTCAACTCTGTGGAAGATTTGGAACGCCTTACCTCTTCTTGGCTGAAGACGTCTGCCCAGGAGTTGCTTGCCCTTTTCCAGTTGCCAGATCCGCAGGATTGCACCAAGTGAGGTGAGCCTTCCTCGACCATCCAGATCTCGGTTTCCAGACTGTTTCCTGGTGGTGTGCTTTCGTCATGCGAAGGAAGGCTCTGGAGGTATCTCTCTAACCGTCTTGGTACTCTTCTATATCTTGCTGACAAGCAGCTGTGGCCCGCATATCGGAGAGCCTGCCAAGCCCTGCGCCGATATCGTCCTTCGCAGCGTGATGGTGGTCCTCCCCCCGATTGGTCGTGGTGGAGGTATTATGCCAACAGGCTTGATACCCTAGATCTGGGTTCCATAGACTGGCTGCGGGGCGTCTTGGGTGAGTCTGCATCTGCTCTGGAACGTGCAGCATCGGCGCAGAGGTACCAATCCTGGACATCATGGGCCATTCGTTCGGTCCAGGAAGGGGGTTCTGCTGCGCACCGATTCGTCAAGGGATCTATGGATTGGGCTTCCTTTGACAAGACCACCCCGAACCCAGATGCCCCAGTCGGTACGCCGCAGCATCATCTCAAGGCGCGAGAAGTAGCTTGGCATGCTATCTGGGAGCCCATGCAGGAGCACCCTGACGATCCTTGCCGAGCCCTGGATTTTCCGCCGATGCCGCCCGACTGCCTTGCATCCTTGCCTCACCCGTCCCTGGACAAGTACAAACATATGTGTCGCAAGTACAAAGCTCGTACGTCGGTGGGATTGGACTTTATGCATCCACGTCACCATGCGCTGCTCTCCGACTCGTCTCTCCTTGCCCTGTTTGGTATCTGGCGTGCTGTTCTGCGATTGGGTAGATTTCCTCCCATTCTCGCTGTTTTCATCATGAATCTGATCCCGAAGCCTGATGGTGGCGAGCGCACGGTTGCCCTATTCACGACGTGTGCGCGCACGTTCTCTCGGTTCTTCAGGCACACGTATGGTGCTATGTGGGCGCGATTGCATCCTCGACCGTGCGTGTATGGTGTGCGCGGTCATTCCTGCCAGGCATGTGTGTGGCGCATGGGCGTGCTCACGGAGTTAGCATCTGCCAACGGTTTGTCTGTGTTTGCACTTTTGCTCGGCGCCCAGAAGGCATTTGAGCAGGTTCGCCACAAACTTCTCATAAGACGTGCTAGTGAGTTTGGTTTTCATCCAGCACGCTTGAGGGTTTTCCTGTCTCTGCATCGTTCCCCACGTGTTGTCGCGTTGCGGCGAATTGTTGCGGAGTGGGTCAGAGCTAGCAAGACTATTGTAGCAGGTTGCTCTTTTGCCGACCTGTTTATGCGTATTTTATTGATGCCCGAGTTGGATTCGTTTCGTCAGTCTTATCCAAATATGCACCTCGGCCTCGTCGCCGACGACGTCCAAGTCCTGGGGATAGGCTCGGAGAGGGAGTTGCTCAAAATCGGTCCCGATGCGTCGCACCTTTTGATGAGCAAGCTTACCTTCTCGGCATGTTTACCGCTCTCCGAGAAGAAAATCGTGCTCTTGGCTACCGACCCCCAGTTGGCTCAGAGCATTGCAGCTGAAACTCCCCGTCTCGCTGGTGCAGTCAAGTTCTCGCGCCGAAACCTCGGGATTGACTATCAGCTACGTCAGGGGCGTCGTTCTCGTCCTATTCTTACTGGCCGATTGAAAAAAAAAGGCAAGGTTTAAGGCCCGTCGCCTATTGAAGATAAAGAAGGCCGGTGCAAAGGTAGCAGGTATTGTAAACACTAACTTGCGGCCCACTGTCATGTGCGGCATTGACGTCGTCGGTCTATCTACTCACCAGATTCGTCAGGTCCGTGCTATATACCACGCTGGTCTCGGCGCAGGTAAGCGTAGGTCTGTCACGATGGATTTGGCGTTGCATGGTGTTACTGATCCTGCTATCGATGCTCATGCTGAGGTTATTCGTCTCTGGACTGTGTCTAGATGGGACTCTCTTCTTCCTGTCGGAATGATAGATCAAGTTTTCCAGTTTGCCTACGCCAAGGTGACGCCAGATACCCCGTGGACTGAATTGCAGGGCCCAGGACAAATTTTGGTTGCCACTATGCGTAGAATTGGGTGGTCTGCGGTTTCGCCTACAATATGGCGTACTTCTCTTGGAACCGACGTTGGTATTTCGTCTACTTCCCCTCGTGAAGTGGTGGCACTAGTGATTCGCGACGCGCCTGTCTGGTCCTGGAAACAGGCCTCTGAGCGTCACCCATCCTTCAGTCACCTGTCTGCCCCCCCCTTTCTTCTCCCTCTTCTTTCCCTTTTGTCTAAAAAGACTGAAGGATGGGGTGTCCTCCAGCAACGTGCGTTGGGGACCTTTTTATCTGGGGGCATTTACTTTAAACCTGCGTGCCCATTTGCCAGGTCGCCCCCTCTGACCCCGTGTTTCACACCCTGTATGAGTGCGATGGGCTTGTGGAGTTTCGTCGTTGGTTCGGCCCGACTCCAGCCCTCGCCCTTTGCATAGAGCAGTACCGCGAGAACCCTGTCTGGACCGCTGCCTTGGTTCCCGACCCTCGCTATTGCTCCCTGCTCGCACAACCTGTTCCAGACCCTGTCTGGGAAGGAGCCACAGACGGCCCTTTCTTCTTGTCGCCCGCGTTTGGAGACGGCTCGGGAAAGCATGGTCCCTCGCCGCTCACTCTCCGCTGTGGATGGGGTGTATGCTCATTTGCTCCGCGTAGTCGCAATGTTTTCGGAGAGGCCATCGCCAATGATCGGCTTCGGCTTAATGCTGGTGCATATGGCGCATATCCCTTTCTCACCCAGGATGTCTCAGGGGCTGAGCTTTATGCGTTTTTATTTTACCTAACCCATGCTGCCCCCTCTGACTGCTATGAGTTTGTCACTGATGCCCAGTGCGTTGTGGACGGATGGGCATTGGGGTATGAAGCTACCACGCACGGATGGGCCACTCACGCATCCTTGTGGGTCCGTGTCCACCGTGCGGCTTCAGATATTGGGTATCATTTAATTAAGGTCACCAAGGTTCGTGGCCATTCTACCTGCTGGTAATAAGCAAGCGGACAGACTTGCTAACCTAAGTGCTGACCTACACACACTGGACACGGTACTGCACGACCGTGTCAAGCGCTCTGGATTGCTTGTGCGCAATCTTGGTGTGTATATCGGGCATTGTATAGCATGGATTTTCAAGAACGTGCCCAAAAAGGCTTGGGTGGTGGATTATGATGAGTCCCCCGCCCCCACGGCCCCATCCCTAGTCCTCTCTGGTGCCTCCTCTGGGGCATTGCATGAGCACTTCTGGGGCCCCTCGGCGGGTCGGTTTCGATGCTTGAATTGTTGGGCTAGTTCAGCTTCCAAGAGCTATGTATTGCGTTCGCAGTGTTCTTCTCCCACTGGCGGTGGGCACGTGCTCAGGCGGCTAAATAATATCATATTTTGTCGACGATGCGGCCGCTACTCGTGCAAGAAAGCAGTTGGTTTAACTAAATTATGCTCTGGGCCCCCTCGGGCCTCTGGCACCATCTCACGGCTTCGACGCATGCGTGATGGTCGTGACCCCTGCACTGGTCAACCAGTCGGTGAGGTCACTGCGGTTGACAATGTCAACGTTATATATGCCTTTCCTGCCCCTCACGATGTCTTTAATTTTCAGGCATTGTTCGATCCTGCATGGCTTCTAGAGGCCCCGTCGATTTCTCGTGTATATTTCGGAGGTGGGGTGGATGTAACGATTCTGGTGTGTGTGCTGCCCACCGAGCCGCACGGGCACGCCTAGGGAAATCTGGTCTGTCTCGTCTGTCTGATGCTGGCAGGACTACTCGGATCCCCGACACCAGCCGCCAGAAGTGCCGTTCTGCAGTACTCCCCTTCCTGGCCGCCACAGAGGACAGTCTCCAGGAAGTAGGGTAGGCTTGGGATAAGTGGGTACAGAGGCGCTGAGAAGCAGGCACCCGTTCCGCCTGCGCCCACTTATCCCGTCTGTGTTTTTGTCATTCCTCCCCTGGCCAGGCTCGCAAAGAGAAGACTCTTGCCTGCCCGCCGCGTGGGGATAGCTGTGCACGCCTCTCTGTCTGTGCTTCCTTCTCTCTACAGTCGGACAGTCGGACAGTCGAAGTGTAGGATAGGCTTGGGATAAGTGGGTACAGAGGCGCTGAGAAGCAGGCACCCGTTCCGCCTGCGCCCACTTATCCCTTCTGTGCTCTTGTCATTCCTCCCCTGGCCAGGCTCGCAAAGAGAGAAGACTCTTGCCCGCCCGCCGCTTGGGGTTTTCTGTGCAGCCTCTCTGTCTATGCTTTCTCCCTACAGTCGGACAGTCGGACATAGGCTAGGCTTAGGATGAGTGGGTACAGAGGCGCTGAGAAGCAGGCACCCGTACCGCCTGCGCCCACTCATCCTTTATGTGCTCCTTTTGCCCCCCCCCCAGCCCAGGCTCGCGAAGAGAGGAAAGGGCTCTCCGCCGCCTTGCTGGTCTGTTGTATAATGTGCTGCCTGGCAGGTTGAGGCTGGAAGCCCAGGAGCCAGGACGCGGGCTTCAAATTGTTTCACCAGTCTTGCCAGCATCGCGTGTCTCGGGCCCTCGAGTTTTCGTTGTCCCTTTTTGCTCGGGTCGGTCCCTCGCTCGGCTCTGTTCGGGTCCTGGTCCGTCCCTCGCTTCTTTCGGCCCTTCTTCGGGCCCCTCGCTCGTCGTTTCGGCGCCACGGGCAGGAGTGTTCGGCAGACGATCACCCGCGCGCAAATCAAAATCAAGATCTCTTCCCATCACCCTGCTGCTTCCTCATTATCCTGATGCTAGTGTTTCTCGTGGCTGCTGCTGCTGCTGCTGCTGCTCATCCTCCTTGAAGCTCCTCTTCCTCCTCATCCCGCCTCCCTGCACTTCTCTCATCGAAACCCTGCTCTTCTCCTCGCGAGTGCGCAAGTCTTCGCCCTCACGCTTGCAGCGGATGGTGTGTAGGTGTCGGGCCTTCTTTTTCCAGCAGCTAACCACACCGCTGCCTTTCGCACCAGCAGGTTCATGCTGGGCCCCATGCAGGGTCTCGAGCAGGAGTATGGCAGGGGGGACTTATAGCAACCCTGCGAGCAGGGAAAAGGAGGGAGGGAGGGAGGCGAGAACAGGGGGAGGGGGGGGATCAAGTGGGGGGGCGACTGCGTGAGCGTCGGCAGGCACCGGTTCCGCAAGCGTGGCCTCGGCCCATCCCCGCCGCACAGGCAGAGCTACAAAGGCCTCGACGATGTCAGGAAAAAAGCGAGAACTAGGGCAGCGATATCCCTGAGTTAATTGGTGAGCCCAGCGTCGCTTGGGAACGCAACGGGCAGTTGTCCCATCAGGGCTCCGGCCCCTCACTTCTTGGAGGAGAGCGTCCGCGACATCCAATCCAGGCCCTCGTAGAGGCCGTCGCCGGTCGTGGCGCAGGCCGACTGGATGAACCACTGGCGGTTGCGCATGTTGTGGAGGCCCAACTTTTCGGTGACCTCTGCCGCCGGCATCGCGTTCGGGAGGTCCTGCTTGTTGGCGAAGACGAGCAGCACGGCATCGCGCATCTCGTCCTCGTTGAGCATCTTCATGAGCTCCTCGCGCGCGTCCTCCGCGCGGTCACGATCGTTGCTGTCCACCACGAAGATGAGGCCCTGCGTGCCCTGGTAGTAGTGGCGCCACAGCGGGCGGATCTTGTCCTGGCCGCCGACGTCCCACACGGTGAAGCTGATGTTCTTGTACTCGACCGTCTCCACGTTGAAGCCGATCGTCGGGATCGTCGTGACGACCTCGCCGAGCTTCAGCTTGTACAGGATCGTGGTCTTGCCAGCGGCGTCGAGGCCCACCATCAGGATGCGCATCTCCTGCTTGCCGATCAGCTTGGCGAAAAGCTTGGTGAATGCCATCCCCATGTCTGCGACGCGCTTCTGATGACTCGGCGGCAAGACGAGGTTGTGAAACCTCACCTCGTGTCTTTGAGATGCCAATACCTTGGGCCGACACGGCTGAGTAGGTGTATCTCCGCCGACACATGTGCATCTCACTTCTTGCGAGTCAGGGCAAACAATTGGCCATTGTGAGCCCCAAACAGTGACTTGGTGCCCTCTGGACGCGCAATGCGTGCGTGTGTTTGGCAGGAACGACATGCTGCGCGCCATGTGGTGGAAGCCGCGTGCTGCAACCCACGCGTTGCAAACTAGATGTGGTGCACGATGTGTGGGGGCAAGCCATGTGGTGCCCTCTGTGGTGCACGCTGCATCGTGCAATGTATCTGGTGACAGCTCACCGTGTGGTGCAGCCTGCGAGGGGCAGCCAGCGCACGGGGCGCCCACGAGGCACCCACCCCGAGAGAGACCCGAGATGACTCCAAGAGACCTCAGAAAAACCACGCTCAAGGCCGCTCTTGTACTGCATGCTTGAATAGTTCCCCTGATCAAGGCCACTCGCCTGGCGATCTGTTTCTGGGTGGGCTGGTGGGGATGCGCGAAGCGTCGAGACTTCTGCCGCCGAGGTATGGTTTCCCTAGGCGGGTCGTGCTCATCGGGCAGTCTGAAGGGAACGCCAAACGGCACCTGCCAGGCGCGTTGCCCACGTGGCGCCTGTCGTGTTTGGCGCGGTCCTTCTGTTTGCGGGACGCGGCCAATCTATTGGAACAGCGTCGCTCCGATAGCCCAATCTCGGGGATGGACAGACCTCCCTTTAGTAAAACGTGGTTTAGTGAAAACGACCTGAGGCGCAAACCTGGCGGGCGCAAGCCTGGAAAATAACGGCCGCGGCGCCCTCTCGAGAACCGAAAACGGACAATTCACTAATCGACGTGTTACTGTTGGGGGTTCTGTCCGCCCCCGAAGAGTCTTCAGATGGGGCCGGGGCCCGACATTCCCAACTCTCTCGGGGCTCGTCGAGTCTCCTCGGGGCTCGTCGCGCGAATTGGTTCCGGGCCCGCGGGGGCCCCGAGACGGGCCGAGAGGGCCCCGCGAGGCTCCCGGGACAGTCCCCGAGGGCCCCGAGTCGCCGAACGATCGCGCGAAGACGCTCGAGGTGGCCCCCGGACGGCCCAAGAGGCCCCCAAGACGCCCCAAGGAGACCTCCCAGGAGGCCTCCCAAGAGGCCTCCCGAGAGGTCACCGTTCTGCCTTCGGTGCTTGATAGGGCTCTGGCGCTCTCGCCTGCTCGGCCGCCCTGTTTCGGTGGGCGTGGCCCCAAACTGTATCTGGTCAAACCACGTCCCGGTCGGTTACCCCCGCAGGACCCCGCGTCCCATGACATCGTGTGTTTGTGGCGACCTGCCCACAAGACCGAACACGTTGGACGTCATCGTTGGATGTCATCGTCGTGGTGATCTTTCCAGGTACGAGGAACGAATATGTGGGTGGAAGTTCTAAGGTGGACCAGTAGGCCTGCAGCTTGGTTGCAATAGAGCCACCCGTATGTAGCATTAATCCAAATACGAATTCACAATACTTTGAACAATGAGGTCTCCTACACGGTTCCCTCCGGACGAAAGTCTTCTTGAGAAACCAAGTTGAAATATGCTACCTAATACTCCAAGCCGTTCCAACATGTCGACGCACATGTTGGTGCCGTAGCACAGCTCCGCAACTATGGTGTAGATGTTAGCCTGCATATATGTGATGGCTCATGGCGTATACATATATATATATGTATATATATATATAGATCGCCTTATCAATCATATTCAAAGATTTTGACTAGAGCATCGTGTCTCCAAACAATCATGATATCTTTACCGAGTTCACCCAAGTCGTCGCCGCAACCACGCGGCGCGGTATTGCCCCAACTTCTGTTTCCGTTTTGAGTCTCTCTTTCTGTGTCTCGAGACTCCATCGGAAGCGTGCCGGTTTCCCCTTCCTTATGGGCACCTGTCTTGTCGGAATCATCAAAACATGATTGCTGGGTACCCTCGCCCATCTCCGAAGTTGAGAGGGGAAAGGGGAAATCATATGTGATGACGTGTCTTCGTATCTTCAGTGATTGATGGGGCTCGTATCTGAGCAACATCGGACCCTCTGTCTGTCAGTGAAATTGCGTATTGATGTTGGCGACTTCCTTGGGGAGCTCTGCCAACCAATAGCATCCGACTGGCTGGTCCGCAACCATAGGGTCCTGAATTGCACGTTGCATGTCCAGGTCAAACGTCATCCGGGGCGCCACGTCTGAGCATTTCGTTCCCGTGGCGCATGTGGTGACGTGGTTACGTTCTCCACGTTCGGTACGCGTAGATATTGTAAGATGCACGAATATGTGCTCCAGCGTGGTGTCCACAGCTGGTCCTATGAGTTTGTCGTGAACGATCCTGATCAACTCGATGATGCGCGCTTGCCTTCGCCTTCCGGTCCGGCGTTGCGTCTTACCGTACTTGTCCAAATCATGGTGCTGTGCAGATTCGTCACAACTGCAATGCCAGTGTGGTTTCAGACTTCCTCCCACTCCCTTCCCTCTCCCCAACCCACCTCAGCAGTGGGGAACGGGTCATGAGGGACACGGGCCTTGGCCCCAGGGCCTTCCCCCAAGGTCACTTGTTCATCCCGAGCCGCTTCCTGTCGATCACAGAGCCCGAAAACGGCAAAAAAACCTATGGAGCCGTGCCCCTCAGGACCCACTTACCCTAGGGCGACCTGCCTCATCCCTCCATCCCTCCTCGCTCCTCCCTCCTGCTCCCAGCGGCTCGCCCGTGACGCGATGCGCCGGCGATGGGTGGGACCCCCGGGGGGAGGGGGGGGCGCGGCGGCTGGGCGCGGGGTGGGGGAGCCTGGAAAAAAGCTGCGGGGAGGTCGCGGAGGAGTGGCGGTGAAGAAGGGGCCACCGCACAGGGTCAGCCGCTCACCTTGCCATCGCTGCGGCGTCCCTTCCCCGCGCACTTTTCGGCCGCGTGCGCTCCTTGTTTCGCAAGATGGGCCCAGATGCTCTTCGATGGTCCTCGCTTCGACGAGAAGTTCGCACACGTCCGAGCGATACCCAGGCACCGTCCAATGCCGTGGGCGCCGTGCACCCTTAGGGCTGCAAGGCAGCGGGACCTGGGCTGCCCTTCCTCGAGTCGCGGCCGTGCGGCGCCGTGGACCTCGAGGGCGCCGTCTGGAGCTGCTGCGGCTCCCCGGACGGGGCCCGGCTGCTGACCGGCGGAGGGGACAACGCGCTCGTGGCCGAGCGGACCTCCGGCAGTTTATGTTCATCCCGCTTTTTGTTCGCCCAGTGTTGGTCGCGACGCGAGCGGGCCGGGGCTCCTTGCGCGACAGGACCTGGGCAAGGTGACCACTGCGAAGGCCTTACGGCCGGTGTCGCCGAGCCTGAAGGGGGACGACGACGACGACGAAGACGACGACGACGAAGAAGCCGACGACGAAGACGACGACGGCGGCGACGACGGCGACGACGACGGCTACGGCGACGGTGGCGACGGTGACGCGCGACGCGAGCGGGCCTGGGCTACTTGCGCACCGCAACGACATCAGGGGCAATGATAGGGGGGGATTGGCAAAGGGGGAATGCATCGGCCCCCAATCGCCCATTGATCGCCGATAGGGGCCCGATAGCCCCACCCCGCAACGTGGGGGTCTGCCTTCGGGGACCAATGGGCGCCATATCGGCGATTCCAGGTCGATGTTTCCCTCCCAATGCCAGAAAACCCCCCATCGTTGCCCGGGAGGGGGACCTGAGCCACCTCGCGTCGTGAACAAACATCAGGACAGGAAGGTTTCTGGGGAGATTTTCGGCTCCTGGGGGCCCTGACTGGCAGCCTTGACGGACGTCACGTTCGTTGTCCTTATTTGCCAACTTTTCCTTCCCTTCCTCTTCCCAGGTTTCCCCGAATAGTTTTTGCATTTAGGGGTGTTGATCAATCTCATTAGAGAATTGGACGGGTTAAGCGAGGTTTCGCCACGTTGCCACCCGTGGCCGCACTGTGGCCGCCTCGTGCGCTGGGTGGGTCCGGCAAGGTTTCGCCACGTTGCCGCCCGTGGCAGCCTCGTGGCCGCCTCGTGCGCTGGGTGCGTCCAGCGAGGTTTCGCGGTTTCGCCACATTGCCGTTCGTAGCCGCCTCGTGGCCGCCTCGTGTCCGCCTCATGCGCTGGGTGGCTCCGGCGAGGTCTCGCCACGTTGCCGCCCGTGGCCGCCTCGTGGACGCCTCGTGCGCTGGGTGGCTCCGGCGAGGTCTCGCCACGTTGCCGCCCGTGGCCGCCTCGTGGCCGCCTCGTGCGCTGGGTGGGCTCGTCAAGGTTGTCCCATTTCGCCGCCCGTGGCCGCCTCTTGGCCGCCTTTCGGTTGCAATAAGCACACTGCATCACATAGCTAACACCACATAGACTGCATCACATAGTTTACACATCCACAGTGCAAAAACTTCCTGTTTGGGATCCACGTCGGCGAACATTTGATGTTCAATGGAATTAGAATGGTCGTGGTCACTGTTCACTGACGTCCAGAGGCCTTGTAGGAAAGAAGAACAAAACGTCAAACATCGACTCCAGATGAAGGGATTAAGACATCCAGGGGTCCAGGCCGTGAGAAAATTATTCGGCGTCGTGGCTCTGGGGAGGAAGGAGGAGGGGGAGGATCCTTGCGGAAATGTTCAAGAGAGTCTAAGGATGTTCGGGAGGAGACATGATGAGGACGAGGGGGAGGCGAGGAGGAAACATTAAGCATTCAAATGGATGGACCTGCCTCCGAAAAACTGGGTCCGAGAGGAGGAGAGATGAGAAGGAGGAAGAGAGAGGATGAAGCGTAGCATGATAACGGAAAAGAGGATGAGGAGAAGGCCAATATAATAAAAGAGCTGGAAAAACAACATAAGGAGATGAGCATGAGCAAACTCAATAACGTGATAGCAAGTGGCAGCAGGATGCTGGAATGCCGCACTCTCGAACGTTGAGCGTACTTGCCTAAGCTCATTCCGAACGCACTTGCCACGACCGTCTGCCTTCCTTCTTCCTTTCCTCCGCCCTCCCACTGCCCCCTGCCCGCCTCCCTCCTACCCTCCCCACCTGGCTCCCCCCTTCCCCTTGTCTCCTTCATTTCCCCCTTGCATCCCTCCCTCCCTCTCTCCGTACTCCTCCTGGTCCTCCTCGTCCGTCGGCTCCTCCCAGTTCTTGCACACCTTCTCCTCCTGCTCTCTTCCTCGACTCGGCCATCGTCTCAGTCCCTGGTTTCTTCCTCCTTCGGCTCCGCGTCTTCCTTAGAAAACCATCGATCTGATCCAGGGTCACGTGGTGATCCGCAGATGGTCAATACTATTCCGGATGCGACCAAGACGTGCACCGATTAGGTAGAACGAATAGTGAGGCAGGAGCAGCACAATAAAGAGGGGGGAACACGAGAAGGGGGAGCACGAGGCAGGGACGGGGGAGGATGAAGAAGAGCCTCCGCTGGCGCTACTCCCCTCACAATGCCCAGGAGGTCTGGGCCCCCTGGAGGTCCCCGCATGACTCTGGAGGTCTCTGGAAGGCTCCACCGGCCCGAAAATCAAGAGCCACCAAACGCTGCATCCCCGAACCTCGAACGCACCGGAAGGCAGCGCGGCGGGACGCAGCCCGCTCGCCTCTTCGGCGCGGCTCCCAGGCCAGCGCCGCCCATCGTGATTCCGGCCGCGCCCCGCCGACGGCCGGAATCCCCCCCCGAAGCCCGCGGGCCTCACTCCCAGCCCCTCCTCATCCTGAACTTGGCCGCCGTCGAGTCCGCCGTCTTGTCCCTCCTGTCCAGGAAGCGGGCCCCGGTGGCGGCCCTGCAAGGCCGGCCACCGCCGGTGGAGCTGTGCTGCTTGACATCCCCGGGGCGCACAGCGGCGTCGACGCCCCTTTGGGGAGATCGTCGGCGCCCGATGGGTGCCCCCCCCCCAGGAGAGTACAGTCGACACGCATAGTGAGGATGCGCGGTAAGGGTGCAAGGGCCTTGGAAGGCCACGTTGGCGCTTTGCGCACGGACTCGGCCAGCTTCAAGCTGCCAAGGGTGGGCTGGAGGTGCACAGATGCGAGGGCAATCAAGCTTGGAAAATTGCTCATTCTTACCATGCGCTCGAAATGCAACAGACCTGCAATCAAAAGTAATTACCCTGGCGACGTCCCAAACCCCTGCGCAATGCGGAGCATGAGTAGCTTGGGAGACGTTATACGGAGGTGATGTCGTGACATGGGCGCATATACTTCTGCGAGCGGCATTCGTGAGGCTCGCAGCCCCCCAAGGATTGCGATGTCTCGCTTAGATTTGCCTGGTGCCTCGCTCCGCTGAACCCGCCACCAGCATTCGAAAGTTGCGACGGTTTCGCAGATCGCAGCCCCCCAAGGACGGCGAGGCCCCGCTCAGATCTGCGCGGTGCCTCACTCCGCTGGACCCCAAGCAGCCCTCGAAAATTGCGACGGTTTCGCAGATCGCAGCCCCCCGGGCACGGCGAGGTCCCGCTCAGATCTGCGCGGTGCCTTACTCCGCTGGACCCACCAACAGCCCTCGAAAATGGCAACGGTTTCGCAGATCGTCCCGCTCAGATCTGCGCGGTGCCTCACTTCGCTGGACCCACCAGCAGCCCTCGAAAGTGGCGACAGTTTCGCAGATCGCAGCCCCCCAGGGACGGCGAGGTCCCGCTCAGATCTGCGCGGTGCCTCACTCCGCTGACCCACCAGCAGCCCTCGAAAGTGGCGACAGTTTCGCAGATCGCAGCCCCCATCGTCGGCGCAGAGAGGGCAGGAGGAGGAGGGAGGCGGGAGAAGGAGGGACGCGACCACAGTGCTCTATTCAAAACGAATACCCAACCAAGGAGGGTTGGGAAAAACCATGAAGTCATCGAGGTCCATGCAGGTTCCTTGGGTCGGCGGTGGGCCCTCCCTGGCGGCGCCTCCAGCACCACCGCCGGCGCGCCGTGGGGGGGCCCCACACCGACCCAGAAGGGTCGCGCGGACCTGAGAAGGCGCATGTTCATGCCGTCTCTTGCTCCCTCGAGGAAAACACCACAGCCCCCCCGTTGCGGATGGACTGCCTGTTCTCGCCCGCGACCGCGGGCTCCTCCACGTTCTCCTGTTTGCGCGGGGGGCGCCTACACACCACCACCGTGCCTGGCCAGGGGCAGCCTGGACCCTGGTATTGGCTCTCACGCCCGCTGGCGGAAGCCAGGAGGGTCGATGCGCCCCATCCCAGGGCGCTGCATAAACAAAAACACAAACTTTCGGAACTCAGCCTGGACATCTCGGATCGGCGCAGGAACCCCATCCATGGCGCGCGGACCGCGCCATGGAGCGGCGCCAGGGGGAGACAACGCCGACCCAACAATTCCGCGCGGATCTCCGAAAAAATATGTTTATGCAATTCTCGGCTCTTCGCCTTCCTTGCCCGCCTCCCACCACCAGGAAGCAGCAGCGGGAAGGGCCAGGGGGGATCTGATCTGCCTTCTGGTTGTGTGGTCCCCCCTCTCGCTCGAGACATCCCCTTCCCCCAGCTCGTGGAGGCATCATGGATCTCCGCGCTGGAGGTGTCCCCTCTAGTGGTGGTGGTGGTGGTGGTGGTGTCGCTTCTCCTTCCCCTGACCCTGGGAAACCAAAAGGTACCGATAGCGCTACTCCCCGGACCTCTCCCCGGGTGCGTTCTGACCAGGACTTCGCGGCGCATCCGGCGCTGGTGACGAAGGCCTCCCAGAAGGCCCCAAGAGGACGGAAACGAGCCGAGGGCAGCTGTAGGGCTACCTCTTCCTCCTCTGCCATCTTTGTCCGCTGCGAACCCTGAAATTCCCCAGCTTGTGACGTGAGCCCGAGAGCTCGAGAGCTCGGCGCGAGAGCTCGATCGATCGATCGATCCTTGTCCGCCTCCCAGGGACGCGCCGTCCACGCCGCCAAGCGCGACGACCCCCCGGCGGCTTCCCGCGCCGGCGGCGCCGGCGCCCGGCCCCCCGGCAGCGCAGGGGCGGGCGGCCTGCCGCGCACGGCGGCCACCCGGAAGAAGCTGGTCAGCTTGCCCCGGTCCTGGCGCGAGGGGCAGCGCTGCACGTCGGTCGGAGGAAGTGGGCAGGGATACAGCGCGAGCGCGGCCGCAACACAAACGCACGCAGAAAACCCAACCCTGAAAACCCACGCGCGAAGTGCGCCAGAGGGGACACCTGGAGCACTCTGAACGCAGCAGCTCCCTCAACGGCCGCGGGAAGTCGCCGCGCAGCGCGCGGGGCATGACGAAAAACATCTGGCTTCTTGATGCGCGCCCCCACTGTATGGAGTGCAGGAAGGCGCTGAGAGAATATTGGCGGCGGTGGGCAATGTTCGTCCATCGGGGGGCCCCTGCCAAGGCCCCTGGGCGAGCACAGACTGACACGGGATGAACAACCGGCGTTTTGGGAGGGGTAGGGGCGCCCGGGGAATCCGCGAAAAAACACGGCGACGGGGGTCTGCGATGGGGGGCCGGGTCGAAGTCTAGTTTTATGTTGGGTTTGTTCTCCTACAAACCATTTTTTGGTAAACAAGTTCCCCCGATGACGATTCTAAACAAACTTGGGGAATACTCCGGATATTTTGCGGGAAAAGCCACGATACGTGCTGGATTATGTTTTTCACGATGTTCCCCTCGCGTGTTTCGGCGCGCGTAAAATACACAGCGCCCTGCGCGCCTGACGAAAGGAACAAACACCTTTTTTCAACGCCGCGTAAATTTTGGCCGCGTCTATTTCGATACAAAAGAAACCCGGCACACACTCAATGGCTTCGCGTTCGCGCGAGGGCGGCCCGACCCTGCTGCGCACTCAGCCGGCTCCACGCGGTTCGTTACTACTGGTCTCGCCTCGAAGACAGGCGACAGACGCAGCGTGTGCCCTGAGGGCACAGGACGGAAGCCACCAGAAGACAACCAATCCAAACGTGTAGACGATCCAATGGCAACCGCTGATCGCAACGCGTGCATATGGCAAACGAGAAGCGCCGCAACATAAAACTAATGGTCCACGGGGGTTGGCGGAACGCTGCAAGCTCGTCCTTTCTATCGATCGGTCGATCGGTCAATTTTCCGATCGACCGCTCGACCGACCCCCTTCCCCCGCGTCCCCCCCCCGCCCCAATGCGCAAACTCTTGTCAATAGAAGCGTGGGCGGGTGCGCGGGAAACTGGATCCAAAATTTGATGCGAACGACTTGACCCTTTTCCCGTCCGGAAGCTGCGTTGCGCGCGCAGGGCGCGCTGCATGTTTGATGCGCGCGCGCGTTGAGAGCCAGTCCCCCAGCGGGATCGGGCACTCATAACGAGGCCGCGACCCTTCTGCGGCGCGGAACGACATGCGTTCGGCGACATGATGGCGCGCTGTTCAGCCAACGAAAGCACCGCATCACCAACGCGCGTCGCGCGCTTGGCAACCCTGACGCCGGGCATCTGAACCGCTAGCGAACCCGCTGCATCGTGTGCCGCATCGGCGCGATGTCGGGCGAAGGGGAGTTGGGGGGGGCATTGCCGCGAGATTGTCGCGTTCTCGAAAAAATGCCGAGGGCCTCTCTTGGAAGACTTGGAACTGTCGGGGATGGCAAAACGCTGCGTCCAGGGATTTGATGTCTCGCGACTGGTCGGCGGGCGTTTCCTGCGGCACATTGAACTCTCAGAGGTCGCGGCGGGGGCATATCTGGAGTATTTCGAAAATTCGCACATGGCAGGGGCAAATCTTCCGAGTTCTCACAGTTCGCAAATTGCACTGGCGTATCTTTGGGACATTCCCCAAAACTCGTAAACTGCACTGGAAGATCCTTGAAGTTTTTGAAACGTCGCAGATGGCACCGGCGCATCTTTTGAGTATTTTGAAAGTTCGCAGATGGCGATGGAGCGTCTGTGGAGTACTTTGACATGTCGCAAATGTCGTCGCTGGAGTGCATGTGGACTAAATACTAAATTCGGGTATAATCGGATTATGTTCGGGGATCTTGTTTTGAGCGCGTGAAATCAGCGGGGTCCTTTGGAACATTATTAAATGCTGGAAATCTGCGGGGAGCATTGTGTGTGTTTGAAATCTGCGGGATGTATCGTTGGAGTATGCGTCGCGCGCGTCGCGCTTGAAATCCTCCAGTGAAGCATGTCGCGCGGTCGGCGAGCGCACCAAATCTCGTGCTGGAGTATGTTATTAACTCGCGGGGTACGTTAACTCGCGGGGTACGTCGGACACTCGCTCCGGGCGTCCGAGGAACAACTGCCGTGCCAGCCGCGACGCCTGTCTGCGCCCTGGATGCCCCGACGGCGCCGATTGGGGCGCGCCGCGGGCTCCCAGCCCTGTTGCCACGCGCGCACTGGGCCCGCCTATCTGCGCGCGCGAGTAGTTGTATACAGACGCGCAGGCGTGCGCGAATAGGCAGATTGCTCTGCCCTGGTTGAACGCGCCCTGTACTCGGTTCCGCGCGATCCGCGAGACCACCTTGCCGATCCACTGGGTGAAGGTCCACATGTGCGCGCGTAGCACTAATCGTACTTTGCCCCATCGCACGCCTGATTGTGCCGTTATCTACTCTGCCATGCTACAACGGCACGTGCAAGCCTCCTCTTCTCTTTTATATCCGCGCGGCCCCTTATGGGGCCACCGGGCTTTAGGCCGAAGCTTCGCAGTTTCCTCTGCCAGCTGCAGCTTCCAATGTCCACTGTTACAGTTGTGCTTTTTGTTGCTTACTGTTCCTTGTTGACTTCTTGCTGGTTACTGTTCCTTGCTGATGGACCGCGCGAGGGGGGGAGGCCCAAAACGACCATTTCTACCAAGCCCTGAGCGCGTTGTCTGAATTGCTGGGGTGGGTAAAAATGACACCCCTCACGCAGATCGGCGGGGTCATGGTCCAAAAACACATGGGGTTTGCCACATTTCTGAAATCCGGTGGCACCCCTCACGCACATCGGCGGGGTCAAGGTCCAAAAACACATGGGGTTTGCCACATTTCTGAAATTCGGTGGCACCCCGTAGGGTCAGGGCCAAAAAACACAAGGGGATTTGCCAAATTTCTGAAATTCGGTGGCACCCGTGACGCAGATCCGTAGGGTCAGGGTCGAAAAAAACAAACGTGTCCCGACACGGCTTCACGGCGGCGCCCAATCCTCGTGATTTAGCTTTTGCATATCCCATTCTCCGAAACCATTCTCCGAAACAGGGGGCCGGCGGCATGGGGCGAAGCCCTTACGGATCAAAACTAGTGACTGTCCACATGGCATTTCTACGCCGACCCAAAATCTGCCCTGCTCGCAACCGACTCCAACCTTATCCTGACTCCCACTACAATCAACCAGACTCGCGGACAACTTCCAGACCAACACCTTCCGTGCGCCATCTTAACTCCTACTCCACTCAGATCTGCTCGATGATGGTATCAAAGGGGTAATGCCTAGTCCTGTCAGGACTGTCCCTCGCGCGCTGCGCAATATACCCCAAGTGCGTGGTTGTCGAAAAAAAAACCCAATGGCCGAACGCGGGAAGCGCCAGTCTACGCGCGCCACCCTTACAGAGAGGGAATAGGGTGAGTATTTTCAACATAGCATGAAAAAATCGCCACACTGTTATTTCCCGCTATTTTTCAAATGTTCATCCTGGACTTGCCCGACTCAAATATACTTTCAGCCTTTCTGCCTACGTCTGTGGCGTCCGGCGGCTTTCACCTCGTGAGTGGGCCTTCTCACATGGGATCGGCCTCGTGCTAGGAGACTTCTGATTGCTAAGAGGACTTCTCAAAAGGCACCAGTGTTTCTTATCTGCAGAGGTGGAGTGCCTTCTTAAGAGGCCGCCCCCTCTCGCAACAAAGCAACACCGATGTCGCTTCTCCCTTCTCTCCTTCCCACGCGCGTGCTGCCCAGGACTGTAGGGCAACTCCAGCCGTGCCGACGAGGATCCCCCCCAAAATGCCCAGAACGGCGACGACGCCGGACAGGGCATCGGGATCGGTGCGTGTCCCACTCCTCCTCCGATCTTCTGCGCGCCGCCGGCCTTCAGCTCGCTGGCCTCGGGCGGGTCCAACTGCTCCAGCACCGCCTGCACCGCCGTGTGCGCCGCGTAGCCGCCGAGCGGGTGTCTCTCGGCGGCGGAGAGGCGCCGCACGCCGGGGCCCGCGGGGGTCGAGGGCGTGGCGGCCTGTGGGGGAACAAACAGACATCGACACGGGCACTCCCCGGACCCGACACCGGGGCGCGTTCTGACCAGGACGTGTTCGACCATGGACTCCTTGTTTGAAGGGGCCCTGGGACACACAAATAAATACACACAAATAAAAATATTCCCCATCTTTTTCCCATATTTTCGGGGTTTTTGTCTTCCCCACCACTTCCCATATTTTTCTATATTTCCTGGGGAGTCGACGATTAATTGTGTCTGTGTTTCTTCCCCTCCTGATTGTTGCCCATCGCTCCTGGACCGTCTTCGGCGATCTTCGGGTGCTTGTCGGCGTTCCTCGGCGGTCTTCTGACGGTCTTCGGCAGTTTCTGGCGGTCTTTGGCGGCTTCCGGCGGTCTTCGGCGCGGAAGCTGGATGCTTACGTTCAACTAGTGGTCCCCGAACGAACACCAACAAATCGATTGCTGGCACACCTTGACCTGACACATGGCGCGTTCTGACCTAAATCTCGCAGAGAACCTGGCCGTGGCGTCGAGGGCCCTCCCGGACGACCAGCGATATCGCCATCCTCTCCTTGTGTGAGTGGCGGCGCGCACACGGGGGTAAGGGCATGGGGCAAGGCTTCTGAGGAGGCTGCTTCGTGGAAGGCGCCGGCTTTACGTCTAGGGGCGAGGCCCGCGCCTTTTCAGAAGCGGGGGTGCGTGGCCGATGCGAGCCTGGCTGGGCGCAGAGCCGCGGCCCACGCCGGCCGCGGAGGCGCTGGCCGCCGTCCGCGGCCTGGCAGAGCTGCTCGCCGCGGGAGCGCTGTCCAGCGAGGCGGGCCCCTCCACGCGGCTGGTGAACTCGGGGTGGCGGGGCCGCTTCGGCAGCACCGTGCGGTCCCCCGCCAACGGCCGCTTCCTGGCGAAGGGGTTCGCGGTCTTCTCCACGGTGTCTGCGGCGGGATCGCCAGGCGCTGGCCTCGCGGCGGGGGGGAGCCGGACCAGGCCGAGTCGAAGAGGGTGCGGCACCGTAGCTACGTCGTCATAGATAACCGCTGCGGATCGCCAGCGCTGCGGCAGTCTATGCTTACGCGCCCCTCTTTCGGCCAAGCGAAATATCGGCCCTCTGCCCCATGGCAGGGAGGAGCATCGCTGATGCACGGGGAGAGGGAGTCCGAAGTTGGCTAAAACTGACCCTGGTAAGCCAGTGTAAACTCCCAGCGATATCGTCCACAACACGCAAACCAATATTTGAACCCTTCTAAGACGGGACTTGGCGGGGCAACTTGGCTAGCGCATGACGCAGGCGGGTCCAGTGGGGAACGAGCCCTGGTCCCCGGGGCCTCGCCCCAGAAACAATTTTTTCGCCCTGAGCCGTTTTCAAACAGTCCTGGAGCCACGAACTGCGAAAAGCCACCCGGCGCTTCCGTCTCGGACTCCGCAAGAACGACTGTGAGGTCCTTTTGTAAATTCCGCTGGTAACCCCCCCTTCCGATCCCCATTCCGCAGGAGACGAAATAGACGCGTCCACGCTACCCGTTTTCGCCGGAACAGCAACCTCCGATCCCGATTTCGGAGACGACGAGTGGCGTGGAAGTGCCCCTCAGGACCAGGTCGCCGGCGCTCCCCTCCCCCGCCGACTCTCGGCGCTCGGGCCCAGCCCTCCCTCTCCTCCCCCCACGGCCGCCCTCTTCTGTTCCGCCTTCCCCCGTGCTCCGCGCTTCGCGCCCGCCGCGCGGCCCGCTGGAAACAACGCCCGCGCCAGCGTCCACCGGCGCCGCCGACGAAGGCTTACGACGAAGGCAGACTCGAGACACAATCGGACCGATACAGATCGGGAATCTCTGAGAATCGGCGGGCTTGGAGGTTACCTCGGGCGCCGCGGCCGTCGGAGCGTTCCGGAACGCTCTGAGAGCTCTGGAACGGCCTCACCTCGATTCTGGGCCCGTCCGGAGACTGTTTCACTCAGGACCCGCTCGCTTCACGGCAAGCGGTGAGGGGCAACGATAGGGGGGACTAGCATAAGGGGGAAGGCGTCGACCTGGAATCGGCGCTGCATCGCCGATAAATCGGCGACAGGCCCCCGATAATGAACCCGGACATTACTGGGCAGCTCTCGGCGATCAAGGGGCGACTGGGGGTCGACGTGTCCCTCCTTATGCCCCTATGCCTATCCTCAGGTCGGGCATGTCCCCCTACAGACGGACGTTGGAAAAAAATGAAACACCGCCAAACATATTCACGAATAGCAAGATAATCGATTCCAGACTATTTGTGGACTACTCTTGAATCGTCTCCAGACTATTTGTGGACTACTCTTGAAGATTCCCCCCGTAGAGGGACATGCCCGACTTCAGCCGATCCCCCCGATCGTTGCCCCAAACTGGGCCCGCCCGAAGACCGTTTCGCGCAGGGCCCGCTCGCTTCATGGCACGCGGGCGTGCGCTGCTGACTGGGCACGACCTGCTGTGCTCTTCCAGCTCTGCCACCATCGCCTCTTCGGCGCAGCATACTCTTTATTTGTATACATATATACATATATATATACACAAGACTGCAGTGGCGCTTCGCGCCATGCACCTTGGTCCCGCCCTTCCCCAGAAGATATGCTGACCGTGGTCCTCCGTGGCACCCGGCGCGTACTTATTTTTTTGGTGGAAAAAATGCGATGTGGGCAGCGCATTGGTGGCCGTTCCCGAGGGGGGCTCTAACTGATAAAAGTCTCCGCAGAACAACGCGTTGATGCCCCCGAACGGCCTGTCCACATCGTCTGCCCCTACTTTCGTGTCACTCGCAGCTGGCATGCACGTCTGCAGATGCGAATCGAGTTCCGCGATGAAGTTTGCGCTCGCCATGCTCACCTCGTCCACAATCAGCCACTTCCACTGCGACATGCGCTGCGCCGCTTGCTCTCTCTTCGTTTTCTTCTTCGTCTCTGCATTGGCATTGACCGCCGCGTCCTTCTCTTTCGTATTGTTCGCACCGAGCCCAAATGCGCTGTGAATCGTATTCCCGTCGAGAGCTGACGCGTTTGTAGCCTGCAACGCTGCCGCCTGGAAATCTACGCCGCGCGTCCACCCCAGCTCTTTTCGAACAGCTCCTTCCGGATCTTGTCCACGACGAAACTCGCCCCAGTCCCCGGGCCGCCATGCAACATCCACGAGAAGGGCTGCATATCAGAACCGCTCTGCCCTGTTGTCTTGCCGCTCGCGGACCTCCCGAATCCTTGCGCCAGCGCGCGATCTGCCACCTTCTCAACGACGCTACGCTGTCCCGCGTTCAACCCGTTCTCCGCAAGCCCTTGCCTCCATCTCCGCACACTTGGCGCTGTTGCTTTCTTGGCCGCCACCACCTCTGGGGCACCTTCCTCTCCACCCGCGCCGCTGCCTTCTGCGGCCTTCGACGCCGCGGCCACCGCTTGCACTTTCTTCACTTCCGCGTGATCCCACCTCGACACACCGCCCCCTCCGCGCTTCTTGCGCTTTCCGTTCATCCGACCAGCGCTCACGCCCCACGCGGCGTCGCCCCTGGCCATGGCCTCCCGGCTCTTCTCCTTTTCGCACTCTCCATGGACGCGCCTCCCACATGCGTCTTCCGCCTTGTCGCCGCGTCGACAATTCTCGGATCCAGTTCTTCATCGCTGTACAGCTCGTCCTCGTGTTGCACTAGATCTTCGCCCGTGACTGGTCGCATGCCCACCGCGCCCATGTAGTTCTGCACGTACCTCTTTGTTTCTTCACATGGCATGCCTTTCTTTCACCACTCCAATGACGCCTCCGCCCACGACCCCTGCGTTCCGCGGAAGTCCCGCAGGTGCGGCACTCCGCATTCGACGTCGTCACGCAGTGTGAACGCCCGAAAATATACCATCAACAAGAGCCCGTTCCTATCCTCCTGCCCCGCTCCGTGCTTCGGCTGCGGCGCTCCATGAAAACTCGGGTTCCTCGGGCGCTCGTTCCGCGCCAGCACCCGCGTGTGCCTCAGAGTTTCCAACTCTGGAACATCCGGGAACGGTGCCCACGAATAACTCTCCCATCCCACCTTGATCACATAATCCACTCCAGCTTTCAATTGGGGTCCAGCCTCGGCAACTCCCAAAGGGCCCCCACGACAACTCACCAGAACCCCGAGCCGCCGAATGATCGTTCGAAGACGGCAAAGATGGCATCCACGCGGCCCAAGATGCCTCCAACAGCGCTCCGGGACGGCCCTAACGCAGAATCCAAACGGCAATGTAAAGCCGCGGGCCCCCACAGAAACAGCATGAGGCCCCCGGAAGCTCTCTAACAATGCTGCCAGGACGCCCCCGCGAAAAGAACCAAGAGCCCCCCAAGAAAAAAAAACAAACGCTGAGCACCAACTATATTCGTGGCCACCGGCGACGCCCCACCTCGAACGTCCGCTGCTGGGTCGCCGCCGCAGCGCCTCGACCACCTAACTATACCGTGACCCGCGGGACCACGCATGTGCTCAGAACAGACCCCCACACACCCAACCCCCCTTAAAGGGGTCGGCGGATGTGGCGCAAGCCTAGACTATATATATATATATATATATATATACATATATCTATATAAATATATATACAAGACTGCAGTGGCGCTTCGCCCCATGCACCTTGGTCCTTGAAGTTTGGCATGCAGGCGGAATGGCAGGAAGGTCAAAGCGACAATTTAGCGATAACTCCTGGTTACCTTTTCCGGTATCGCCGCTATAATGATCCTTCCTCCATGCTTATTGTTCTTTATTTTCGCCATGCCCTGCGCAGTCTCCCCATCCTCCTCAGCTCTTTTTTGTGGAGGCTCCTCCTTGGAGAGCCTCTAGGGGCCTCGCAAAAATTGTTTCGGGTTTCCTTAAGGCCTTCTGGAAGCCTCCTAGGCGTATTCTGGGGGCCTCCGGGGGCTTCCTCGGGCCACCCTGCCTCCAGCCGCCGTCTCCCTGAACGACCGAATCACGGTTTGGAATGCTTCGGAGGGTGTCTTTGGGCCATCTTGGGCCGCCATGGGGCTCTCTGAGGGCCATCTTGGACCCGTGTTGTGCCATTTTGGCGCTCTCTTGGACTGCATGGAAGCCCTTTCGGATGGTTGCGGGGCGATTTGGGAGCCTCCCAGGCGGCTTCGGACGCCCAGAAGACCGCCGTCTTGGAGCGGCGGGAAGCCGAATAGAGGAGAACGGCAGACTTCACCATTTTTTTCTGTTTCCAGCCATTGGCTTCACCTGTTATTAATTCTGCGCTGTAACTCTGTCGGTCTCTCTTGACCGAACAGCTGGTACTTCACCTTTCTGAAGCCTGCGCAGGGCCCGTTTCCCGCGTGCTGTCGGTCGGCCCTGGCAGGGAAGAATGAGGTTCCTGGCCCCTTTCTGGGCATAGAACCCACATTTCAAACAAATCAAAGTCCCATACAGCTGGTGGACTCCGATAGCATGTGAAACATGCAGGTCGCGGCCATTGAAGACCTGCCTCCCTGCTGGTGAGAGCACCACGTCTCTCATCAAACTCTTCGCACAGGGAGTGTCAAGGAAACGATTCAACTCCCTCCTCGGCGCGGATCCTCCACACTCCCTGCATCTAACCCTGGAGCCTAAAATATGTGCACCATTGTGCTCTGTGATCTTGATACAGTGCGCTTCTCTCTCTCTCTCTCTCTTCTCTCTGACAAGGCCCTACTAGTCGGCTGATGTCTGGGCACTGTCTCTATAATATTCTCTAGGACCTTGGCCAAATGTTTCCTGACCGCAAAACCTACAGCTGTTGCCATTTCCACCCTGCATCTGTCAGCAAAAGAGACTCTGAACTCCTCCGCTAGCCTGCTTGCTGCGGTGTCCGCGACAGCGTTGACAAAGAGGGTGGCTGGATCAACTCCCTGCTCGATCGCCTCTTCTGCACTCAGGTGGCTCTCCACCTTCAATACGCGCATTCCCTTGCACGGGTGCCTAGCTAGTGTCTCTCCAAGACGTCGCCAGACATCCACATGCGTGTCAGGAGACCTGCCTAATCTTAGCTTCTCGACTCCTCGCATGACATACTCAGAGTCTGTAACATATATTGCGTGCGCCAGCGGGAGGACTGCTATTGCAAACTCTAGCAACGCCGTGGCTTTACCACGGTTGACTGTCTGAAAAAAGCCCGGCAGATTCCCTCCCTGCAAGTGTCCCAGCCCCAGCTCACCAACATCGTAACTCCCGTCCTCACGGAATCCGCCTAGGGTGGCAAAGGCCCAGGCTACTCGGCGCAGCTTGGGGTCCTGGTCTTTTCCCCCGGCGTCTCCTCCTCCAAAAATGACGCCTGGATCTCCGAAAACCTGGTGGCTCGACCTACCAAAAACA
Source organism: Prorocentrum cordatum (assembly GCA_963575745.1). Lineage (NCBI taxonomy): Eukaryota > Dinophyceae > Prorocentrales > Prorocentraceae > Prorocentrum > Prorocentrum cordatum. The sequence continues at coordinate 1,150,809 of CAUYUJ010006891.1, read as the reverse complement.
TAGCTGATGTCTTCTTCTGTCGGCTCTGGGACGCTAGTCCACGTCGATGGCGCCAAACCTCGAGTCCACATGCTGGGCATACTATCCGACTCTAATCGTGCTTTGGCAATAATGCCGCTGGAAATCGTCTGAAATTCCTGATTGGCTGGGCACTCCCAGCAACGATGCTTGTCTGTTTCTGGGGCCTGTCCGCAGCGTGGGCACACGGGGTCAGGCTCCAGGCCGTACTCAAAAAGTCTCTGCCTACACCACGTCGCTCCTGTCATGACGCACTGCAAAAGGCCCTTCCACTTAAAATCACTACGCTTTAAAGCTATGCGGCATTGTCGACGGGGCCCCTTCAAGTCTGGCACAAGTTGCAGCCCTTCTCCCATCCAGGAGTTCTTGGCCGCCTTTGCCCGGAGCCTCCTACCGACACTGTCCGCTATGCACGCAAAAAGAATGTGCGACTTGTCGAGAGGGCCTCTCCCGATCATCTCTTCTGGGGCCTCGAAGGTCTCTCCAATGTCGCTGTGCCACCTCCAAGGCCCCTCAGGATTCCAACCTAGGTCGAGCATGGTGCAGATCGTGGCTGCCATGGGTGAACAGTGAACATACTCGCCTCCAGCGCTGCCTGGGGGCCTTGCTACTTAAATTGGCTAGCACTCTTGCCCAGCCTCTCCGCACACGCTCTACATTCACCCTTACATCGCCTAGGATGGAGAACCACATTTTGACTACATCAAAAACTACTGCTGTGTATGCTGGGTCCTGCGTACCGTATTCTAGCGCTAGGAGGGTCGTCAAGCAACGGCCGTGCTTTTTCCTGCTCGACAGGTCGGCCATCGCTCGCCTCCAGCGCTGCACTATGCTGGGGGCTGTCCCGTATACCTGATCCGAGTAACGCGACTGAGCGAAAGCCGAAACCGAAATCATTCTCTTGGACAGCTCCCTGTGCTTCCGTGCTCCTTTTGCAAACCTCGAGAGTTTGCGAATCTTAAAACTTGCCGCTACTCGTCTAGCTGCCTGCTTGGGTCTACGATTTGCTACCCTGCCACGGTCAAGTCCTAGATCTGGCGCATTCGACTTCACTTGGATACGGATGCTTGCTGCAGCAAGTCTCTGGGCCAGTTCACTAGCCACCTGGGGACATGATGAGATGACGCACGATTTGTCTGCCGTCGCCAGACTGACTGCCTGCAGACCTTTTACTAGCTGCTGACCTGCCTTGAAAAGTACATCTGCAAGCCTCTGCCTCGGTGCCTCGCAACGTTGAACGATGTCGTCCACCCAGGTGTGGAGGCTTGGCGTTGGAGGAGGGCATCTGGCCACTTCCTCGCAAATGAAATAGAGTGCACACCTGCCTAGGTCCACAGCTCCTGTCGGGCCTGGGACTAGAGACAAACTAGGTTGAATCGCTTCTGAAAAACATCCTTCTTCCCTCAAAAATCTGGGCGACATGTGCATCTGGAGTTCGAGCGCTAAATAAATTGCCGGGAAACCTAGAGCGAGCGCTTTGGAGAGCACAAGCTCCCACGACAAGGAATCGTAGAAGCCTTGTACGTCCCGCATGAGGCTCGCATGCACTAAATCTGGTAAGACCGACTGTTCCGCTAGCTCGTCTTGAAAAGCTCTCTACACAGCTACTCTGAGCGCTGATGACCCAGCGACAGCTGCGTCCCAATGTCCAGCACGCTCTTTGCACCACTCCGCCCTTTCAAAGTGTCTGAGTCTACCCCGCAAGCGTGGGATCCACGGCAGCAAGCCGATTGCCCTGTCGGCTTCACGCGTCTTGACCTGCAACATAACTAAGACCGTCATGAGCTGCCATGGCCAGCATGCTCTCGCCTCAATGGCGTTATATAGATCTGTTAATTGCTGAATTGCTGCTGGCGGGAGGAAGGCAAAATCTGTTTTGTTACACTGGTCAATCCCATTGGCTCGACTCGGCACTCCAGCGATAACTTTCCGGACGCGCTCTGGTTCGAGTGGCGGGAGTGGGTTCTGGATTGCCTGCCTCTGCGCTTCCCGCCAAAGAAGAATAGCCTCTGAGGCGCATTTGCGCCCAGCCCCCCACTTGGCGCACCGCGCCCCTTCTTTGAAACTTATTCGGCTCATGGCGTCTGGCGCTGAGGTGGCTCCCGACCGAACCCCCCTAACAAAAACCTTCTTTAGCTGGATCATATTGTACAGTCCCCTGCCTCCTGCAAGAGCCTGCTTCAGCACCCATTATTTAAAACTCTGCTGGTTCATATACTGCAGCGCTCTGTGTGCACGTGCTGCGTTATGTCTTGCCTTAAAACTGAAATCTGCTATTTCTCCATCTGAGGCCTTGTCCAAGTGCCCAAGCCCTTCCTTCCACATACCCCGGAGGCGAGTCGAGAGAGGCATGAGGGACGAGGTAGGAAGTTGGCTGGGTAGCTCTCGGACTCTGGCCAAAAGAGATTCAAACCGAGGACCTTTTTTCGGTGGGCAACAGACTATTTCTTCCAAGATGAACGCGACTGTAGCCCACCAATGGGCGACTGGATCTGATGCAGAGATGAACGTTGCTCCTTGCGCCTCTGGTTTGAAAACTAGTGCTCGCGCCCTGCCCCGCCCGCGGTAGTCGTTCCGCTTGTGCGGCGGCACGGCGTGCGTTAGAATGAAAAACTCCACCATGCGTGAAACCCATCTGGCGTACTCCTCACCTGCTGCGAGGGAAGCCTTTCGATCCAACTGGAAAGGTAACGACTGCTCGATGTACTCTGGAGGCTGAAGATTATTCGTGGCATGTGGACCTAGCTGCCTGCCGTGCCAGAGTTGATCTAACTGGGCTGCCGACAGTTGGTGGAGCAGGTGGTCGAACCCTGCCGCCTCTGGCTGCTCAGGGCTCTCCTGGGACTCGACAGCGCCCTCCTCTCCTCCACCTCCGTCCGAACCCCCGAACTCCTCCTCCTCCAGATCGTCTGGGCAAAGATTTTGCCTCGGGGGGGCCTTCTTGGGCCGTCCTGGAGGCCTCTTGGGCCATCTTGAGGTCACGTCGGTCACTCTCTTTTTTTTTCAGCGTGCTGCCGCAATCAACCCAGCACAACTAAGGAGATGGCGGCGTGGGCTGCACAACATCAAGAGAGGGATGGAAGGGAGGAGGAAGCAGAGGAGATGAGAAGGGAAGAGGAGGAAGAGGAGGAGAAGGCGGAACGATAATGGAGGAGAGCCACAGACGGCTCCGCCAATGAGTCCCAGGCCGACCCGCTCTCGCGCGGCGGGGTCAAAAATTTGGGGCGGGGAGACGGGCGGGATGTCAAGTCCCCGCAAACGGGGGCTCTGAACGAACAAAAGGACTGCAGCCATGGCTCGAGGCGTCCTCCATGATTCGCTTTCTCCAGGGAGGATGCCCCAAACTCCTGCTTTGCGATGTCCTGGTTTCTGGGGCCCTAGGCTTGGCGCCGGGTCGCAGCGCCGGTCGTTGGAGTGACCCTCTCACGGGGAAGGTCGCGCTAGTCGAGGGCCATGGCGGCGGGACAGGGGGGCACAGAAATACTAAACAGAAAAGGGCTGCTGGGAGGTACCCATGGTAAGATGATCCCAGGAGCTGGCGCGCTCAGAAACACCAACGTACGTGCGCGTGGTGTCTAGCCCGCTGGGGTCACTGGGTGGACTCTGCGCGGCACCCCAAGGCGGCGGAACGCATGATGACCACAACTGCTGAATGTAGCAACGTTCTCGCAGTGCCAGGTCATACCGCTGGGTCTTGCCAGCGCGGCCATGCTACTGAATCCGCATTGCAACTCTACTGCAGTATCATCACGTTCGGCCAACGTGTTAAAGTATTTGTCTGGAAGGGACGCCAGCTTAGTGGCGAGCCCTGCCCCGAAGCATCGAACGTGCGCAGGCCCTGACCACGCTGGCTGAAAACACTTTGATTTGCAAGCCCTCCCACATATCAAGAGCTACGCCCTAGACTTTCTGCGAACGCTCGGAAAACTTCGGCTCCGGAGATGATGGGACTCCTGCTGGAAAGACTCCTCAGCATCGTGACATTTATACCTGCATTCGAAAACACCTGCTCGCTGGAGAAACGCTGCTTGCACAGCTCATGCGATGTCCGTCTGCACTCGCCCAGCTTTACGGGGTCCTCCCTGAGCTCTTGTATGTGCAAGAACAACTGCTTCAAACCTGCAAGTCTTGACTGCATATCTGGCTTCCAAACACCTGGCGTCTGCACGAGGCCGTCCCAGATCGGCATCTCCGCTGGGTCAAGTCCCTCGGACACCACACACATCTTGTGTGAAAGAAACAGGGCCATGCGGAACGACTCCATTTGTCCTACAGATAGGTCGCCGCCCAACGCATGCAAATTTAGACCAATCGCACAATCTATGACCGCGTTTCTCATGGTCGAGAGTGTTGCGTTGGCTGGGTTGACCTCCAGCTCTTGCAATGAACCTGGGAAAAAACTCAGCCACTGCATCCATGATCGTGGAATCCAGGGTGCTTTTAGTTTGAAGAACGCATGTCGAATTCATCTTCTGTACTGGGCCGCCGTGCAGATCAATACCGTAATCTAAGGAATGAGTATAATGAGGTGGAACCTACCGTACACCTGCAGGAGTGGTGTTGTGATACTACAGAAGATTCTTCTGCGAATACTCCCAAATCTCAGCTGCGCCAAGGTAGCTGACAAGTTGGGTAATGCTCTGAGGTTGGCCAGGATAGCCTGGTTCCGTATTAAAGACAACCAGTCGCGCGCCACGTTTGCGACACTCTTGCAGTTGAAGCCACGAAGCGTCCTCGCCATCGTGAGGGAAAATCACAATCCAATGCGATTCCGATAGTGCTGATGTGGATGCGAGGTGCGCCTTGATGAGCTCGAAATCCGAACGACCGACAATGCTCACGTTCGCTCCCATGGCGGTGAAACCATCTTTGAAGCTTACCAGAGCAGGATGATACAAAATAAAACCCTTGTCGAAATCTGGACGTGGAAGCAAGAACCAAATCTGTATTCGGATATCTCCGTCAATGGAGGCATTGCTTGAACTATTCAAAGTATCAAGCCCTGCAAGCGACATGTGGTTTGCGTCTCCAGACCCGACGGATGCTGCACCCCGGGTGCAAACCAAGCCTGTGGCGACAGCGCAACACAGCAGTGCCAGAATCGCTAGAGTAGCAGACGCCCTCGCGAACCGCCCACGGATTCCTCCGATAACGCCGCCTGCCTGGCGCATGGCCCATTCTTGACCAACCGGTATTGCCCACTGCAGCAAGCATGGCTCACACTCAACGTGCGCCGGTCCAAGTGGTAAGGGCTGGGCATGGTGCGTAAGCATGGTGCTTGCGCATGGCACTTGAGCGCTGTAATTCACATCCTCGTCCATGAGAACCGAGCGTGGGCTTCGCGCGTGGTCCATACTCACAGCTTGCCTCGTGCCAGTGGCAGTGCCCCCCAAACCGGAATTGCTCGTGCACTCAAGGCCTCTCTCTAGCCCCAACGACCCTGGCTGAAAATCACTATTGGCTTGAACGGTGTTGGCTTGAGCCAAAATGGCTACGGAGAGGTCACGTCGGTCACTCTTGGAGCGCTCTTGTGCTGTCTTGGGGGTTTCTGGGACGTCTCCGATGACCCCCCTGATCACCCTAAGTGTGCTGGGAACGCTTGGCAAAACGCCCTGCGAGGCCCGGTGGCCGCTTTGGGGCCCGTCCGGAGGGCCCCAAAGCCCCAGGTCCCGGTTTTTTTTGGGGGGTCCCCCCGCCCGGGCTTATAAAAATATAGGAAGAGAAATATATATATATATATATATATATATACAAGACTGCAGTGGCGCTTCGCGCCATGCACCATGGTCCTTGAAGTTTGGTATGCCTGCGAAATAGCAGGAAGGTCAAGCCGACAATTTAGCGATAACTCTTGGTTGCCTTTTCCGGCATCGCCGCTATAATGATGTTATTCTTTATCCTTCCTCCATGCCTCTGATGCCTTATTTTCGCTATACCCTGCGCACACTCCCCATCCTCCTCAGCTCTTTTTTGCGGAGGCTCCTCCTTGGAGAGGCTCTGGGGGCCTCACAAAAATTGTTTCAGGCTTTCTTAAGGCCTTCTGGAGGCCTCCTCGGCTTATTCTGGGGGCCTCCGGGGGCTTCCTCGGGCCACCCTGCCTCCAACCGCGGTCTCCCTGAACGACCGGGTCACAATTCGGAATGCTTCGGAAGGTGTCTTTGGGCCATCTTGGGCCGCCATGGGGCTCTCTGAGGGCCATCTTGGACCCGTGTTGTGCCGTTTTGGGGCTCTCTTGGACTGCCTGGAAGCCCTTTCGGTGGGGCGATTTGGGAGCCCCCCAAGCGGCTTCGAACGCTCAGAAGACCGCCGTCTTGGAGCGGCGGGAAGCCGAATAGAGGAGAACCGCAGACTTAACCAAAAACCAACATAAAATCAATGATGTTTGCCTCGGGGGGCCTTCTTGGGAGTGCTCTTGGAGGCCTCTTTGGGGCCGTCCTGGAGGCCACTTTGGGGCCGTCCTGGAGGCCTCTTGGGCCATCTTGAGGTCACGTCGGTCACTCTTGGAGCGCTCTTGTGCTGTCTTGGGGGTTTCTGGGACGTCTCCGATGACCCCCCTGATCGCCCAAGGTGTGCTGGGAAGGCTTGGCAAAACGCCCTGCGAGGCCCGGTGGCCGCCTCGAGGCCCGTCTGGAGGTTCCCAACGCCCCAGATCCCCGGAGTTCGGTTTTTTTTTGGGGGGGGACGGGCTTTCCCCCCGCCCACGCTTGTAAACATATAGGAAGAGGAATCTACGTGTTAGCCCGACGACCGCACGACCAGGCATGGCCGCGAGGATTGCTTGGTTGCTTGATGTGGATTCGGAAGCGCAAAAACACAAATCCTGGCACGTGGGGCGGGGCCCAGGCGCCTCGGCGGCGTGTGCCGGTCGGCGCCGGCTCCTGCTGCAAGGGGGGGAGAGGGGGGGGAGGAGGCGGAATTGGAGGAGGAGGAGGAGGAGGAGGAGGAATTGGAGGAGGAGGAAGGAGAGGAGGAGGGGGAGGAGGGGAGGAGGGGGAGGAGGGGGAGGAGGACGAGGAGGAGGAGGAGGAGGAGGAGGAGGAGGAGGAGGAGGAGGAGGCCAGAGCGCGGCGCGCCAGTGCAAGGGGGCGCCCAGGGGCGGGCCGGGCGAGGGGCCCGAGGTGCTGAGAAGGCCCGCGAGGTCCCGGCGGTGCAGTTTTTGCGCAGGGAGCGCTCCTCCACGAGACCATTACAGTCAAAAGCCCTAGTACGTCAGGTTCGTGTCGTGACGACCCTGGCGTTGGTTTCTGACACCGCGGGGATCGTTCAACCTTGAAAGATCGGCCGTTTCCGAAACGTCCAAACCGTTCCACGTCGATCGATTTTGGGTCGCCCGCGGCGTTCAACGTTGAACGCCGCTGGCGAGGTCGCCGCCGGTCGACACGACACGAACCTACCGTAAGGACGCGCGGCAAGGACGCAAGACCCTTGGAAGCCGAAGTTGGGTTTTTTGGGGCGGCGGACGACGAAAACCTCGAGGACGCAAGAGCAAGGAAGAGCAAGGACGCAAGGGTACCCTGAGCAAAGTCGCGCGTCCTTATTAGGGTTTTTGACTGTACGTGTGGCACCGGCTGCAGCGGGAGCACCAGGTGCCGCTGATGCATTAGATTGCGGCAGCGCGACGAAATCCGAGAATGTGGCAAGCCCTGCAGCGGGAACGCCATTTTCACTGATGCGGCGAGGGCGTCGTCCCGTTGGGCAGAGGCTACCTGAATATCACAGCATGCGGCAGACGCAGGACAAACACTAGTCTAGCGAAAGGCCCAACTACATGCAATTGCGAGCACCGCAAAGCAAGTGAAACGAAGGAGGGGGAACCCCTTGTGGCGCCACGAAACGTGCGAGTGTATGCCGACATGGGCGAGGGGGCGTCTGTGGACGCCGCCGCCGAGGCCCCCCAGAGGAGCTCCCAGTGGGGCCACGATGCTGTAGTGGGTGGCGAGGACGCATGTGACCACAAGCTCTGGGGCTTTCGGTCGGGCGCCCACATAGGGAAACGAAGCGACGCACTGGGTGGCGCGGACGCATGTGATCACAACCGCTGGGGCCTTCGGTGCATCCCCCATATGGGGCCACGAACCGCTGAACTGGGTGGCGCGGACGCATGTGATCACAACCGCAGGGGCCTTCGGTTGGGATCCCTATGGGGCCACGAATGCCTGAGCTGGGTGGCGCGGGCGCATGTGATCACAGCCACTGGGGCCTTCGGTGGAGCTCTATGGGGCCACGACGCGCTGTACTGGATGGCGCGGACGGGTGTGATCAGAGCCACTGGGTCCGTCGGTGGAGCCCCTATGGGGCCACGAAGCGCTGTATTGGGTGGCGCGGGCGCATGTGATCACAGCCGCTGGGGCCTTCGGTTGGGCTCCCTATGGCGCCACGATGCGATGTACTGGTTGACGTGGGCGCATGTGGCCACAACCGCTGGGGCCTTCGGTGTAGCCCCAATGGGGCCACGAAATGCTGACTGAACTGGGTGGCTCGGGCGCGTGTGATCACAGCCGCTGGGTCCGTCGGTGGAGCCCCTGATGGGGCCACGAAACGCTGTACCGGGTGGCGCGGGCGCGTGTGATCACAGCTGCTGGGTCCTTCGGTGGAGCTCTCGGGCCACGACGCGCTGTACTGGTTGGCGCGGACGCATGTGATCACAACCCCTGGGGCCTTCGATGGAGCTTCCTATGGTGCCACGAAGCGCTGCGGTGGATGGCGCGGGCGCATGTGATATCAGTCAATGGGGCATTCGGTGGAGCTCCCTCCAGGGCGACGAAACGTGTGCTGTATGCGCTGAAGCGGTGGACATGCGAAGGGCAGAACCAAGGGTGGGAGGAGGGGGGAGGAGAAGGAGGATAAGGAGGAACGCGGGGTAGTTGGAACAAATCCTCCAGCATTCTGGGCGTAGGTGGTCTACAGAGTATTCTCTTCCAACCCCCTCCTTCCCCTTCTGGAAGGGGTTTATCACTGTGCCCTACTAGTATACACCCTCTCCCCCCGGTGACCAGCAGCCGACCAGGAACCATGGGGACACCATGCGGGCACCTCCCCATCATCCCTGGCAAAAACACTACAAAACGCACTCTGCCTCCACTTTGGGAGCATGCGTGGCCGACCCGAGGCGCCCCGCCCCAACATCCCCGTCAAAAAACAAAGCAAAATGCATGTTGGGCCAAAGTCTTGAATCATGTTCGTGAGGCCCGCGAGCACGTTGTATTGTTTTTGTCAGGGACGGCGGGGGTGTCAGCACATTCCTTGCTGCGCGCAGGTCTTCCATCCATGACACAAAAAATACACAATGCACCTCACGGATAAACCTGGATCATGCGCGGTCAGCCCGCGATCACTGCCAAGTGGTTTTTGACAGGGACGGCGGGGGTGGTGGCGCGTGGTCTACTGTGCGCAGGCCCACCAGACACAATGATCGGCATCGGTGTTCGACATGGATAGTGGGGGCCGACATGTCTCCCAATGTGTGCTGTCACGTGCGCAGGCGCACCTGACACACTCTGCACGTGCCCCGAACGTTGCGTACCTGGCGCGGCTGGAGTGTGCGGCACACCTGGCGCACTCGGAGCACGTGGCGCATCTGGCGCACCAGGCGTGCCTGGCATGCTCGGGCCCCAGGGGTGCCTGGCGCGCGTGGCGCGCCTGGCACGCGTGGTGTACCTCTCCCAAGCGTCGCGCACATGGGGTCGGCTTTAGTGCCCAGTAGCTGCCCATCCATAGACGACCGCTGAGCATGCTCAAGCTCGGGTGTGACTTATGTGTTGGGAGGGCGGGCTAGACGGCTTGCGAGCGGGTGGGTAGCTTGAGCCTTCCCCCTACCCCCTCCCCTGGACCTTGAGGGGGGGGGCGGTCGCGGGTCGTTGGAGCGTCCAAGAGGCCCAAGGTGGCTCTAGGAGGGCCTCAGAGAGCCCACGATGACTTCCAAGATGGCCCAAGACAGCCTAAGATGGCTCCAGATGGCTCCCAAGATGTCTCCGGAAGCCCCAAGACCGCTCCTAGACGGCTCCAAGTGGCCACGGAACCTTCCCAGGCCGCCAAGAGGCCATAATCCTTCAACAACCAAAGGGCACTCAATGAATTTGGCCTTCTCTTCTTTGTGCTTTCGATGGCCTTCCGAAGCCTCAAGATGGTTCCAAGAGGGCACCGGAAGGCCCCACGAGAAGCCCAAGAGACCCCCAAGACGGCCCCAAGAGCGCTCCAAGAGCGCCCAAGACGCGATGTTGGGGGTTCCCGAGGGGGGTGGCCGTAATTGGAGCTCCCATCTTTTTTGACCGATCTCCTCCAAATTGGCCACAAGAGCGCTCCCAAGGCTCTCAAGAGCGCCTCAAGAGTGCTCCAAGAGGGGCCCAGGAGGCCCCAAGAGGCGCCCAAGAGGCCTTCAAGATGCTCCCAAGAGACCCCCAAGAGGCTCCCCGAGGCAACCAAGACGCTCCAAGAGGCCCCAGGAACCGCCAAGAGGCCCCCGAGACGCTCCAAGAGGCCTCGACTGGGGGACCCTTCCTCTGTGTGCTGCCCACTTCCCTGATCGAGGCGACTCCTCTGGGCATCGTTTCTGGATGGGCTGGTGGGGTTGCGCGAGGCGTCTAAAATTTGAAAGCCAACTCGGACCAGTCGTACGCTTATCAAAAGCGTACGAGATACGATCGAAAGAACGAGAGAACGAAGCTGCCGTCGCCGGAAAGAGGAGGCACCCCTGCGAGGGAGGCAAGCGCACCTGTAGCACGCTGGCCCTCTTAGAGGACGGGGGAAATGTCATAACACACCTTAGCGAACACTTTGAAAGGGAAGGGCAAGACAGGGAGGATAGCAGCACTCAGATGGTGCAACTGTAGAGAAGGAGAGGGAGGGGGCTAAGGCGGAGGAGGATGGGAAGGATGGGAAGAAGGGGGGTGCTGAGGAGGAGGGGAGCATGACGACGGAGACGCCGAGCATGAGCAGCAGCGGGAGCTCGGAGGTGCTGAAAGCATCTTGGAACCCACGCTCCAGGCACCATGTCTAGAAAATGAGGCCGCCGCGTCAGGGCATGAGCTTGGCTGGGGCACAAGGCCGAACCAATTTTCGTTCTCCCCCTCCTGCTGTCCCTCCTCCTTTCCCCCGCTCACCCTCCCCCCTCGCCCTCGGCCCCCAGCCGCTCCTCCTGCTCCTCCTGCCATCCTCCTTCCCGCTCGTGCGCCGCACATCTGTCCCATCCCTCCCCGTCCCCCCGTCCTCCCTCCCCCATCCTCTCCCCCTCGCCCTCCCCTCTCCTCCCCACTCTTCAAACGAGGCAACCCAGCAGAGACACGAAATCACGACTGCGCCTTCCCCACCGGACCAATCTGGGTATAACGTATTTCCAACGGAGACCATTCCGGGAGGTTGATCAGCTTGGGGAGCAGGGGGGAGTGAAGCGAACACGTCCCATGGTCAGAAGCCTAGGTCTGCAGACCCGTCTGTGATCACCGTGCGCCCCTGCCTGGATGCGTTTTCCCGCGGCGGCCCCCGGCCAAGAACCCATGCGGAACTCTCCAGGAGCCCCCCGACACCCTCGGAACACGCAGAATGAATGGAGCAGAACCGTCGGAGGCATTTGGAAACCTCCTCCTGCTCCTGCTCCTGCTCCTCCTCCTCCTCCTCCTCCTCCTCCTCTTCCCCCTCCCCCTCCCCCTCCCCCTCTTCCTCCTCAGTATCCTCCCGCCCCCCTCTTCCTTTCTCACTCTACCTCCCGCCCCCCCGGCCAAAACGTACCCCCAGGGCGATGTACCCCCAGTGAAGCGTCGCAGGAGCCACGGTTCCAGCTCGAATGTGTGCCAAAACTTGCCTCCGTGCGACCCGTGGTGGATCTGAGGGCCACCTTGCCAGAGTACGCCTCCCCCCTCCTCTCTCGTCCTCCCCCCCAAAACCTACTCCTGGCTCATGCGTTACTATAGCTCCGAGGTGCCGCTGTCCCGCTCCCGACGCTGTCGTCCCTCCAGCGTCCCAAAGAGAAGGGTGGTACTTTTGAAGGAATCGCGTCGACTCTGAAACCGACGCGATTCCTTCAAAAGTACCTCCACGGGCCTCCGCCGCTCTCGGCGACCGCGTGCGTTTTGTTAGCACCGCGGGCACCTTTTTTCCAGAGCAGGTGCTGGGTTGTCCTTCCCACAGCCATGCATAGAGAGCAGGACATCCACCCTCGGAATAATCACCCCGACAAGCGAAGCTGTTTGGCAAACGCACCCAAAGATGGAATCGAATAGGGCAGGGCTGCTTAGTAGACGCCCAAGGCCGTCTAGCAAGCGCTAGTTGTCGGGTCCGGGTGTTTTCTTCCTCCCTTGAATCCGACAGCCCAGGCGACCTGGCTCGTCCCGGGTCCCCTGCCCAGGCATCGCCCCCGTGGATGCTGCCGTGCTCGGTGCCAGGCTTCGCGGTTTCGCTTACACCATCGGCTCCGTGCCGCCGGCAAGGTGCCACGTCGACAGAGCACCGCGCCCGCCCGGAGGGGGTCCGAATAGATGGGGCCGGATGAGTGCGCTGCGTCGCCGTTGCATCGGCGACGTCGGTCGTGCATCGGCGACGTCGGCATGGAGACCAACGGGCTGCACATCGAGCCGCATCACCGAGCCGCATCATCGGGCCGCATCGCCGATACATCGGCAATGTGGCGCGATCGTACGACCGCATCTACTCGGACCCCATCCAAAGAGGGCCCAGAGGCACTACCTACGAAGCTGCCCCAACCCAGCCCGAAGTCACCGATGGGCCTGCCGAGTTCCAGTGGGGGGGCGTTCTGCAACATAGAGAAAACAGTGGAACACGTAGACCCCCCAACCCGAAAACTGGGGGGTGGGGTCTGGGACCTCTGGGTCGGGCTGGGAGGGTTTGGTAAGCAGTGAACCCCACGCACACACACACACAGTCGCTCCAGCAACCCCCCTCCCTGCTAGCTCCTCATCTCGCGGCCAGGGCCATCTTAATCTCAGGTCAATCGGGCGGATACTACTACAAAAAATCAGCGAGGCGGGATGTGTTATTTTTTATGTTTTTTTTTGTGTTTTTGGGTCATCCGGATGGCTTTTGGAAGATAGCTCGAGCTACAGGCCGCTCTCAGAGGCAAAAGGCACACCACTCGACGGGAAATCGTGTGGTGCACCCGAGCCGGCCCCCGACCCCGCTTGCCGTCGCTCGGACGTCCACTTCCCGTGCATTTGTCGATTTCGTGAGTGTTTTTTTTGCTCGATGGTCCAGGATGGTCCTCGATGGTTCTCGCCGAGAAAAAAAATGCACACGTCCGAGCGATGCCAAGCCCGTCGCGCCACGGGGGGCCCCCCAGGCCCTGGGGCCAGACCACTGTCCGACCACGCCTCGGCAGCCAGCCCGCCAGACCTCTCGGCGCCCCCTGGGGGCACGCAGGCGGCCCGCCTCCGGGGCTGCGCGGCGCGGCCCCCTCGCCCTGGAGTGGGGCCCACCCAGGGACACAGGATTGCAAAAAACGAAGGATTGCAACAAAAACCGAAGGATTGCAAACGAAAAACCGAAGGGTTTTTTTGCAATCCTTCGTTCCTGTTTTTTTTTGCAATCCTTCGTTTTTTTGCAGTCCTTCGTACACAGGAAGAAGCAGACACAGGCCCCAGGATTCCCCGCACGCTCCATGCTTCCTGGGAGCTCGGCCTGCCCGCCACTTCCCGCACGTTCCGAGATGCTCTCGGGAAGCGACGTGCACGTATGAGGAGGAGGAGGAGGGAGGAGGAGGAGGAGGAGGAGGAGGAGGAGGAGGAGGAGGAGAGCAGGAGGAGGAGGAGGAGAGGAGGAGGAGGACTGTGTTCCTGTGACCATCCTGAACCCGTCCTCGGCGCGCGCAGGGGGGGGGGGGGGGGGGCAGGGGCGAAGGCCTCCTCGGGGGAGGCTGCCTCCGAGAGAGTGCTGGCCTCGCATCGGTAGACAAGGCCCGCGGCAGCTGAGAAGCAGAGGTGCTTCTAAAGAGCCTTCCTCCTCCTCCTCCTCCTCCTCCTCCTCCTCTTCCTCCTCATCCTCCTCCTCCTATTCCTCCTCCTCCTCCTCCGCCGCCGCCGCTGCGTCTAAGAGGCAGATGTGGTCTTAAGAAGTCTTCCCCCCTCCCCCATACCCCCTTCTGCGCGTGGCCGACGACGGCAGATCTTCTCCTCAGCGATCTTGTCGGGCGGTTGGTCATGAGGGGTGACCCATATGAGGGGTGAAGAGACGGGCCCCGTCTCTTCGTCCCCCTTCACGCCACCCCTCATTACATACTCCCCTCTGTGCGTGGCCGATACCTTAGCATGGGGAAAACGGCCCCTAAGGGAAGCGGGTCCTGGACCCCGGGGCCTTCCCCCAAGAAAGAATTCTTCATCCCGAGTCGTCTGCTGGCAGCCCCGGGGCCCGTGGCAAGCCCCGAGGCCCGGAAGCCGGCGGACGAAAACTCCGGACCCGCTCCACTCGGGACCGCCTCCCCCCTGGCGTACGCCCTCCCCTCCTCCTCCTCCCCCCCCTCGCTCCCCTCGCCCAGGCACCCGCGCCGCTCCCTCGGCTGGGGCGCCGGGTTCGCCCTCCACGGCCGCCGCCGGGGCGCGGCCGAGCTCGCTCTCCAGCGCCGCCTGCGGGGCACGGCGCGGTCGCCCGCCGGCTTCGGGGGCTGCGAAGGAAGCGCTCTCAGAGCCTGCCTGGGGCCTCTCTCTGGGGGCGTTCCTGGGAGTCTTCGGAGCCTTCGCTGAGCCCTTTCGGTCTCCGTTTGGAGCAATAGCATCGGGGAGACGTAAGTCTCGGGTACGGGGGACTCGGGTTGGCCTGACGGGGGCCATCACAAAAATGACGAGACCCCATCGGAAATTTGACGCGGGCTCCCGCTGCAGACATCCCACGAAAACGGGACGGTGAAAATCCAGGACGCGCTCGCCCCCAAAAAAGTCGGCAAGCCTGAGTTTCGGCTTACTCGAGTCCCACGTTTCCCCGGCATTAGGCGATGCCATAGCCATCGTGAGGCCTGAGGAGTCCACAGGAAGCTGGGCCGCTCACGGGCCCTGTTGGAAGCCCATGGGCTGAGGGGGCCCTCAGGTCGGGGGTTGTCAAAGTTGCCCCTGGCCCAGGGTGCCCCCAGCTTTTCGCTCAACTTTGGAGCCCCTGGGGCCCTCTGCGCCTCGTGAGGGGTGCTCTGGAGGCAACGGGGGGCTCCTTCGCAAGCCTGGGGGCACCTGGGCCAGGGGCACTTCTAGCAACATCCAGCGCTCGGTCGCCGCCGTCGCCGCCGCCGCTGCCGTCCACCGAAGATGAAGAGCAGGGCTCGATCTGAACAGTGCTTTTCGTTTTCGCGTTGTTTACGTGCTGCCACGGCTGGAACTGCCTCAGGGGCGTGGTCGAAACGCATCTCCCAGAGACCCACCGACGGGGGGAGGCGCGGCCGACGACAAGCAGGAGGACCACGACCGTACCGACACCGGCACCGACGCTGGCCAGGGCAACACCTGGCCCGCTCGGTGTGTACACCCCCCTGGCCCAGCCAGAGCCGCGCATGCACCCATCCTTGGCTCAGATGGGGTCGTCGGCGCGGAGGACATCAGGCTCTATTATCGAGCCGCATCGGCGATCATCGGTGATGCGGCGCGATACTCCGACCCCATCCAAACGCGATAGGTCTTTAGTACCCCCCCTAAAATAGTGTAAACTGAATATCTGTTCGGCGACCTCATTGAGGGACGGGGATCCCACCAATATTGGGAAATTGTCATTTCTCCGCGGCACCCGCCGCACAGCAACGACGACAACGACTACAACTACGCCTACGATTACGACTAAGATTACGAGTACAACCACAACTAAAATTGAAACTGCGGTAGAGGGAAAATCGTCTTCGCCGCGCCGATGAGGACCACGACGACGGCGACGATGACGACGACTACGATAACGACCACGAGGAGGAACAGGAGGAGGACGAGGATGAGCAGGAGGAGAAGCAGGAGGGGGGGATTAGGAAGAGGCGGAGGAGGAGGACAAGGAGGATGGGGTTGTTTTTATTCTCCGCCGAGAAACAGAGAAGGGGGACTTCACAACGAAAGATGACGCCATCTACTCGGACCCCACATCTGGCAGGAGGGCAACCCTGATGAGGCGGCGCAGCACCCCTACCATGAATTCTGACTGCAACACTTGCCGTCGCTCGGACGTCCATCTCCCGTGCATTTTTCGGCGTCGTGCGTGTGTCTCGCCCGATGGTCCAAGGTCTTCCTCGAGGGTCATCGCCGAGAAACAGATGCACACGCCCGAGCGATGCCAAGAGCAGGGCAGCCGCCGTGGCACTGCCCACCCCGCCTTCGCCCGCAGGATCATCAGCTCGTCGCTCGGCAGCATGCGCCTGGGCGCGCCGCCGCGCCGTGGGGCGAGGAGGACGAAGAGGAGGAGGAGGAGGAGGAGAAGGAGGAGGAGGAGGAGGAGGACGAGGAGGAGGAGGAGGAGGAGGAAGAGGACGAGGAGGAGGAGAGCGGCGCGGCGGCGGGAGCCCCGTCGCGGCGGGCCCGTGGGGCCTGCGGCGGTCGCGCGCCCTCCCCCCCCCCAACG
Source organism: Prorocentrum cordatum (assembly GCA_963575745.1). Classification (NCBI taxonomy): domain Eukaryota; class Dinophyceae; order Prorocentrales; family Prorocentraceae; genus Prorocentrum; species Prorocentrum cordatum. The sequence continues at coordinate 1,134,270 of CAUYUJ010006891.1, read as the reverse complement.
GGAAGAAACATCGAGGCCTCCCAGACGTTCTCCGAGAGAAGCCCGCTTTTGGGCCTCCCAGGGTCTGCATTCGTGGTGCTTGGCCATTGGCTCCACCGAGAGGGGGGCCTCCCATACGGAGGGCGATCGGATGGGGTCGCATGATCGCGCCGCGGCGCCGATGTATCGCCGATGCGTCGGCGATACATCGGCGAAGCATCGGTGATGCATCGGAGACGCCAGCGAGGAGAACATCGGGCTCCACACCGAGTCGCATCGCCGATGCATCGGCGATGCGGCGCGATCCTCCGACCCCATCTGCTCGGACCCCACATGGGCAGCCTAGGAATAAACGTCTGGGTGCGCTTGAGCAGGTTTGGCCTCCGAGGGGGCCACTTGCGGGCCCCAGGGCCATCATACTCTGGCCTGGGTGGCAAGACTGCCAACCTCCAAGAGGAAACCCTTGAAGCCCTTTAGGCGGCGACATCCGAGCCCTACCCCCGCCAGCCATCGCCCCCGCCCCCGAGCGAAGCAATGGGAGGCGGGGGCAGGGTTCGGATTCCAACACGTGTTCGACGATCTCCGAACCATGCCCCCCACCGTCCATCGATCGGCGGCGAGCGAGGGCGGAAGTGAGGCCGAGAAGGCTTTCTCAGAAGGCGGCGGGGCTTCTCAGAAGCGCTCCAGCCTTCTAGCATTTTCCTTTTCTGTCGTTGGGGAAGGCTTAGCAAACCTCTTAAAGGCCGGGGGACTCCCGAGCCTTCTAAGAAGGCCCGTCCCGTGTGGTAGGAAACACATCAAAAAATAAACAGAACAACTCGGAGGTCCGCGCGGACTTCTCGGATCGGCGTTGGACCCCCCCTCTTTGGCGCGAGGAGCGCGCCAGGGGCGGTGCCGGAGGCGCCGCCAGGGGCCTCCAGCGCCGATGCGAGAAATCCGCGCGGACCTCCGAGTTTTCGTTTGTTTCTTCTTTCTATCTTTATATACACACATACGGCAGGTCCGTGCCGTGTCGACCTGGGCGTTGGTCCCTGACGCCGCGAGGATCGTTCAACCTTGAGCGATCGGCCATTTCCGTAACGTCCGATCGTTCAACATCGACCGATTCTGGGCCTCCGCCGGCATTCAAGGTTGAACGCCGGCGTCGGGGTCGCCGCCGGTCGACACGACGCGAACCTACCGTACATACATAATGACACGGCGCGCCAGGGGCGGCGCCGGAGGCGCCGCCGGGGGTCTCCAGCGCCGATCCGAGAAATCCGCGCGGACCTCCGAGTTGTTTTGTTTCTTCTTTATATCTTTATAGATACGCATATCTATCTTTGTATACACACAGACATACATAATGTCTATGTACCTCTTTGTTTCCCTATTCCGAGAAGGCCCGCCCCCCCTCGGGCTCGCCGCCCCTCGAGCTGCTGGGCTCGCTGATCGGCCGGCGCAGGGCTCGGATGGCGCCGCCGACCCTCTGCGGGCCTCCCGAGGCCCTCGCCCACACACACCCCGGCTGGCACGCGGCTGCTGAGCGGCCGCACCCCGCCCCCCCCCCCCCCCTGGGATCGGGGCCTCTCGCCACTGATTGGGCGCCCGAGTTATCCGGGGTAACTCGGGTCCGGGGTAACTCGGGTTTGGATTCCCGAAACAGGAACCCGAGTTACCCCTGACCCGAGTTACCCCTGATGATTCGGGGCTCTGGACGCCCGAGTTATCCGGGGTAACTCGGGTCCGGGGTAACTCGGGTTTGGATTCCCGAAAAACGAACCCGAGTTATCCCTGACCCGAGTTATTCGTGATGACTCGGGGCTCTGAACTGAGGCTCTCTGCCCAAGGTGGGGCACACCGGGCCATGCCAGTACCGCATAGGCCTCTGTCGGAGGCGCACGTCCGGCCCGAACCTGTACAGTCAAAAAACCCAACAAGGGCGTGCGGCAAGGACGCAAGACCCTTGGGAAGCCGAAGCTGGGACTTTTGGGGCGGCGGACGACGAGCACCTCAAGGACGCACGAGCAAAGAAGAGCAAGGACGCAAGGGTACCCTGAGCAAAGTCGCGCGTCCTTATCAGGGTTTGTGTCTGTAGCAGGGCATCCTGCAGCACATCGCTTCCCGAGCGCTTCGGCCACGTGCGCCCGCAACGGAGCGCGTGCTCGCAGGCTTCGCGGCGCGCGCGCCGCCCCTTCGGGGGCGACGCACACGTAATCATAGCATGGTCGTGCTGGCGCCGAGAAGGGCGGTGGCAACTCATGGGAGCCTCCCGTGCCATTGTGTCGGCTCTTGCGCATCGACGCTAGTCGACGCTAATCGACGCTGCATGGACGCGAATCGACGCCAGCCGACACGAAATAGGTGCTATCTCATCGACTCCCAAACGCTAATCGGCGCGAGTCGCCGCCAAAGACGGAATCAAGAGGGTGCACCAGGCTCCCATGATCTGCTACAGAAGAAAAGGGGATCTTGCTTGCCCTGTGCAAAGTTATCGGCGGCGACGATAGGGGCGAATCGCCCAGGGGTGGGCATTACACGTGTTCGCTCGGTAGCCTTGTCGAAGACATATACTATCGGCGCCCCTGGATACATGTATTGCTCTCCCCTGGGCTATTCGCCCCTATCGTCGCCTCTGAGCGGGGCCCTTCGTCATAGGCGGCACCCGGCGTAACTCGGGGCTCCTTCGTCCGGGGCGGACCACGGCGCTGCTCGGGGCTCTCGTCGGCGCAATGCCGAGCAATGCCGGGACAGCGCGGAGCAGCGCAAGACGAGGCCAAGCAGCGCCAAGCAATGCGTCGCACTGCACTGCTTCGCGTTGATCGAAATGGCTTTGGATTGGAATGAATGAAGGGGCCCTGGGACACACAAAAAAATAGACACAAATAGCAGGATTCCCTATATGTTCCATTATTATCTGTTTTTTTTCCATCTCCCCCCCCACTTTCCATATCTTCCAATATTTTCTGGTAAGTCGACGATTAATTGTGTCTGCGTTTTCCCTGCTGCATGAAGAAGACGCCTACTGGAGGTCGTGCCAAGGTCATTGCATGTCCTGGCCCTGTTGGTTGGCACTTTTCAAGACCTCAGGCGTATCGATCCTTTGGGCGTGGTCGTTGTTCGGCTTCCTGGAGCCGCTCTCGGACCCCTGCACAATCAAACAATCTCTCCTCGTCCACATGATTGAGTCTCCCTCCTCCTCCACCTCATCATCATCATCATCATCATCATCATCATCACCATCCTCCTCCTCCTCCTCCTCCCTCAACTTCCCTCCTTCACTGCCCCTTCATTCCTCCTCTTCCTCCTCCTCCACTTCCTCCCCCTCAGGTGAAGGGAGGCGGAACGTGGAGGAAGGAATAAGAAAGAGAGGGATCCGTCCCCAAAGCGTCTTGAAGGTGAATATGTATCCACGTCAACTTTCTGAAGCGCGAAAGATCGCAAGAAACCAACTAACACAAACGAACTCGCACAGAAATGCTCGGGGACGAACGGCACGGGGTATGTACGCCAGGCAAGCTGCACATCTGGCATCCTGCTGCTATCTGGGAACTAAGAATGTCGCGCCAGAGCCCACTGCCGCGATAAGGATGCTGAGGAAGAACACACGGACGGCGAAGACGCATGTTCAGCGTCAAATGCGGGTGTGTGGATGGTCATCCTATGACCTCGGCCAGGACATCCCCATATGGTTCAACCAGCACCATCGTGCCGGACTGCAAGTACAACAATACTGCATTTGGAACGTTATGTAAACACCTATTGCCTGGATCACGTGGCGTTTGGGACATTAGCTGTGCTCGCACATGCCATTATCTGGGTTAAGCCCCATCTCGTCGCAATACACTTGGTGGTGGCGCCACATCTGATCACAATGCCTGCTCGGATCATGGTCATGCAACGCCTCATCCTTTCTTGCCATCACGGCTCCCGTATGCCCGTAACCTTCCCATCTGTCCATTCAAGATTGAGGCGTACACCCTTTGGAAATCCTCTTGCCGACTTCACTGCCATACCCAATGCAATTGGACCTGTAATTGCCAACGGGTTGGATCCATAATCCGCCTCGCCCCCCTCCGTGGGCGCCGGACTGTGAAGGGCATTGCTGAAACGATGTCTTGCGGATATGTGTTGTCCTGCCCCTGTTGTCCTGGCCCTTTTGTCCAATCCTGCCTCCCTTCCGCTGCCTACGGGTGGGGCAGCGGCACGAAAATAGGCAACCCTGGGGCGATACCATCGGCCCCCCTGGCCGCCCGTACTTGCAGCAGTATTCTCATCTGTGCGCCACTGGACGGCTCAGATGGCTCAGAGAATGAGGGCCCCAAGAGGTGCCGACGACGGCCCTGAGAGCTCAAGGTGGCCCCAGTGTCACCCCACGATAACCCAATAATGCTGCGAAGCCTCCCAATATCGGCCATCATCTCCGTAGGGTAGATCAGGTCCGTCAGATGACTTAAGCAATCTGGTGTGATCCAGATGGTCGGACCCGGAAACAGTAGAGCACACGCCTCTTTTTCATTATCACCGAACTCATCTGGAAGAGCGGTCAGCTCTCCTACGAAACATAACACCGACGTAACAGCTATACCTTACGCCTGCATGGTGAGCAACAGCCCGATGCCAAGACCACCCCAAATTCGAGCACGCCCAAAGTATTCGTCAAATCGGCCTCGCCATGATAGCGTGCCACAGCTGGGGCCGATAATCACGCCTAGGTGCTTAGCTTTGCTTTCTACTGTCAGGCAGCAACACGCAAACGCAAAAGCAACCAGCTGCGTTCGCAATGCAAAGGGCTGGGACCCAGCAAGCGGAACATTCATCATGTTCTTGATGTTGAGTGCTAGGCCCGAAACGCGCGATTATCGAGAGAACAGGTCCGCCGAGGAGGTCATATATATATATATATATATGATCTAAATACCGAAAGTACACCATGGCTAAATCACCGGCGTGCGCACGCACACATGCCCAGTCATGAATCCATCCCATGCGCTTCAGCAGTACATGGGGAGCAACGGAGGAGAACAAAGAAAACAAAGGACAACTTTGCCGTACTCTTCTCGTAATGTTAAAGCCAGCATGCCGCGAACCACCAAGAACAATGTAGCACCAAGTGTTCTGGTGCAGCATGCGGACAAAACGAAGAAGCCACTCTGGCCAGCCTCAAGACTCGAACAACTGGTGCAACACGTCTTGCTCCACTGAAAGAAGCGCCGCCGCGAAGTCGAAGAAGAAGGCCACCGCGTCGTCGTCCTCCAGGAAAGCCTCGGCCATGGCCTCATCGACGCCGACAAAATTGGCCAGCATAGAGCGGCCCGTGATGGAACCACGCTGCGTGGAAGAAATGCGGCGCGACACCCAAGGCTGTACATGCTCTGGGGAGTGTAGAATACAAGCGTGCGCGGAAGTCCCCGGATTTCGGGCTCGGCAGTCGAAACGTTGCCTCACGTCCATCCCGACGAAGGCAGAAACAAAGAAGTCTGCCGGCTTCCGCTTGCTGGTGGTGACTATTGGGGACGAGCGAGGGGGTCTGAAAGCAGGGTGAGCTCCAATCGTGAATTGCCAATAGATATCACCGCCGCCCTCATCAGATAAAGGACCCTCGAGAGTCTGAAGCCTCCTAGGCACATACCTTAACCAACGCCCCCATCGTACTGCAGTCGTCGTCAGGGCGGCGCGGGGCGCACATGGGCGGCGGTGGCCGCTCACCCTCTGCAGCGCCGCCGTCTCCAGGGGCGTCGCCATCTCCGCCGTCCTCCGCCGAGGGCCACGGGATAGGGGCGCCGAAGACTCCAGGCAGCCTGGCCCCCCTTGTCATTCTCCTCATCCGCATCCTGAACATCCACGTCCTCCTCCTCCTCCTCAGGCTTAGGCCATGTGGTCGGAGCATCACCTTGTCCTCATGATAACTCCTCCACCGCTTCATCATCTGATCGCACAGGACAAACTCCCCTCCTCATCCTCCCCCTCATCCTCCTCCTCATCCTTCTCCTGCTCCTCCTCGCTTCTTCCTCCTCATTCCAGGGATTCTGGCGCAAAACATTTGGGAATTCCCACCTGAATCGAAAGCCTACTGGTGAGTGCCAAACCCTAGGCATGTATGGTAGGACCGAAACCTCAGATTGGGGCGTCTGGATAAACATGTTCCCCATGGTCTCGCTCCACCAAGGCCAGTTGCATCATCCCCATGGACTAGCTCCACCACGGACACTGGCATTGGATGTTGGCCATCCCAAATGCTTCACGGATGTGGCCCGTTGTCGGACAACTACTGGCGTGTGGCACCATGGCGCCCCGCTTGCTGCTCAAAACTATCCAGTACGTCGCCGATGCCCGCCTCATCCAACATGTGGGTTTAGCTACCACATAAGCCAATCACGCGTTTGGTAATAGTCCTCTCTCCTCCTCATGCCCCCTCGTCGCACCCGCACGTACGATGAGACGCTGGTCCAGGCGTTTCGCTGGAATGTCACTGACGTTCCATGATGAAGCGTGCAATTGCCAGCAATGTCGCGAATACGCATATGGATGGGCACTCTTCAAAAACGTGTTCCCACTCCAGCCCGATCGTTTCTTACACTGTTGAGGCCGGTAAATGCCCACAACTTCACGGATGGAGGGAGGGTGGGCTTAACATTCCGGCTCCCGCTCACAGCTCATTGAACATGCGCTCGTGAAGACTCAGTGTTTTCGACGCCTGCAGGACGGCCCCCTTGAGAAAGCAAGCTCTCACCGAAGAGTCCTTCCCTACACAAACCAGAAAGCTTCAGGCAATCCACAAACACACGGTGGGAGGGCCGCCCCTCTTCGGCACCGTGCTCTCGCCTGACGCCCCCTCGACCTCTCCAGTTACACGGACGGGTTGTGGATCTGGCTTCAAACTTACGGCCTGGATTTGGCGCCGAGCGGCGTCCTTCAAGCTTATCCCAACTGCATGGGTGGACTAGGGGGAAAACAAACCTACCTCGCTTTTGACCACCCTCGCTTCCAAGAGATACCAAACGATGCCACATTGCAGCCTGTACTAGTCAGGCCGCTTGACGAGGAGGCGCGTGGTATGACTTGGTTTTGCCTGGAAGCGAAAGCGGGGGAGGCAATTCACGCTCTGATGGACGGCGACCCCCTCTCAGATTCAGTACGCTTTGCCACGGTGTGCAGTAAGACAAATACCGGCTCGTGATGCGCATTGCGTTGCCGACAGGTGCGTCAATTCGACGTGTTGCGTCTTCCTGCTTCAATGAGTTGCATCTTCCGGAGGGCCATTGTGTTCTGACTCCTCCAGCCCTCCGGGATCAGGGAGGAACAACAAGGTGAGGATAGCATCGGGCAGGGTAAAGAATCAGCTCACGTAGCTGGTTTTCCTGGCGCCTCCTGGCGTTAGGAGGTGTCCATGTATCGAGGGATGGGCCCGGCGGTGGGGCCGAAATCAGCTGCGTGCAGCAGATTTCGTAACCAACCCTTCCCCTATCCTACAACTTCGGTCGGCCCCCAAAGGCACAAAAGCACGAAGAGAACCAGGGGGAGCAGAAGGCGTGTGAAAACAACAAGGAGAAAGGAATGACGACGAGGGGTGAAATCATGAGGGGGGTGGAACCAGAGGCAAGGAACGAGGACAAAGGAAGGATAACAACGACAGAGAGAGGAGAGATGATAGAGGAAGCGTAAACATGACAACAACGATACAGACAGAGACGGAGGAATGACAACAAACGACAAGGGCGGATAAACAAGACAGAGGAAATATAACAACGCCAAAAACAGGGATGGGACCCGGGTTGCTGTCGAAACCCCCTGCTCGAAACCAGCTTGCGGGTTCTAATGTTAGAATCACCGAACCCAGCCCCACAAATGGCGCCCAACATTTCCGCATTACTATGTATCCGTTTAGCCCCAAGAAACGCCAAATTAACTTCAACAAACCATACCACTATGGTCACGATGGCCCGCTCCCCCAACGCGCTGTTGTGCAGTGACACAAATTCCGACGACAATCGAACCGCGAAAACGAGAAACCCCTCAAGAACCCAAAACGGCGGACCTGGGCGTCCGCCGACGCACCGAACGCAGCATCGAATTGTTCGGCGCGCCACTGGGGGACGCGGAAGTCCGCGTGGAACGCACCAAGCAATGGGTCGCGAGCGCGCCTGTCGAGGCGTACCTTCTGCGGCACCTTGTTTTTCTGTCACTGGGCTACGGCGCACGCGTTGTGCCGACCTCCGCGCACACCGCCTCCCTGCCGGCCATGGGCGACGCTGTCCTGGCTTGCCTGGAGCAACTGAGCGGTTGCTCCCCCTGCGGCGCCTCCAAGAGCCATGCTCAGCTCAAGCTGAACAGAGGAAGACTCGGCGTGCGATCTGCCGCGGAACACGCCGCCGCCGCCTCATGCATCGCGCACCGAGCGAAGAGCTCCGACTTCTGTCAGCAGCTTTGCCCCAAAGGGGGTGGCCTGGCGTGCGCGGCGCAGGCCCACAACGCATCGTGCGAGACGCCCACCTGGTGTTGTTCGACTGCACGCAGCACGGCGACCAAAACGCCATCCCCCACGCGAAGGACAACCCGCGCTCGACGGGCTTTAGGCGGGTGCGGCCCTGGCCGCAGGGCGCGCCTCTCCCTGGTGCAGGCCATTGGCGCTGCAGTGTCGCCTCAGGCGCCGCCGTGCCAGGCCCATTGGCACCGTCTCCCGCACGGCCTCCTGCCAGTCGGCCAGCACAAACAACTGCGAGTCCTCCAGCAAAACGGGCATTCTTGCCCAGCCTGTGGTGACATGACGGATGTTTTCCACGTCGACGACCTGTTCGGCGCCAGCCGCGGCGATGGGGCCAAACGCCACAACGCCCTGCGTGAACCATGATTTCTTCGACGCCTGGCCCGATGGCCACGCCAGGACGGAATTGGAACGCCTGGGGCTGCTACTTGCTCACCAACCCCGCTGTGGAAACCGCCCACCGGGGCGAACAGGGCGGACCCGCGACGGCACGGCGGCCGCCTGGGATTTTGCCGCCGCGTCCAAGTTGTGCGAGTCTCCTCGTCGCGTCGACAGCTTCGTCAGATGCGGCGACAACGCGGCGCGCGGACATAGATCAAGAGGCATCGCAAGGACATTGCGCGGCTGCCTGCGCGCGGGACAAAGGATGCACCTTCCGCCCGCTGGCGGTGGAAGCCCACGGCGGCGAAATGAGCCGCGAGGCACGCAGGGCCTTCGGCGTCACGGCCACACGGGCTGCTGATGCCACGGGGGGACATGCCGCACCGCTTGCGGACCGTGCGGAGGGGCGGGGGAGGCCGCGGGCCGCCTGGCCGCGGCCGCGGCCGCCGCCGCGGCGGGCGGTGGGTGAGGCACCCCTGGCCCAACGAGGGGGACGAACAACAACAGAAACAGAAACAGCTCGGGGGTCTTATGTCTGTGTTGCTGTTCGTGGCCCTACCAGCGTTCACCGCCCGCCCCCCGCCCTTGCTCGGCCGCACGGGCGCCCTCTGCGCCCCTACGCGAACGCCGCGCTGGCGGTGCCTCGCTTGCGCCGGCCACTTTTTCGCCGGCGGGGCGGCGGATGGACCCCGCAACCGACCAAACCGAAGCCTCGTGGGCTCGGTGAACCCCACAAGCTTCCCGACTCTCTCGCCGACGCCCTTCCTGGCCCGCGACTCTCTCACGACACGAACTCCGCCCCCCACGACGAAAGGGACAACCGCCACCCACTCCAGCACGCCCTCCGGCTCCGCCGCTTTGTCGCGTCGCCACCGTAATGTCCGTCACTCGCCCCGTCACGGGTGGCCTTTCTCTCCCGGCTTCTCGTTTGGCCCGTCTGCTTGCGGTTGTTCCTCCCGTGCCTCCTCCTCGTCTCCAGTCCCTCCTCCTCCTCCTCCTCCTCCTCCTCCTCCTCCTCTTCCTCCTCCTCCTCCTTCTCCTCCCTCTCTCCCTCGCCATCTCCTCCCTTGTTCCCTGCTTGTTGTCTCCCTTCTGTCGTTTCCTGCTGGCCCTTGCCTTCCGCCTGTGCGTTCGCCGACGTATGCCTGCTTCTCGTTCCCTCTCTCCCTCACCGTCGCCGCGCAGCAAAGACTGCCAGGAGCCAGCAGCAATTATTCTGAATCCCCCGTGGTAAACAAACAGTACGGACCAATGGCGCGAACAAGCGCCAATACAAAACGATCCGCGATCCGCCTGATCTTCCCTCCTGAGGGGGGATAGTCGAGCATCGACCAGTTTGCAACACCCTTGCGCAAAACCCGTGCAACACCGAACCCAAACTCGCATAACCCCTTGCACAATTGCCCTTGCACACCATGTGCAAGCTAGTTCTTCCACAGTTAGCATACACGAATTTAGCTCAGCGGAGGCTTTCGAATTGAATCGGTGACGCATCGCCGATCGATCCGACAACCGATCGGCGACGCACGGGCGGTAACGAGGGTGCCGATGACCCCCTGAGAAAGCCATTTCAGGTCGTGCACCCTCAACGGTAGGGACGAGGGAGGATGGCATGACGTGGTCATGCTGGAAAAGGCTCCTGGACACCAGGGCTTTCCCCAGGACAACCTTCTAGCCTTTCATGCTGAGTCGCTGACGGCCCTGGGACCCAGGGAAGGCCCACAGAGTTCGAACACTATGAAAAAATATGGGACTCTAAGACCTCATTCTTCAAGGTGAGGAAGCTTCCATGTATTTTACCACCAGGCGGCGCTTGCAGAACTTCTGACGCCTGCAATGGAGGCCCGACAGCAAGCGTTGCCCCGAAGCGACAGCGAACCCTGTGGGGCGGGGACTTTCCACCACAAACGGGCTACAGCGAAACCGTCAATTGCTCATGTGCAGCATAGCAATGTGTTGTTGTCAGTCTCTGGTCCACCTAACAAAGTTCCCCTCCCGGACGAACAGATCAGCAGTATGAGTCTCAAAGAGACACTCAGTGTGGTCAAAACTGGCCCCTGGACCTGTTCTGGAATGCGTGTCGACTGGACTCTCAGGCTAATTAATTCTAGCTGCGGCGACGAGCCCCCGGAAACCAAAACATGCACATCAACGAACGACAAAAGACCTCGATCCTGTAACCTCCTGGTCCCTGACAACTGGCGGTCCGATCAATGTGTGACGGGCATGATGCCCGAAACCCGCCTCCAAAGAAGAACAACAAACTACAAACAGGCCGCCTCCAATTTTCAAGGAAGCATGTGGCTCGACGATTGCCGTATTTTTCCCACGGGCGGCTGGTGCAAACCAAAATCATGCGATGCATTGTTTGTTTCCATGTGGGGTCCCTGAAGCCCCGACCCTTCCCAGCCCTTTCCCCAGGGTTGGCGCTTCATCCCGAGCCGTTGTTGGACGGTCCTGGGGACCGAAGACGGCCTACGAAGACCAGTACCTTACAAATACCGTGGTTCCGATTTGTTCACGATGTTGGAGGTCTGAGTGCCAAAGCTGCCCCCCTCCAGGCGGGGTTTGGGGGGGAACGAGAGGGGGGGGCCCGCTCAGGGGGAAAGCGCAGGCGCCCCATAGCAAAACCAGCACGCCCCCGTGCGGGGTGGGCCATCAGGCCACCATCGGCGATGAGTGGGAGCTTCGGGGGTCGATGCCCGGGCACAGGCTCGCGTGGACTCGTGGGCTCCCCGACCCCGGCGCGCCAGGTCCACGGAGCGGGGAGCGCAGCCCCGGAGACAGGCAGCCCGTGCCGCCTCAGCCGGCGACGGAGCGCGCCGATCCTGCACGGTGACGGGGCCCGTCGCCAACGCTTGTCCCGTCGTCCGTGTTTTGAGCAGAGACCGACCGTCCCGGCATTTCTATAGTCCTACCACGAAGTGTGCTTAGAACCCAAAAGCGTTCTAAGAACAAAAACAATGTTCGTAGAACATCAACCCGATGTGATAAAAACAAAACAGTCCCAACCAGAAATGTTCCAAGAACATCCCGTGGGAACCACAAGAAGTTCTTAGAACACTGCTTGGTAGGACCATGGGCACGCCAGGACGCTTCGCCACTGCTTGAGTGTCGGCCCCTCCTCGAGAGGCGTTCCCTCCCTGCCGTTTCTGCCGTTTCTCGCTACACAGCGTCTTGTCGCGCGCCCCGCGGGCGCGGAGCGCTCCGCAGCGGCCCATCAGGGCCGTGCGGGCACTCAGACGGCGGCCCCGGGAACCCGACCCCGAGAGAGGCGTTCCCTCCCTGGGCCCGTCCCCACCCCGCCCGGGGCTCGCCGCCGACTGTGCACGAGCGCGCTCCACAAACTCGCAGAGGAGCTGCTCGCGCGTGGCCGGGAAGCCCCCGCGGGGGGCCCCCGGTACCTCACGCCGAGGCAGACGCGTGCTCTTCGAGCGGTTGCGAGCAGGCACTCTGCGCGTCAAGGAACGCGCGGCAGCTTGCACCCCCCGCCCCCGGCACCTCCTGCAGCCCCGGCGCTGAGGCCTCCCCCGGCGCTAGGTCCTGCTCTGCTCCGCGCGAGGTAATTCGGCCCCCGCGCGGCCCGCTGGGACCTTACTCGCTGCTGGCGCTCTCGCCTGCGGCTGCTAACCAAAAGTAGAGGAACGCGCTCGCCGTCGACCCCTCTCTTCCTCCCACCCCTCTCCTCCTCCTCCTCCTCCTCCTCCTCCTCCTCCTCTCCCTCCTCCTCCTCCTCCTCCTCTCCTCCTCCTCTTGATCCTCCTCCTCTTGATCCTCCTCCTCTTGATCCTCCTCCTCTTCCTCCTCCTCCTCCTCCTCTTCCTCCTCCTCCTCCTCCTGCTGCTGCTTTTCCTCCTCCTCCTTCGCTCCCCCCCCTCCCTGGAAAGGGACCTCCTGCACGTGCTCGGCCGGCGCGCTGCCGCCCGCCGGCTCCTGCCCGGGGCGCGGCTCGGGGGCCTGGGCGAGAGGCCCGCGCGAGGCGCGCTCCGAGGGGGGCGCCGCGGGGGCGCGCCCCGGCCCGGGCTGGCCGAGGAAGTGCCACGTCCGTCCGTCCTACGGATCTTGACTGTGTCAAAAGAGCAGAATCCACCGCCACCGAGAAACTATAGGGGGGGGGGGGGGCGGCGACCCCGCAACCCCTGGGCGGCGGCACGCCCGAGGCGTCAGCCGGCACTGGACAACGGTCTGGCGTACCACGCGGGCTCTCGGTGGCGGTGGTCCCTGTTTTTCTTCATACGGTCAGCCTTCTGGCCCTCTCCGAGCCTCCTCTCCGCCACGGCCACGATCCGCCGCCGAATTCTGGCCTGGGCGCCGATCCCCCGCTGGGGCGATCGACGATCGAGGGCCGAGGTTTTGTGCCTTCTCTGGATCTCGACGCCGCCACGGCTAGATCTGCCGCGGAATTCGGACTATGGCGCATCCCAGGAAAGCGCCGATCCCCTATCCGACCGACATCTGGTAATCGAACACTTCCCAGATCCCCTAGATCATTATAAAAATCCAAGTGGAAGACGTTGGCCAATTCGATTATGTCAACGCCACCTGGGACCAATGTCTGAGCGTCTGCTTCGGGAACAAGCCTGATTTTCAACACACGCGCACGAGGAGACGCAAGACACACATAAGTGAGCTCGCTGACACTCCCTTCAATTCGGAGTGGCAGCACAGCTGCAATCGAAGGATTGATAGCCTGCCCCTTCATTTGGTCCGAGTCCTGTAGCAGGACACGGCCTCGACTTTCGACTCGCGACCCTCGATCGAGCGACGACGACGACGGCGACGACGACGACGGCGGCGACGACGACGACGACGGCGGCGGCGGTGGCGGCGGCGGCGGCAGCGGCGACGGCGACGGAGGCGGCGACCGCGGCGGTAGCGACGGCGACGACGGCGGGGGGAGGCGGCGCCGAGAGTCCCAGGGCGCCGTCCATCCAGAACTGTGGGGCGGATCCGGCCGTGGCAACGGGGGCGCCCCCTGGGGAGGCCCAAGGGTCTGGTCAAGGACGGCCAACTGTCAACGCGCAGATGTCGGCGGCGAGCGAGGAGGGGAGGTGAGAAGGAGAAGGCCTTCTCAGAAGGCTCGGAAGTCCCCTGGCCTTCTGGACGGCGTTCTGCGCCTTCCCCGAAGACAGAACAGAGAACCCCTCAGAGGGCGCGCGGGCTTCTGAGGGTCCCGCCGCCCTCTGAGGAGGCCTTCTCCTTCTCGTTTCCCCCCCTCGCTCGCCGCCGGATGTAGGGGTGCGCGAGAAGGATGCGAGGGCCTTGGACGGGCACGTCGACACTTTTCGGGCGGGGCGCGGCCAGCGAACGCGGCCAAGGATGGGCCGGAAGAGGAGGACGCAAGGGTAGCCTTGGAGCGTCGTTCGTCCGCACCGTGCGCGCCGCCTGTAGAACGAATCTTGCCGCCCCCACCCGGGAAACCCCAGTTCCGCTGACCAATCTACCGCCCCTAAGGGTAGGTCGGGCGTGTCCCCCCATACAAGCAAATTTTGGATGACACATCAAAACAATATTTGAGAATTGTCAGAAATTGTTAAACAATTGTGCCCTGATATTTGTTTGACTATTTTTTAACATATTCCTCCTGTAGGGGGATAGGCCCGACTTAATCCTAAGGTGAGAATGCGTGCCCTCTCCTGCGGGCCTCGCGGCGCCGATCCCCACCTGGAGGGGGCACGCTGGGAAGGCTCACTTGCCCTACACTTGCGGGGCTGGGGATGGTTCTGACGATGCTGAAGGGAGGCCCACTTAGCGCTCAGAACCCCCGAGACTCTCGACTCGCGACCCTCGATCGAGCGACGACGACGACGACGACGACGACGACGACGACGACGACGACGACGACGACGACGGCGGCGGCCTCGGCGGCGGCGGCGGCGGCGGCGGCGGCCTGGGCTGTGGACTGGGCGGCTGCTGCGGCCTTCGCGGCGGCGGCCTCCGCGGCGGCCTGCGCCCGCGCCTCGCGCGCCTGCGGTCGGGCGCTCTCGCTGGCGGGCACCGCCCGACCGGCCGCCGCCGAGGGCGGTGACGGCGGCGACGGCGGCGGCGGCGGGGACGGCGGCGACAACGGCGAGGGCGAAGCACGACAAGGGCGAGACGGAAAATGACGACGAACACGAGGAGGACGAGGACAACGGCGAGCACGGCGACGAGGGCGACTATGACTGGGACGACGGGGGGTGGCAGGAGGAAGGATCAACACCTCAGATATTATGGAGGCGTCGGCAGGGAGCGGTCGCAAAGGTTCTGGGAAGGAGCTGGATTGAAGTCGGCATTCCCGCCAGGGTTGGTCGCCGGGCCGAAGTAGCCTCGGTGGCACGCTGGGCGTCCTCTTTCATCTGCACCTGCAGGTTGTGGTAGCGCTGATCGTCGCGCTTCCTCGTGCACGGGAACGAGGATGAGCAACAGCATCGACAGCAGAGGAGGCAGCCAGGGGAAGAGGAAGCAGGCACAGGTGGGTGAGGACAAGACCAGCGTTAGGTCGGGCATATCCTCCTACAGGCGGATTTTGGACGGAAGATAAAAAGTACTCAACACATACAAAAATAGTCAAACATCATCAAAACACAGATCCCCATTTTTCTTTACAATTTTGATGTTCCTCCTGTAGAGGGACATGCCCGACTTACAACCAGCTCCATACCTTCCCCTAGCCTCGCCCTCCCCACACCCTGTTCCTTCCCCCCTCCCCTCCCCGTCCCCTGGTGACCCAATGCTGCTTGCCCCCCCGCTCCTTCCGCGCAACCCCCTCCTCCTCGATTTCATCCTCCTCCTCGTCTTCCTCCCTCATCCTTCTCCTTCCCCTTCCTTCTTCTCCGCGTCCTCCGTTTTCTCCTTTTTTGTTCCTTCCCCTTCCTTCTTTTCCTTATGTTCCTTCTCCTTCTGCTCATTATGGTCCTCCTTTTCTTCCTTTTCCTTCCCTGTCTCGTCCTCTCCCCCACTACAAAAATCACCCATGACGAAACGCTCCGAACTAGTGGGGCACTTTGCCACCGCGAAGCTTACGCGCACGGGCTCGCCAACGAACGCTGCATGACCGCTGCACCGCCGATGACGAGAATAGGTCTTCATGAACAGAAGCATTCAAGGAATCCCTGAACCACTTGCTCTGAGGTTTCTATACCTACATATTTCTATACCTGTATATATGCGTGTGCATGTTCGGTGGTCCCCTTGATGGCCTCCTGGAAACGTGGCTACTCGACCACGGGGGGGGTACGGTCGCACTCCATTACTACGACTATTACGCATACGGCTACGACCAACACTGTTTGTACGACGACTGTTTCTACGTCTACGACACCCCTGCCATTATCAATGGTAGTGATGCTGATGCTGCCGTCTATCAGCACTACCAGTATTCCTACTCCTACCAGTGGGGCACCAATCCCAATACATCACCTGCGTGGGCCTTACAACGACTACAAATACTGCTATGATTACTATAACAAATACTGTTACATCTAGTCGTAGCCGTATGAAGAAGGAACACATAGGTAATATTCGTGATGACCCATCGTGGCACCACGTCGTGGTATCCCTCCGTGTGAGTACGTCCAGCTGTTTACGGCATTATGCTGCAAGGGTGTCAATACCGACCGATAACGCAGGCGGGCTCGGGGGAAATAACCGTGAGGGCACTCAAATATACTGATCCGTGTGCTCTTCCCCTGAAGCCGCGAGGAGGCGAGGAGAGAAGGTCTCCCGAAACCGACGAACTCCCAGACATCTCCACGAAAACTTCTGGAAGCACGCACGGGGCCGGAAAAGCTGAACGACCTCTGACCTCGATCCTCCAAGGAAGGGGGCATCGGCATCCGTGTATCTTTCTCCTCTGAATAGGAGGCCTCCTTGATGGGGTCATCCTAGATTGGGTCGGAGGATTGCACCGCATCACCGATGTGTGACGACGCATCGGCGATGCATCGGCAACGTCGGCGATGCATCGGCGACGGCGACGCAGCGAAGATCGGGCTCCACGTCGAGCCGCATCGTCAAGGCATCGTCGATGCGGAGCGATCCTCCGACCCATCTACTCGGACTCCATGTGGGAGGCCCAGAGGGGAACTGGCGACGCGAACAACGGGATACCGTAGGAGGGGGGAAAGGCTTCTCAGAAGGAGGCTGCTTCTTAGAAGACGCCGTCCCTACACCCACAGGCAACGCTCGCGCCTTCTAAGAAGCAGGGGTACGTCCAAGAAGCCTTCCCCCCTCCCCCCGGACTACCCCCCCCTCTGCGCGAGGCCGAGGGGAGGTCAGAGAAGCAGACCAGGACTCCCTACGGACTGATCTTCCCACCAAGCGGGCCCCGGAAGCCTCGGCCCCTCTCTCGGGGGCAGCGCTTCGTCCCGAGATGTCGCTGCCGAGGGTCGCGGAGTCCAGCAAAAAACGCTCCTCGGAGGCCCGAGGCGAAGGGAAAACGCCGGGACTGAACCCACACATTCGCCACAAGCCCAGGGGGGAAACCGATTGGGGCATCAAGATACGTCGGCCCGGGACTGCCCTCAGCTCCGAGGCTCCCAGGGAGGAAGACGCGAAGGATGGATCGATCCGGCAGTCGGGTCGATCACTTCTCTACTCTGTGGCGAGTACGGTGGCGAAGGAGGATGAGGAGGAGGTTCAAGGGGCATAAGGACACATAATAAATGCACACAAATAATAGGACTCCCCATGTTTCCATATATTTTCTGGGTTTTTGTCTTCCCCCCCCACTTCCCATATTTTCCCATATGTTCTGGGGAATCGACGATTCATTGTGTCTGTGTTGTTTTTTCCCTCCTGATGGGGTTCAGGGGAAGAGGGGGACGAGGAGGCCGACGACGAGACGGAGGATGGGGGTAAACATACACATACACCCCTGCCCCCTCGCGGTCCCCCTCCCCAGAGGGGGGGGGAGGGGGGCCAGTGGGGGGGGACCTGTTTTGGTGCCCTGTTGTGGGACATCGCTCCCCAGGGCGGGGAGCGATGTCTTTCCCCCAGAGGGAAAGGCAGGAGGAGGAGGAGGAGGAGGAGGAGGAGGAGGAGGAGGAGGAGGAGGAGGAAGCGGGGGAGGAGGAGGAGGAGGAGGAGGAGGAGGAGGAGGAGGAAGAGGAGGGGGAGGAGGGGGAGCAGGGGGAGGAGGAGGGGGAGGAGGAGAGAGGAGGAGGACGGGTCGCCTAAGCCCTTCGAAGAAACCCTCCAGGATCGGTACCAGGCCGAGGCGGACAGAGGGAGAGACAGAGAGAGAGAGGCGGCGCCCCGCCGTGGCGCCGTCCTTGCCAGAATCCTCTCGAGGGCGGCGCGCTCCGCGGCGGTGAGCGGCTCCTTCTCCCGCGCCTCTGCGCTGGCGCGTCCGAGGATCCGTGGATCGGAAATCCGTGGATCCGAGGATCAGAGATCGGAGATCCGGAACTCGGAACGGAAATCTGCGCTGGCGCTTGCGGTCCGAGGATCGAACATCGGAAATCTGCGCTTGCGCGTCCTCGTCGTCGATCGGAAATCCGCGGGTCCGAGGATTGGATTTCTAGAGGCGGGCGTCGTTGTCGTCGTCGCCGTCGCCGCCGTTGTCGTCATGGTCGCCGTCGCCGTTGTCGTCGTGGTGCTCGTCGTCGTCGTCGTCGTCGTCGTCGTCGTCGTCGTCGTCGTCGTCGTCGTCGTCGTGAGCTGCTCCTTCTCGCGCGCCTCCGCACGGGCGCGGGCTGCAACGGGCTGCAAGAGTAGTGTGGCCTTCGTCGTCGCCGCCGTCGACGAGGAGCGAGAGTGGAGCATCCAAGGTTCAGCGCAGTGGGGCCCTTTTGGGGCCTCCAGGAACGCCCCCGTAGTCGCAGCTGCATCGCTCCGCCTCGAAATTCTGGTCGGAACGTTTCCCCCAGGGGGCGATCTGTGAGGAGGGGCCGTTGGTCGCCAGTGGGGCCGTCTTGGGCCTCCAGGAGCGCCCCCGTAGCCGCAGCTGGCCCGCTCCGCCTCGAAATTCTGGCCAGAACGTCTCCCCCCAGGGGGGCGATCTGTGAGGAGGGGCCGTGGGTCGCCAGTGGGGCCTTCTTGGGCCTCCAGGAGCGCCCCCGCAGCCGCAGCTGCAGCGCTCCGCCTCGAAATTCTGGCCAGAACGTTTCCCCCACTGGCCATCGCTCGGACGTCCATGTCCTGTGTTTTTGTTCGGTTTCGTGCGTGGTTGTTTCGCCAAATGATCAAGGATGCTCCACGATGGTCCTCGCCGAGGGAAAAACGCACACGTCCGAGCGATGCCAAGCCCAGGGGGCGATCTGTGAGGAGGGGCCGTGGGTCGCCCACCTCCTCGCTCCTCCTCCTCCTCCTCCTCCTCCTCCTCCTCCTCCTCCTCCTCCTCCTCCTCCTCCTCGCTCCTCCTCGCTCCTCCTCGCTCCTCCTCCTCCTCCTCGCTCCTCCTCGCTCCTCCTCCTCGCTCCTCCTCGCTCCTCCTCCTCCTCGCTCCTCCTCCTCCTCCTCCCTCCTGTGAGGAGGGGCCCTTGGTCGCCCACCGGGGTCGGGGAGTGCGGGCATCTCCGGGGCGCTCCTGGGGACCGCGGGTGGGCGCTCAGGCAGTCTGGCGGGAGGAGCTGCAGCACTCCCGTCAGTCCCTTCAACCTCTCTTCCTCCTCCTCCCCTTCCTCCTCCTCCTCCTCCTCCTCCTCCTCCTCCTCTCCTCCTCTCATCATCATCATCATCATCATCATCTCTCTTCTTCTCCTCCTTTTCCTCCTCCTCCTCCTCCTTTTCCTCCTCCTCTCCTTCTCCTCCTCATCCTCCTCCTCCTCCTCCTCTCATCGTTCTTCTCCTCCTCCTCCTCCTCCTTTCCTCCTCCTCCTCCTTCTCCTCCTCCTCCTCCTCCTCCTTCTCCTCCTCCTCCTTCTTCACCTCCTCCTCCTCCTCCTCCGTCTCCTCCGCCACCCTCTCACCGTCCTACTCGTCGAGGTGTGACATGGCAGGGACAGCGTGTCGACCGAACGGGCCGCATTAACATTTAAGACTGGAACTGAACTTCCCACGGAACTTGAAAAAGTCTCACAGTGACAGGCTGTCTGACATGCTCAAGATGAGGAATGGTTCGTGGCCATGCTGTAGGAAGACTCTTGCCCACGTCAGCAATGTCAACGAATTGAAATGACAGCTCAACGCAATCGGTCAGAATGGCCAACGCTCACGTGCCGTCTTTGAAGATATCTCCGTCCGCATCAATACCGATACCTTCCTATTCCTTGCGGTTCGTCTCTGGCGCGGCAACCAGGGTCATGGGCATCACGTTGTCCCAGACCCCAGGGACCTCATCCGTGCACATCCTGACCACTTTGCCTGTGGCCACTTCCCTGTGCCAGCATGAACCGCACCAGCCCTCCTGGCAGCTGTAGTTGACGTCCTCTTGCACGGAACTGGCAATGTCGGTGAAATTGTTGCCACGACCGACGGTGGCCATGCCGCCGCTTGGCCGGAACACTACTTTGATGGGACCCTTCGGGGATCTCAGGTAGTTTCTGCACAGGGTGATCGTGACCTTGTCGCCCGGGGAGCCCATGACCAATTCAACCACCTTGTCCAGATCGCCCTCGCACGGGGTCCCCTCCACAGCAAGAACCTCTGAACTACAGATCTAGAATTCGCCATGGAAATTGAGCTCTCGGACGACATCCGAGGAGAGGATGGCTTCTCCGCCCGCGTTGAACTCAGCCCCTTGCACCACTCGACGGCGCGCGGAGCCCGCTGAGGGACGGGGACACGCCCCGGCGCCGGCAGAGAAACCGTCCGGTGACACCCGAGAGTTCATATTCGAGTTATTGTAGGGGAACAACATGTGTCATAAACATAACAGCTCGGAGGTCCGTGCGGATTTCTCGGGTCGGCGCTGGACCCCCCTGGCGGCGCCTCCGGCGCCGCCCTTGGCGCGCTCCGCGCGCCAGGGAGGGGGGCACCAGCGCCGATCCGAGGAATCCGCGCGGACCTCCGAAGTTTTTCATGTTCATGTCACTTTTTGTTCCCTTCTATTTGCTGGCCTGCCGACCTCGTCGCCCTCCAGTATCCACATGCCCTCGCCGTCCTTGGTCAGCACGTCCTGGTTCACCGTCATGGCGCCCCCCTCGTCCTCGGGCCGCCGACCGGCGAAGGGCAAGGGGGCCCCAGGGAGCGGCAGCCAAGCAGAGCCCCCGCAGAGGGCAGCCCTGTTGGCATGACTGTTGGCTGTCTCGGTACAGGGCAGTTTTTAATACATGGGATGGTTTTAAACACATCGGATGTTTAATGCATGATTAATGTATGCATAAATTTACGCATGAACTCATCGTTGTTTTTCAATACTAAGGCCCTGCATGTTCAATACATGATCCGCACGCGGAGCATGAATAAAAAAAACGGCACTGTAGGGTCTCTGCAGCTTTCCAGGTGGCACCCCCGACCGCGCAGCGCTTGGGCAAATCGTGCCCCTGCGTCTCGCCGCTTCGCTGCCCGAGTGCTCTCGTCGCCCCGAAGAAGGCTCCACGCCGGCCCAAGGCCGCCCCGAAAAGGACTGCACGATGCCCGAGGATGGGTCCCAGACATCTTGGTGGTCTCCAAACCAGGTGGTGAGACACCCGGTGGTGACCCCGTTTCCCCAAAGAAATAATTCTGGGTCACCACCGGGTTTGGGGACACGCGGTCGCCACGAGGTTTTGCGTTTCCTGGGCCAGCCAGCGCTCGAAAACCATTACCCAAATCGCACAAAACTCACCACCGGGTGTTCTCACCACCAGGTTTGGGGACCACCAGACATCTGAAAGACCTTCACCTGCCCAAGGAGTTCCCCCAGACGCCCCATGAGCTATCAGATGCCCCAGACAGGCTCCCATGGGGCCCTCCAGGAAGGCAGTGGGAGGCGTACCAACTTCGAAAGACGGTTCCCCAAATTGTCCTGATAGGCAGCCCCAGAGGACCTGTTGAGTCCTCCAAGACGGCCCTCTTCCAAGAGAGCCCGAAGAAGGCCCGAGAGCCTCCCAAGACGGCCCATGACTGCCTGAAGAGGCCTCGCGGACGGCCCGTATATTGTTCTAGCGGGCCTCTTCGGGAGAGCTCGTTCGGTACCGGGCCCACAGAAGCCCGCAAGAGACAACGCACCAACCCTGCAAAGTCACGACAACTGTATGCTAGAGTCGGGCTGCTGAACTAAGAAACGATGCATTAGGAACGACGCCCCTGTCTGGCCCCCAGAGCTCCTGCGAGCAAGAGGAGGGCTAGGGGAGCAGCCATGGAAGCACCTGAGGCACATCGAGCCCCTTCCGAACCCCCACAAACAGATATTCTTGTTCAGCACCTCGACTGCACAGCCTTGCCCAAACTTGGGGGGCGCGCAAACATGGATTAGCGATCCATGGATTTGGCGCGCTGTCGCCTAATCCATGGATCGGGGGAGGTGCCCTCCCCACAGTGCGGCCTGTGCCGCCTCGCTCCGCGGGGGAAATCCGCGATGTTCCATGGAGAGGGGACCCGCCGCTGATCCACGCCCCCTTAATCCACGTTTGCGATCGCCTGAAAACTGTTTCTTCTTTTGGCGTCTCGAGCCTCGCGGCGCTGCCCCCCCGCAGGCCCCCCAAAGATCACAACACAAGGTCTGCAGGGCCTGCGCGGCCGAGGGCTCGGCAGCAGTCAGGGCTGAACCTAAACGGTGTTGTTCGTTTTCGTGTTATTTCCGTTTTGCCTCGTTTTGTCTTCAATCCGCCTTTACCGCAAGACGAAATCGACACGAAAACTGCCCACGAAATCGCCAACACACCGTTTAGGTACACCCCTGCTCCCCGCATCGGGAGCGGCCAAGAGGGGGGTGTCCAAGAGGAGGGGGTGCAAATCATGACCAGCGGCACGTGCGCGGCCCAGCGGGGGGGCCAGGGACGTAATGGAAATAATGAGAGGCGCCATGAACTCTGGGGAAATATCATGGCCCCCGCCATGATATCCCCCCCCCCCTGGTCATCACCCCCCTCTTTGCCGCCCCCGAGTTTAGGTGCACCCCTGCCCCCCGCAGGCCCCCAGGAGCGTCCCAAATCATGGGTTTTATTCAGGTTTTGGCCCCATGTTGGCCTCCTGGGGGAGGGGGGACGCAGCTTAGACACCCCCCCCCTCCTGTTATCGATCTCACTCGAGACCCCTGCCCCCCGCAGGCCCCCCGGAGAAACGCAACAAGACCTGCGGCTCGCCATCGCTCGGACGTATATTTTTTTTCGGTTTCGTGCGTGGTTTTTTCGCCAAATGGTCAAGGATGTTCCTCGATGGCCCTCGCCGAAGGAAAAATGCACACGTCCGAGCGATGCCAGGGCGGGGGCCTGCGCGGCCGAGTGCTCGGCAGCGCCGCCCCGCGCGCGCGCGGAGAGTGCGCGGCCCCCGCCGGGCTGCAGGCGCAGCCTCCCGAGCTCCCGGGAGGGCCCGCGGGCCTCCCGGGAGGCCCCCGCGGCCCCTCCCGGGAGCCCAACGTCGCGGCGGAGGGTCGTGGAACCTCGGCGGCGGACAAACCTCCCCTCAGGAAACCTCTCCCCTTCGTGAAAACGGCCTGGTCGACCGAAACCGACGGACCTGGAGCCGCAAGGATGACGGCCGCGACGCCCTCTCGCGAACCGAAAACGGCCAATTCACTAATCGACGTGTCAGGGTAGGAGGTCTATCCACCCCCGATAACCGATCCCCATCCCCAGCGGCGTGGCCTAATTAGGCCCCACTGGCCGATCTACCCCCCTAGATGGGGACACACAGGTCGTTCCCTTCGAGTCTCGAGGGGTGCATCCCCAGCTGGGGTGGTAATCTGGTGGGGGTCTCGAAGGGGATGGGGATGGGGATGGGGATGGGGATGGGTTAAACGATACCGAGCGGCAGAACAGGTGGAGCCTCGCGGAGAAAAACGGCGCGACCTCAGCCTGTGGCATCAAGAGGGGGCAGTCACCAGGGGGATACCGGCTCAGGTGCAGCACAGGTCGCTCACATCTGGCAGAAGACGGCACACATGTGATGGCTCGTGCATTCGGGGGGAAACATCGAGCTGGAATCGGCGATACATCGCCGACAGATCGGAGACTGGCCCCCGATGGCGAGAAGGCACGCTCCTGGACGGGGTGGACTGTCGGGTCTATCTCGGCGATGAATCGGCGATAAGAGATCGATGCGTTCCTCTTTCAGCCTCCCTTCCGAAGATTACCCCTGACATAATGCGAGCCAGATCGATGTCAGGCCGAGGGCACGACACTGGGAGGCAAGCGCCTCGTGTGGAAGCATTGCGCGACGTCCGGTGCTCAGGGTGGGGCGCGGCCAACCGACCGCGGTCCTTGACAGCCGCGATGCCAACCCCTGGGCGGTTCGGAAAGTCGCGCAGCTCCACGCCCAGCGGCTTCGGCACGCAGACGTCGAAGGTGACGGCGCCGTCGGCGACCCCCGAGCACCTCTCGCGCCACTCCTCGGACGGGTGGGGGGCCAACGATCAGGGGAACTCGTGGGAGGTCGTGGGCGCGATCAGGACATGGTCCATTGGCTCAGGTTGAGGGGATACGTCATGTTGCTTGTCCGGAAGAGCTTGCCTATCCGGTCGCGCCGCTCTCCGCGTCGGATCCTTGTAGCACGTCGACTCGGCAGCAAATTCAAGTCAAATCCGCGTCGCGCCCACGTTGAGCCCACGTCAAATACGAGTCGGACCCGCGCTGGACACAATAGAAGATCGCGGTTTACATGACAGAACGGGTTCCTCAAAGATGCAATGTAGCATGTGAGGTCTTCGTGGGCGCGATTCAGACCTATCAGGCTAGATTCGGAGGCTGTTTAGCCCAGTTTAGCCCAGAGGCCGATGCTTGGATCAGAGGGAACACGTTTCGTGGACGCTTGCCTTGGACAGACACTTGGACACGTGGGGGACGCCCCACCCCAAAAAACAGCACTTAGCATGTCCTGAGAACTGGGAGCCCCGCCCCTACCTGAAGTCGGAGGATGGGGGGGAGCCCGTAGTTCGACCCCCCCTGCAATTCTTCAGGGGGTCCCTCCACACACCCCGGTTCGAGCCCCCCCCTCACTTCCAAGCGTCCACAAAACGCGCTCTGTCTTAGAACCGAGTCCTCAGATTTGCAACCTAAAGAATGCGAGCACCTCGCAGTCTGGCAGGAGACGGGTGCCCTGGTGGTGCGAAGAGGAGGGAAGCCGGTGCTCTTTACGTCGACACCTGGGACGAGAACAGCACCGAACATGAGGCACGTCTGCGATGGAACATAAGCTGCTGCAGCGACATAATAAGTCCTGCCCCTGGTTTTCCAAACGCCTCCCTGGCACTGCAGGTGCGAATCCAGGAAAAAAGAAGGCGCGGCAACGGGGCCGAAACCAGCAGCAACTACACGCAGCCTGTGTTCGGACCTCTCCTCCTTTCACAACCTCCCCCTTTTGTCCGAACCGAGCCGTCAGGGCCGACCCAAGAAACCCGTGCGGACCTCGAGAACTGTACATACGTTTCTCACGCGTTTTCGTGGTCTTCAGCGCATGCTCGTGAACCATCCTCGTCCCTGCTCCCGCCTCCCCTCCCTGGACGCCCGCCGTGGGTACGAACAGCATGTCCACGATGCCCAACAACAAGTGTTGTCCCAAACCGACAGCGGCCGCTGGTGGGCAGGCGGCCCTCGGTCTCGAGTGGGCACGGCCAGAGGCGGCATGGGCAGGCAGCCCTGCTCACGCGGAAGAGGGGCCTGCTGCTGGGCAGCGTGCCCGTGCTTCCCCCGTGCCCCTGCCTGCGAGGTCCTCCCCCTCCTCCTCCTCCTCCTCCTCCTCCTCCTCCTCCTCCTCCTCCTCCTCCTCCCTCCTCCTCCTCCTCCTCCTCCTCCTCCTCCTCCTCCTCCTCCTCCTGTTCCTCCTCCTCCTCCTCCATCCGCCGCCTGGGGGCCGGCGCCCTGGTGCCCCAGCGGGCGGTGGATGTGGATCTGTGCTGGCCCCCGGGGGGCCCGCGTACAGCGCGGGCGCGGCCGCAAAAACCCCTCGCAAGAAACCCAACCCTGAAAACCCACGCGCGAGGTGCACCTGAGGGGGCAACCTGGAGCACCCTGAACGCAGCAGCTTCTCCAACGGCTGGGGAAATGCACCGCGCAACGCGGGGAGCGAAGAAACCCAGGATACCCTGACGAAAAGCAGATGGTTTCTTGATGCGCGCCCCCGCTGTATATCCATGTCCACCGCCTGCCGAGGCCCCCGAACATAGATCCTCCAGGCTTGAGCAGGGACCGACCGTCCCGGCATTCCTATAGCCCTACCACGAAATTTTCTTAGAACCCAAAAATGCTCCAAGAACGAAAGCAATGTTCTTAGAACATATTCCCGCTTTGTTCAAACAAGACAGTCCCAGCCATAACTGTTCTAAGAACAGCTCGTGCAAACCGCAAGAGGTTCTCAGAACATTGCTTGGTGGGGCCATAGGCGAGCCAGGACGCTTCGCCACTGCTTGACAGGCGGCGGCCATGCGCGCACTCCCGCTCGGCCCCGTCCGACGGGGAGGCGCGCCCCAGCCGGCGCGAGCGAGGGCGAGGCACCCGCCCCTCCGGCCGGCGCTCCTGCTGCGTCGCCGCCCGGGGGCCGTCCTGCGGCGCTGCCTCGACGGGGCCAGGGTGGGCGGGGGGGGAGGCTGCACGAGGAAGAGAACGACGGAAAGGGGGGGGGGGAAGAGGTCAGGAGACGGGCGGGGGGAGGATCAGGAGGACGGCAACAAGGGGTGGGGGGGGGAGGCTGCAGGAGGAAGAGAACGACGGGAGGGGGGGGGGGGAAGGAGGTCAGGAGAAGGGCGGGGGGGGGATCAGGAAGACGGCGACAAGGGGTGGGGGGGGGAGGCTGCAGGTGTGCATGGGGTTGAAGTACAAGGGTGCAGAACCCCTGATCCGTTGGTAGAGAGAAGGAGGGATAGATGGATATCTTTCCCTCCCGCACGATCAAGGTCTGATCGATCTATCTCAATACCTGAGCCCAAACGGCCAGGCGCAGGAGAGGTAAGGATAAGGGGTATATATGAGGGTATTATACGGGTTCCATTCACACCCCCCGTCCCGAATCCCGCCCGTGAGGGCAGGACTCGGGAACAAAGGAAGGAAATCCGTCACCCTTTGACTCCTTTAGTCCTTAAGTCAGGCGGCAGCTGGGCTTAAAGTCAGTGTAGCCACAGCTGCAAAGTGAAGTAAGAAGGAACACCCTGGGTCCCCGTTTCTTCGCCAAGCACACTCTGGTGCCCCCTCGGTGCGCCCCCCAAAACGCTTCGGCACTCGAGGGCGGAGAAGAATGAGACAAGGGTGGGCGGAGAAAGAAGATCTGAGCATTAAAACAACATGCAAACAGCCTCGCTTTTGCGAGGCAGGTGTTGCCACCAGCTATCAGATTATTCTCAACGCAATCAGGTTTAAACTCGCAAGAATATGCCAGCTGAGATCGCGTTAACGAACGCGATCTTGCAACGAAACGCAACTGCGCGTAAAAACCAATGTCTGGCCCGACGAGATGTCGCGTTGATAAGCACGAAAACTGCATGTATATAAATTCTGTTTGGCGGCTCCCGTTGGCTTTGCTCCTTAGGGGGCTGCCTCGGTTATCGCAAAAGGTATTTGTGTGTGTGTGGCCACTTGTGTTATATATGTAATGAAGTGGCCTAAAGGTATGTAATAGCCACCGCTCAAGGCGAACTTTGGTTTGTAATGAAGTTCAGGCCTTTGAGCGGTGGGCCTTGCGGCCGACTCACTACGCGTTGCCGTTCTTGTAGAACCTGCGGTCCCACATCCTTTGGCCGCTGTACGTCACGTAGCTCGTCGTGAATGTTTCCCAGGCTGTCCTCGGGACCCAGTTGCGAAACCAATCATTGTACTGGATATCCTGGATGTATACGTACTCGTCGTTGTTGATCGCGATGTAGATCCAACAGTTGATGTAATAACTCCAGTACCTGAGACCCCAGTAGCTGTCCTCGAGGTCGTCGCGACCGTAGGCGGCGTAATCGGATGTACGCGCTCTCTTGGCACGCGGCCCCGCGGGCGCGAAGTCCGTCGCGCCTGAAGCGCTGGACGCAGCAGCATCGCCAGGGGCAGGGCGCGGCGGCGGCCGCGGGTGGCGCGGCTCCATGGCATCATCGGACTGATGGGATTGTGTATCGGGATCGGTTCTCATCCCTGTATCACCCCCCTCTGGCCGGTATGTGACGGATCGAGGGAGCCTAACAACTCGTTGGCAATCGCGGCAAGCTTTCGCTGAGTGAACTGTTCACGGGTGCCGCCCCTTCTAGGGGGAGCAATCGTGACCAGTCCGCGAGCCTGCCGCGTCTGCCTGTCGAGGCGGCCCTCGTTCAGCCACCATTTCCTCCGACCAGCCTGTCCTGTCCTAATGCTGACGTCGAGGATGTCCCATGCATCGCGCATGTCATCCACGGTCCAGGCCTTCTTGCCGACGTTCACGCGGGCACCTGTCATTTGGTGGTGAAACTTCAGGTCGTTGAGAAAGCGTTGTGCGAGATTGGCGAATGGGTAGTACAGAGGTCTGTCGTCATCGGCTTCGCCCATCAGTCTGCATTCATGTGCAGCAGGGCTACCTGATTCGACCCACTTCTGATACCTCTTTCTGGACGAATTAGCCAATATTCGCAACAAATCTGTCTCATTGCCTGCGTGTGATCGCGCACCCGTCATAATGACGTGCGCTCCGTCCTTCATGTATCTCGCGATCTGGTCCTCGGAGAGCGTCATCTTGATCCAGTTCGTCAGCTTCTGGAGGTGCGCGAGATCACGTGGCGCCTACGGCCACGGTATACTGCCAACAGATGTCACAAAGGGCGCCGTCACCTGTGACGATCCCAAGGGACAGATCTCGACCGCAATTCCGACAGAGCGGCATGGAATGCAAGATCGTCTCTGGGGCCCCTTCCGTCGTGAGGTAATCGCGGGATCCCCAGCGGGTGCCCTGACCGCGAGCGAGGCTCTGGCCGATCTGATTGATGGCCTCACGATTGATCTCGGTGTTCGGTCGGGAAGCGATTGATCTACTTAATCCCTCGATCTCGATCCTAGACAATCTTTCCCCTGGCAGTCCTTTGTACTCTGTCTTGGTGTTGTCCGTATCCTCGGTACCACCATGGCATACGTTCTCTGTACGAAGACGGCGAGCCCTCCTGCAAGGCAGCCTCGTTGTCGCCCTCCTCGCGCTTGAGTCCCGTCTGCTCGGCTATGATACGTGCCGTGGTCTCCTGATCAGGAGCTGCAGATGCAACGCTGCCTGGATCCTGGGGAATATCCTGCTCCGCGCCTTGCTCACGCGGCGCGGCAGGTGTGTCCACCAGCTCTTCCCATACAGGGAAGTCTGGGTTACCGTATGTCTCGGTGCAACTCTTGAATAGTCACGCAACGCCTGGAGTGCAGGATGTTTCTCATGGATGGCACCTTTTGTGAAATCTGGAAGCTCCGCAATACTATCTTTCAAGATGTTCTGGTATACGTTGGAGATCCATTGAAAGACGCCTGTAGTCGACTCCTCGATAGTCTCTGGGTCGAGGTAATGTACCAACTTTTTGAAGAAATGATCTGCACTGCAATTTGGTAAGTCACGTGCCCATTTGTGGGTATGATGATTATTCAATTGGCATGACTCTGCATTCCATGCTTTCGATCCAAATCGAATCTCAGATTGGAAATGCGATTGTGTTTTATCCATTACAATTATGTCCGCGCCGCTGTGTATCTCGATGATCTGTTTCATCTTGGTCATAGGCGAACCCACCAACAACTCCGACGTCCAACAATATATGCGGCAGTCGTCTGACTGTTTAATCCATCTTGAATCCTCGTCGGGGTCGTAGTCTGGATGGTTAAGGAATTCCGATGGCGGGTCAATGATGTTGCCGAGTATGCTCGCCTCAATCTGCTCATCTGCTTGAATGTCAGCTGAGAGATCTGCCCTCGTGTTGTCGTTCGCTGCTTTCTCATCGGCGGTGAGCGATATGTTCGATATATCCACGATCACGGTGACCAAAGGATCATTCGATGATCCTGCAGTCTGTCGAAGCTTGTCGCCCGTATGAGCGTTGTCCCCGGCAGGTGTGGCCACCAGCTCGTCGGGATCGGGTGTCCGAGGAGCGGGCCGTCTGGTCGGTGTGCGCGGGGTACGTGGTCTATAAATGCTCGGCATACCAAGGTATGGTAAACTGCCATCATTCTTGTGCTGGAGTATCTTTTCACTGCATGATGTTGGACCTTTCAGGACGGTCTCCAGATATGTCGGGTCAATGGCATGTTCTTCGATACGAATTGGCAATGCAAAGACAACGCCCTTGAGAGGCATGCTTTTGTCGTTGTACCATATGTTGACCCATCGTAAACCGCAGTTGAGAATAGGTACTTGTACCGCGAAGAACTTGTCGAAGACGCCGAAATGGATAATTGGACCATATGTGTGTCCCTTGGTCAAGGCAATTTTGGTATTGTGATTGCCCTTGGGCCAGTGATTGTCGCAATGAAAGCATTTGATAGAACCCCAATTTTTGATGATAATGAAGTCTCCCATGCGAACATCATTAAATGCAGGCCGACGGCCCCAATCTTTTTGCGTAATCTTTGATGTGACAGGTCGAAGAGCTTCTCGGCAGTATGACAAGGCAATTAACCATTCTTTATCATCTGCTTTGTGATGGGTCTCCCGAATCATAGCGCGGACTATTTGCTCATCCAAGGCGTCAGCTGCAGATGTACGGCTAGCAGGGGGTTCCCCCAGCTGGACCGAAGTTGCTGATGCTGGCGTTGTCCTTGGCGGCTCCATGTTCTGGTCGGGGTCGACGGGTGCAATCCCAGGAGGGTCATCGATGAGCTCTCCAGGAAGGTAGGCACAAATCTCGTACTTGCTCAATGGCGGTCTTGCGGCCGATGGCGGGTCGTCCCATGGGTCGCCATCTGGCTATAACTGCTGGCCAAGCATGTGGTGTGGTTTAAGGCGGCGAATTGCAATAATTGCCGCAGCGGGTACCACGTCCTCTGTCATGATAGCGCCCTGAGCACCCAGCCAAAACCTGCAACCTGCTTTTGTGGCGATCTCCATGTTGATCACCAGCTCGACCTCGTTCTTGTAGTGATTGACCTTGTATGATTCCACGGAAGTATGTGGGTTCTTCTGGACATTGTCTAAATATGTGCTGGAACTAAAGAATGCCTCAGAGCGCTGATGGTTTATGATGTTTGTCTCTCTGAGAAGATGGATCGATGTATCCTGGAATGGTCCCTGTCTTCAATATGTTGCGCCAAGCGCGGGATGCTGTGCCGTGATGGAGATATTTGACATCTGTGCATTGTAGGCTCTCCCATCCCATATTCCATGGCTTGGAAGATGGGTTGACACAGCTGTGACCACCAACGCACCGAATAGCAATGACGCTGTTCCAATCGAAAGAACTGGGGCCACCTCCCTCAGGGATCGGCTTGGCATGTATCTCAATTCTGTTTTTCTGCGAATCAATATGTTTTTGGACCGCACGAATGATGAATATCGGGTAGTAGTCGTTCCAATCGGCATATCCATCATTTGCACCATCTTTCTTAAAGTGTGCCACTGCTGCATCCATGGATGGTCCATTGCGTCTGTATTTGCGATCTCTGAATTTCCATTTGACCATGTCCTTAAAGGATTTCCAATTGCTTGGAATATTCCATTCATTCTTTGTTGTTTTCTCCCAGATATTGATACGTCTGTCATGAAATTGATTGATCCAAAACTTTTTGTAGTGAACCTCATGGCGTAACATAGTCGTTATGTCTTTGCTCATGTATTTGCTTGTTCCCAGCCATTCTTCCTCAAATAGCTCGGGACCATAACGTACATCGTCATAATGTGGTAATGATATCCATTTCCACTCTGGGAAGCAACCAGACTGTGCGATATCAGGCGCATGAGCAATCACACAATCATCGTGCAACAGTTGATCGAACCAGTCCTGATTACCCAGGCAGGCAAATCCATTGGTCGCGCGTGTGCCCCGCAACATTGGGCACATGTACGGATGGTCATCCTTGATGCCTGCTTGCAGCTTCCACTCTCGAATAGTGCATGCGTTATCGAATATCCCGATCTTGCTGATGTCCTCGTGCATGGAACGCTCGCAGCTATCCTGCCATGGTAATATATTCATTTCATGTGGAGATGGGTCCTCCTCGGCAGGAGTTGCCTCCAGCTCCATGGCCTCGAGGTCAGTGCCGTCGTCGGGAATCGGTACCGCCTCAGCCTTGGGGAGCTGATCTGCTGGCTGCTGTTCTGCTGTCGGTTCAGGAGTCGATGGTTGCGGCACTTTTATCGATTGCGGTCCAGGTTGCAGTGGATCGGGCAATGGGCCTGGTGGAGCTGGCTGTGCTGTATCAGCTGCTGCCCTCCATACGGCTGTCGGAACATCAGGGTCATGACCCAATGCAACGCGATCCAGTGCATTCTGTTTGAAGAATGTTTTGCAAGCTATGATGTTCTTCTCGTTCTCGGCAGCAGGGCCGATGCAATGAGAAGTCAGCCTGATATCTTCTGCAACGATTCTTGCTTTGGTCGCATTGTCATCTCCATCCAAATCTTTAATCTGATGTAAGAATTGCTCGAATACAACCCAAGTAACTGCATGTGCATCTTCAACCGTTTTGACGATCTTGGGATGAAGGAGTTCCATTTTCTCAAGAGAATGCCAAGATGCCCAAGCTCCAGGGTAGTCTTTGATCAACTGCATGAGGTACTGGAATAAGTCGTTGTATGCCATAACCCATGGATCATTGTCAGGAAGGGTTTTGTCAGGATCGCCAGGATCAGGTGCTGGTGTACGCGTCGGCATTCCAGGAGTAGGTTCCGTTGTGTCGCCTGCTTCGGCAGCCAGTGATGCCGGCAATGTACCGTCGGCACATGATGCCATCCACGCGCAATGAGCCATCTCGTTTGCCGTCTGTGTCATCAACGTCGTGAGGCTGAGATCTCTTTTCCATTCGTTTGTCATCTTTTCTCTGAAACCGAGGGCTGCCATGATTTCTTTGGCCTGTGTGTAGGCCTGATCGTCTGTGACAGGAATCAGCAATGGCGCCCTGAATGGATATGGCTGAGAAGGCAGGGGCTGGATCAAAGCGCAGAAGTTGCGATAGCATACTGCGTCGCAGAACTGAGTTGTAAACATTGCCATGTTATGGTTGTTCTGTTTGGCGTGCCAAGCTTGCGGGGTAATCCTATCGCACGTATCCACCCAATGGTCGGATGGAAGAACAGTGATACCACGGTTCTGCATGATGTTGATCAGGTCGCTCGTGTGGTGATCAAAGTTCGGATGTGCGCCCCATTGCGCTGCTTTTCCAGGCCCCATGACTGCGGGGCAGCGAAAGTACTGCATCACGTCGACAAAACGTGATACATCCACGAGCACGTGCACGGGCATGAGCGTCGGGACGCCGCCCTCACATTCCATCTTTTGGAGCTCGTATACGTCAGTAGGAGCACGATTCTGATGTCTGCGCATGTCCACGGTGTTTTGTCCGTGATTGGCGCATGCAATGTCGTTCGCGCTCCATACCACCATGGCATTAAGTCCCCTGCAATAGTGTCTTTGTTTCACGTATGATGGGAAATCGTTGGCCCAGTAATCCCAGATAGTCTCGTTTAACTCGCGCCACTTCTTGATAGAAGCATTGTCGCTTTGAAACATGAGGCTTCTGGCTTCGCGGATCTTCCTGATCATATTGAGCTGCTCGAGAGTGTTCTCAAATTGGTTGTTGAGAATAGCATCGGTACGGCTGTCTTGTGTCTCGAAACGTTGCTTACGTAATTCTTCCATACCATAGCGGATGTCGTCGTAACCAGCCTCTGGCAAGCGAACGCAATCTTGACCGATTGGCGTGTCATTCTGTCTGAACCATTCTCTATAATTGCCAAAGGAGAATGCCCACATCATGATGTCGTCGTGGATACTGGTCGACAAATGCTCAAGAGTAGCGCCGCCCATGTATTCCGCGCGGTTGAGGCACGGCATGAATAGCGGTACAAGAGCAGTATTTGAAACATTGGCGAGGTCGATCCTCTTCTGGGCAGCGTTGAGTTCGTCGATGCCAAGAGTAGGGTACTTCTTGTGTTTTGCACTCTTGGACTTGTTCTTGGCCTGCATGATCCATGTTGAGTCAGTGTACAAGTTGGCCCATTTGTACGCGTGGCCCGATGGCCCAAATGCATGATGCAATAGTAGTCCCAAGTCCTCTTGTATGAGGGAGTGCCACCCATTATCTGACAGTAGGGTAGAAACCAAGCGACCACCACAGAAAGCACTATATTTTGCATGGTCCAGCTCAAATGGGTCAACATCATTACCAGGAGTAAGACCAGGGTCATTCGAGCCGATCTGGTCAGCGGCTTCGCCGAAGAAATCGTTGCCCTCGTTGTATGGTGTCCAACGATAGGTACGTTCCGTATCCCCTGGATTGTCTAATATTGCCACCCAACCATTCGGATGATCGGATGGTGTTGCCACCGTCTTGGAGTATGATCCGATACCTCCAAAGCCTCCGCGCGCAGTCAGCCATGTAGTAAGCTTGCGGCGAAATTTGTTTGTTTGGTAAGGTCGGAAAATGCTCTCATGTTGGTGGCCAAATTATCCTCAACAATATGGCCGATGTGTCCAGATGTATCCGATGTCCTGGCAATGCCAGGTGGGCGTGTAGGTAACTTGGCCGTTGCACGATCAAGTTTAGGAGCATAACATGGCGTTACCAATCCATTGCTGTATACATCGGATGGTGCACAAAGACCACTGTTATAGTATATTTGTGTATCATAAACGCTGTCCTCGGCGTATTGTCCCAGTACTGCACTGCCAATTTTGGACCAATCGTTGTGAATCATCAACCATTCCGTTTTCAATATCATTGTCGTAAAGTTTTCCGGTGGACACTTGCGGTGCGATCCTGGGATCACCGCGTTCAAGTGATCATGTAAGCCACGAACACTTTCTTGCACTGATGGGTTACAATTGAAGAGACTGGAAAGCATACACATAGCACGCAAGAGTGATAGCCACGGTGTAGCCGTAAACGTGCTGTACTCGTAGTTGGCGTTGCCGCCGACGGATCCACTCGTGGCATTGATCCATTTCTTAGCCTCGACGGACGTGAAACGGGCAAGTTCCCGAATAGAGGATTCGTCGGGCACGCGAAGATCGAACTCTCCGCTTCGATCAGCACGCAGTTGGTGTGTGTATATGTAACCAACTTCAGGATCGCGAGGGCGGCCAGTTTGAGCGTGGTACGTGAAGCCCACGCGGTCGCCGTCCCTGGCGTTCGGGTCGTACTCCGTGTCGTAGCCGATGGGCCAGCCGACGAGGTTGAGCGGCTGTGCCTGATCCATCTCGTGGATGGGGGTATCGGGATTAGAACCGATCTCGCTTATATTCGCCTCGCAAGCGGCGAACAGGATGCCTGTGAGCTTTGTAGCTCGAATCGTAAAACTGCTGCGGCATGAACGTATAATTAATGTCCTGACTCTCTCTGCATCTCGTGGAGGCGAGGGAGGATGACGAGGATGTCTACCGTGCGGGGAACGTGCGCGTGAACGAGGTGTGCGCGACGCAATATCTGCGGCTGGTGCGCCAATGTGGTACATGCATGCGCATAGTCCCTCGTGATTAGCTTTCCCAACACACCGAAATCCACATTCTGATCCTACCTCGCCCCATCTTTCTTTCTCTGTCAGTAATATTTTGCATACTTCTGGGCATCCATTCAGTTTTGGAGGTTCCGCCTCGTGAGGTAAACCATCGGGCCTCCGAGGCCCTCGTCGTGGTTCCCAGGGTTTCTTGTAGGACATTGTACCGGAGTAGTGGGAAAGATGAGCGAGTGTGCCAAGAGATCCTTCCGAAGATCTGCTTTCTTCGCCTCGAAATGTTTGGTCATCATATCTGCGATCTGCTCCTTTGTTCCTACGTATTTGAGCTCGATATGTTCGAGTTGGCACGTCTCGCAGATCCAATCCAGGTTGATACGATGAGTACGATGAAGATGACGAAGTGCTGGTGTACGTCCCTTTTGGACAAGTTTGATCACGGCCTGGTTATCCTCCAGGGCGATAAGACGTACTTTGGGAGCACTGACCTCTTGAGCTGGCTCTGGATCCACGTGTAGTACTGTACCTTCATGGGATATTGTACGTCTCTTTGGAGGCGTAGGTAATTCCGTATTTAGCGGTAGTTGCCTACGGCTAGGAGAAGATCCCCGTGTAGGGGGTGCCTTGCGAGGCGTTGGTTTACGCTTCTTTTTGGCTGCCAATGTAGGACACATCGCCGGGTCGGCGTGTCGATGGCAGCTCAGGCATGTATTCTTCTCTTTGCATGTTTTGGCAACTCCCACCACGGCTTCCCAGAATGAGAGTAGTGGTAACCCTTCCAGTCGTAATGCGGAATCAAGAGCAACGGTCTCAGATTCAGTAGATAAATGTGAAACGACCGTTTGTTTCTTACATACCGCGTTGACAGGAAAGAACGTATTAGGTCCAACAAGCGCAGCAAAAACACCGGTAGTGGATTTGGATGATGTAATGCAATCAGCGAACGAGGCGTCGGTAAAGAGCATGATGGATAACATGTCTGACGAATCGCCTATCCATCCGTGTAAGCAATGTGTACGCGTCGTTTTGATGTAGCATATCAACCGATGTAGACGTTTGTCACGCGTAGTATACTGGATGTAGAAGATCGAAACGACAGCAACGTGCCAGAAACAGGATCTTCATTAGTACACTTGCCGCGCCCTGGCCAAGGGTGCCCTCGTCTGAATAGTCGGAATCAGTGAAGGAGGTGTCCTCGATGCCAGGGGTCTCGGCGTCAGGTAGGTCAAGGTATGTGACGGGTATGGGATCTGTCGTGGTAGATGTCGTGTCGACCGATTTTGCTGGACTGGATGATCGTGGCCGTGCGTTGAGCACACTATTAGGTCTGGCGGCCGACCCGGAGGATGTTGGCGATTTGGATCGCGAAGTCCTCGGCGAGTCGGATCGTTTCCGACGTGACCCTGTTCCCTGGGCGCGCTTGGAGGCACATTCCAGGTATCGCTCAATGCACTGATCGGTAAAACCAAGCATATCATGTCGAATTCCACGAACGTGTTTGGCCGCATTGTAATATTTCTCATTGTGTGCGGGCAGCATAGGGCGTATTGTGGACATTCTTTTGTCGAAAATGCTCTGCGGTACATCGTGTGCTTGTTGCCCACAACCTAAATATTGTGAGTATGGAGTAGGTGGATCCAAGTCAATACCGCTTTTGCGAATATGATCCCAGCCAGTCTGTAGATTATGAGCTGGGCCGGCCAATTTGAAATCGTCCACATATACTGAAAGTATCAGTCCCAGTTTGTTGTGTCTCCATACGCATTCCCATCCTGAAATAGGGTCGAAACCTACGCTTTCTAAGCATGTACGGCAGTTTCGTTCCCAAAAGACACATGCGAGAGGGTGTCCGTATAGTGCCAATCGCAATCGGCACACTGGGTTCTTGTATTTTGACCATGATGTCGGTTGTCGCCATTTAGGTATAGTAATCCAAGTATCAACTGGATAAATTCGTCCGTCGCCGAATAATAATGCCTGCGTGTAGGCTCCAGGTGCATCACTTTGCTCTCCCGCATATTGCGGCAATAACGCAGTAGCATCGCAAAGTTTGGAAGCCTCGATATGCGAAGCACTGGAAGCGGCGTCGGCGAATATGGCGGCCAAACCAGTTTCATCTTTGCCTGTATTGCCCTGAACCACCACTCTGCCCTTGAATTTACGTAGATCCGGAGGAAGTTCCTCATGTTTGACTGAAGATAGCTCCAAGATGTTGAAGAAATGAACTTTTGTTCCATTGCGGATAGCTTGTGACTCAATATCAGCTTTTTTCAGCAACAGTCTCCAACATCCATGTTTGTTTCTTTTCCAATCTCTCGTATTATTTTCGTAGGGCTTCTTGTGCACGTGGTTATGCGGCAACTTCTTTCTTACTCAGGTTTCTAGTAACTAGTGCTGGGCGTGACCATGCTGGATCGGGTATTTTATCTCTGTGTGCCGGCGTGTAGGTGGTTTCATGTGGCATAGTTGGTATTACTACCGACTGGGTGAACTGGCGTATAAGCGGGTTCAAAGTTCCAAAGTCGGTTCCCTCACTATCCACAAGTACCAAAGCACGGTCTTCTCCGTCATGCTGTTGTGGTAGTTGGCGGTAATACAGCACCGTAGTAATGTCACGTGGCCCACCAGGTAATTTGGCATACAGTATTTCTTTGTTTGTCACGCCTTTGACGTTTTCGTCGCGGATGACGTCGCCGTTGTCAGTGTCGTATGTAATCCGTCGTTCCACAGTATTCCAGGTGGGTCCGCCGGATGTAGTAGCACGGAAATTGTTGACCTGTTTGTCCTGTCTTGTCCACACTCTTAGTGCAGCTCGGTCACGAATCTCACGAGCTCGTTTAACGTCGTTGGCGTACTCGATCTCTTTCTTTTGCTGTCCACGGGAAAGTGTTTTCCAATGCTCGGGAAAAACGTGGTCAGGACGTGTAGTAGTCTGCATACGTGTCTCGCGTCCACGAACCACCATCTTGCCGTCTGGCGTTATTTTTGGAATCTCATAGAACTGAATCGTGCCTGTCCACGGCTCACTTAACTCCCTGTGGTCGTTGGCGCTAACACCATCCCAAACGTCTCGGAAGTTACTTTCTCCCTCAAAGGTAGAAGTCGTTTTGAAATCTCGTGTCACATCGAGTTGATCAACAGGTACAGGTATGTTCATGACGTCGTCCGTCGGGATGAACAGCTTCTTTCTTGGAGTACGGATATGTCTGATGACGCAATATCCACGCTGTTCCCAGTAGTCTGGCTCCGGTGCTGGTGCAGCAACTTCAGAGGCCGATGTTTGGATATCAACAGCGTTATCTTCTGTTGTCATCATAGATGGGTCATCCCATTCTTTAGGGTATGACAGTGGGGGATCGGGCATTGGCTTGTCACCCAAGGGGCGAGAAGTGGATGCCTTCACCTCGTCGTGTGCCTCAGGGCTATGATGTCGTAGAGTACCTTCTTTCACTGGGTAGGTGAACTTGCCATCAGGGATGATGATGTCTTTGACTCTGTGCACATGACACAATTCACCGTCAGGATTCTTGGCGTATGTAGCCGTGTCCAAGACAAGGTAGTCACCTGACCATCGCCCACCCGAGTGTAGGTGGTAGCCCATGAATAATCCTTCCCGAGTATTTTCTTTAAACTTTGCAGTCTCGTTGTTAATCTCGGCAGGGGGCATTTCCAAAAGATCCGAGCGCCGAATGGCATGCAGTGCCCAGGAAAGCTTTCGCCAAACCGTATTTCATGAGCTGTCTTTTTCTGCATGCTCCTCGTTGAGGGCAGCCACGCCCGTGGATATATGCACAAAATTGCGTCCACGGCAAAAAGCTTGCATGGCCTCTTTCCACCACTCGTGTCCCAGGCCAGACATATGTAACGCAGCTCTTGTACCGAGAATGACAATTTTGACAACGCGCTCAATCAATCCATTTGTCTGCGGACGGTGTGGCGTACTCGTGTCGTGTCTCCATCCCAGTTGGCGGCAAGCTTTCTGAAGCTCTCCAGAGTTGTCTGTATAGATATGCTTCACCTCATCGTTCGCGGCGATGAACTGTTGAAAGGATGCCTTTGTGGTAACTGCATCTTTGTGTAGCGCTGGGTAGGCCGTGAAGATGCCGGTATATCTTTCGAGGACAACAAGTGCATATTTGTCGCCCTGTTTTTCCGCGGCATCGTCTTTGGCCAGTGCGATATGGTCGGCAGTTAGAGCCTCACCAAACTTCTTCGGGACAAAAGCCTCGTAGGCGTTATCCTCGTCGGTGGGGTCTGCCGGTGGATGTGGTTTGCGCTG
Source organism: Prorocentrum cordatum (assembly GCA_963575745.1). NCBI lineage: Eukaryota > Dinophyceae > Prorocentrales > Prorocentraceae > Prorocentrum > Prorocentrum cordatum. The sequence continues at coordinate 1,094,590 of CAUYUJ010006891.1, read as the reverse complement.
TCGTCTACACGGGGCATTCTGTGCCATCGTACGAGAACAGATCTCACAGTCAGGGCGTTTTGGGCTGTGAGTCATGTAATGCATCGGGTCGATCGGTTTCTTTTGTCTGTTGGGGAGAACTCGATCGTTGTCGTGATGCGTTCGTGTAGGCGTCTCTGTCGGTATGTCGTTATGTGCTTGAGCTATATCTAGCCCCCCGCATTGTGGAGGGGAACGCTGCGTCTGAGACGTAGGCGAGTCGGTGGATGTGTCCACGTTGGGCTCGTCTGTGCTTGCGTCGGGAGGTTCTTCGACCGTGGTGGTCCGTGCTCCTCCTCCCTCTCCGACATGTGGTCTCTTGGGGCAGGTCCCTATGTGGGGCCGTAGCTCGTCTGCAGTGGTTGGTTGCTCTGTAGTTTTGCAGCACCAACAAGTGTCGTTACAGCGGGCGGATGAACGCTTGCGCTGACGACGGCGGGGTGCTGACGAAGTGCATAAACGTGGTGGTGGTATCAGTGTTAAGTCGTCGGGTCGCAACTCTGGCACCCGATTGTTGACTGGAATCTTATACCATTGGCCCCCCGTATCCTGAAGCAGGTAGCCCAGCTCAGGGTCCCAAAGCTGTCGACAGCCATCAACCTCAATTAATTTCCCAACTGATAGTAATGATGGGCAGTCTGGCAAAGCAAGGGCTGAACTATGTAGTCCAACCTCGGGTAGCCGTATGTCGTAGTGCCCATTGACGGTGCGATCACCATTGGCGGTTTCCAGAATATGCTCTTCGCGAATAGATATGCGGTCCGACTCGGTCTGCGTAAGTTCGTGTTTTCCCTGAATATGATGGGCAGAACCACTGTCGAGAACCCAAGACCTTGTCAATGCAGCAGTCGAACGTGGAGGGTCGACTTGCCTGGTCGTTGTTATCGTCTGGGCTGTCTTTGATGACTGCTTGACAGTGTCGTCGTACTTTCGGGTCACAGTTGGTGTGGCCACCGACTCTTTGTTGTGTCGGTAGTCATATAGTTCGTCGTGCCATAGTTGTGCCTCTTTTTGACATTCTCGTAAGGCATCTGCACTTTCATCCCACCATCGTTGTGGTAATGGGTCTGGTACTTTGACGATGTCACCCTCGTTCGGCAGCTCTTTCCATTTATCCAGTCTGGCTCTGCCAGATATGGTATGGAAGTAGTAATCCACGTTGCGCACGTCGAAGCGTATCTGGCGACGTGTCTTGGTAGGTGCCGCTGTGGCCTTAGTGTTGGCCATGAGGGTCTTGTCACGGATGACGTAACTGCGGTCTGAACGGCGTGAACGTCGAAAGTTGGCAGGAGAACGTGCTCTGGTGTTGGGTGAACCACGGGATGAACCACGGCTCGGATAACGTTTGCCACGTCCTTTGTCACTACCATATGACCTATCACGGCCGCGTGGACTGCCGCGCCCGCCGCCACGATTGTCTCGTCCTCGGGAGGTAGATCTCGAAGATCTGTCGTAACGACTTCTCGATTGACTGCGAGAGTCCAGGGACCTCCTGGATGTTGAACGAGATCGGTCGTATTGGCGTCGGTTGTCACGTCCATGTCGTGAGTCCCCTGCATAGCGAAACCCACCGCGTTGTAAAGACCGTTGGCTTCCTGATCCGCGGGATGGTGATCGGCCGCGGCTATCCTGGCTGGAGGTCCGTGGTCGACTCGGACTTCGTTCAGGAGTCTTTGCACCAGGTGCAAGATGAGCGTATTTGCATTTGTCGCCTTTTGTGCACTTGCTTTGTGCGAAATCTTTGCACTGTGCGACGTGTGGGAAGTTGCACGTATCGCCTCTGGTACATGTGTTGCGCTTGGCGAAATCGAAGCAAAATGGTTTCGATGCTGGCTTCTTGCGGCTCGCAGGAGTGGACGTACTACGGCGGGGGTTGCCTCCAGCCGTTGATGTTCTGGAAGATTTGTTGTTCTTCCAATCCCTGGGATGTGTATGCAAAGCCTTGCACCGTTCACCATTGCGACAATTGCCTTTCTTCCATGCAGCGCGCGCGTTGACTTGAGATCGTGTCTCATGTTCGTATCGTAACTTGTTTTGATTCTTTTCCAATTGTTTAATCTCCAGTATGTCCAGGACACGCTGTCGAAGCCAACCATAGGTACGATTCGGGTCGGTCATCTTCATGCGCTGGTACTCGTACATGTCTTGTTTCATCCATGTCTACGAATCTGTGTACGAAACAGCGATTCCAATATCTTTGGATCGGGTGCTTCTCGGCATTCCAAGAGTAAGGCGTCCCAGTCGGTAATGAGACGTTGCAAATCGTCATCTCTCATCCTCAGTTCTTTGAGGCGCTCGAAATCGTGCAGGTCGTCGTCAACCTCTGTCACTTTGTAGGACTGTAGGATGTGCCAGTAGATCTGGCGTCCTTTGAGCATGCGTCCTGCTTTGTGCTCTCTGGTCTCGATGAGCCTGATTTGGTAGCGTAAGTCTGAGGATAAGATGCCGATCAGAGCGGTAGCGAGTTTGCAATCGATGCTCTCAAAGTCTCCACTGTCCTGTAAATCCTCGAATGTACATTCGGGTTGTTCAGCCACGCATAGGAAGGCGTATGCTTTGGATGGTCGCCCTGAGGCGGCCCCGAAGTTCTTCCGTACTTTTTGCTGCCACTCCAGCAGCTGCGTGATCTTAGGCAAGACAGGGACTCGGACGGTGTCTGACTCCTTAATAGGAGTCGTTGTATGGACCGACACCGCAGACAATGGTTTGTGAGGGTATCGGTGCACCGTCGGTAGTTGGTTCTGTGCGCGCAGGAGACACATGGCGTGTCTACGCAGAAACTGCCGCAGAGGCTGCTCCTGGTGACGTACGTCGTTGTTGTCCTGCAGAAGCTTGTGGTGCTTCGGCGGACGCTGTCGTTGGCCTGTGCAGGTCGGCTGCAGGTCGAAGGTGGAGGTTGGTGTCGTTGGTGTGGTCGATCAGCTGATTCGTCCAGCTCGTCATGTCTTCGTGTATTTATGCCACCTTTTGGCGTGTATATTCATCAATATCCCGAGAACGTTGTGAATGCCGATCAAGTCGTTGCTCGTGTGCTCGGAGACGGGCGCTTTGTGCCTCCATCTCGCTTTCCAGACGTGCGAGGTGACTCTCTACACGTACCTTCTCAGTATCCCTTTCCTGAATAACCTGGGAGAGCTCCAACTGCGTGTGGTCCGCCGCCTTCTGAACCTCCTGCAACCTGTCAGTGAGGCGGGCGAAATCGTAAACCGTGGGAGGAGAATCCAGCTGGCCAGTCTGGGCTCGTCCGACACGCAACTCTGCCAGGGCGTCCTGTACACCAGGGAAACGCTGCTCGATGTCAGAGATCCGGTTAGCGAGTGGCTGCACGACAGCGTTGGTCGCATCAAGCCTTTGAGTGATGACTCTCTCAGTACGCTGCAACATGTCGATCAGGTTCGACGAGTTGGTGCGTGCTTCGGTGCGAAGCATCGCCGTAGTGTGATCTAAATGAGATCGAAGATCATTGATGTGAGACTGAACGTCGCCAAGGTCTGTGGCCTCGGCTGGGATTGGTCGGTTGCGGAGCTGGTCGTGGATCTCGTCATGTAAAATCCTGACTGCTGAAACGCCTGTGTCGCGTACGAGCACAAGCTGTTGCTCCATCTGCGCGAGGTAGTTGCGCAGGTTCTCGACCATCGCCGTTCGTTCACCTGAGTGTGACACCTCACGATCAACCTGGTACTGCAGTTCTCCTATGATGCGTCGATCTTCGGCGATCCTGGAATCAATGATCCCTATGGCGCCGTCAAGATCGCGTCGTATGGCTGCAGTATCGGCGGCGTTCGTCTGAACGCTCTGTAGTAGTCCAGAGTATTGCCTGGACACGAAGGTTTCAACCTGGTCTCTGAGCTCAGCTATGTCACCTGCGGCGGACGTCTCCGCCAGCTGGCCGTCTGAGATGGAGAGGTGGGGAGCGTCAGCTTCCCTGTGTCCCCTGTCGCGGGGAGTGCATGGCCTCTGAGAGGCAGTGCGCGGGCTCGACCTACTTTCGCCGCATGGGCCTGGGGCTCCACGGCGGTTGCGCGCGGACGAGCTGCGACTCGGACCATGTGTGTGGTGTCTCATCCGATGATACCTTGGGGTACCGCGTCTGCGGCTGCGCCGACACTGGTCTACTGAGTTCCTCGAAGGTGGCTACGTGCTCCGCCACAGGGACGGTCGCAGGGCTGGGGGTCCCAGCGCCTGAGGTCCATCGGCGGTTAGCGCGAAAGCGCCCTGGAGTATCGAGACCAGTAAGGCTTTCGCCTGACGCGGTTGGGATTGCTCCCGACGGGGAAGGGGAGGGAGGATCGAAGGTCGGCGTGTGAAACTCCTTCCTTCCTGTTCCTACTCCTTCTCCTGTCCCCCCGCGGGCGGCGCTGCGGTGAAGTTCAGCAGCTAGTCGCGCCTCGGGTCCTTCGGAGCTGGGGGGGGGGTATCGGGAACACCAACACGGTCCGCACTAATGCTCTCCAACTCGTCACCGAGCCGTCGTGCCGTGGGAGAGCTCGGACGCGAGGCCCCGATGGAACCCTTGCGGCGCATGCGCCGAAGTGGCTCCATCAGGCTCGCATGCGAGGTCACCGCGGACGAGTCGGTGAGGGTGAGCGTCAAAGGGCTGATAACCTGTGTATGGGGTTGAAGTACAAGGGTACAGAACCCCTGATCCGTTGGTAGAGAGAAGGAGGGATAGATGGATATCTTTCCCTCCCGCACGATCAAGGTCTGATCGATCTATCTCAATACCTGAGCCCAAACGGCCAGGCGCAGGAAAGGTAAGGATAAAGAGTATATATGAGGGTATTATACGGGTTCCAGTCACAGCAGGAGGAAGAGAACGACGGGAGGGGGGGGGGGGAAGGAGGTCAGGAGAAGGTGGGGGGAGGATCAGGAGGACGGCGACAAGGGGTGGGGGGGGGGAGGCTGCAGGAGGAAGAGAACGACGGGAGGGGGAAGGAGGTCAGGAGAAGGTGGGGGAGGATCAGGAGGACGGCGACACAAGGGGTGGGCGGGGGGGAGGCTGCAGGAGGAAGAGAACGACGGGAGGGGGGGGGAAGGAGGTCAGGAGAAGGTGGGGGGAGGATCAGGAGGACGGCGACACAAGGGGTGCGAGGGGGGGAAGGACGAGGAGGAGGCGGAGAAGCAGGAGCAGGCGCAAGAATCGCGGAGGGGGATGTCCCGCGCTCGAGCCTGAGAAGGCGCTGTGCTCGCTCACCTCCTGGAACAACACATGTTGCTAGCGCTTACGGGGGTGCCCGGTCAGTCGGACAATTTCAAGGTTCCAGTCTACCGATCCCTTCGACCATCGCCCGTCTCTGCACTTATCGGTTTGGTCCCACAGTCTGTCTTTCTCGACCCCAAGCCTGTCTTTCAGGCCCCCCGGAGGCCTCTGGAATTCGGGAGGAGAGGCAGAGAAGTGAGAGGAGAGGGAGTAGGGGGGAGGGACGGAAGAGGAGGGAGGGAGGGAAGGGAGGGAAGGACGAGGGGGAAGGAACATGAGAGAGCGAGGAATGAAGGATGAGGGAAGCGAGGAAGGAGGAGCAGATGAGAAGGAAATGGGGAGGGGGAAGGGAAAGGGAGGAAGGAGGAACGGGGGAGGATGAAAGAGTGAGGAAGAGGGAGGTGGGATGAGTGCGGTGAGGAGAAGGGGTAAGGGAGGGAGGAAAAGGGGAGGGAGGGGAAGAAGAGAGAGGGACAGAAGAGGGAAGGAGGGAAGGAGGATGAGGGATGGATGGAGGAGGTGGAGTGATGTAAAAGGGAGTGGAAGCGAAGCGAAACGGTTAGGCAAGAGGAGGACAAAAGAGGAGGATGAAGGGAGGAGAGGAAGGGTAAGGAAGACAGATAAGGAGGAGGAGGAGGAGGAGCAGCAGGAGGAGGAGGAGGAAGAAGAGGAGAGAAAGGAGGAAGGCGGAGGAGTAAGAAACGAGAAGCGAAGGATGAGGCAGGAGGAAAGGACACGAGGAGGGACGAGGAATGAGGAAGGAGGAGGGGTGGAGGAAGGATCATCTGGGATCACGATGCAACGAACAAAAACATGGGCGCATCGCCTCCCAGCGCCGCAACCACGCCGGGCAAGAGGCTCCGCCCCCTCCTCCTCCTCCTCCTCTCGAGGCACGCCGAGAGCACCCACACGGAGAGGGGAGAGGACGAGCGACAGAGGAGGTGCCCCCCCCCACCCCCCGAGGGGGGACCGTGGAGGAGACTGCGAGACTGCTTCGGGGCGGGGGGGGAGCATCGGCGACGAACCCCTGGCGATGCGTCGCCGAGAGGCCGGCGATAGACGCCCGATGGAGCGGCCGCACGCTCCATCGGGCGGGGCGGGCTGTCGGGCCCCCCATCGGCGACGATGGGGCGATCGGGGGTCGATGCGTCCCCCGTGAGCCTGTCCCCCCCCCCCTCCCTCCCCAAAATTGCCCCAGACGACGACTGGGGCAACTTTGGGGAGGGAGGAGGAGGAAGAAGAGGAGGAAGGAGGAGGGAGGAGGAGGAGGAGGGAGGAGGAGGAGGAGGAGGATAGGGGGGAAGGAAGAGGAGGAGGAGGAGGAGGAGGATAAGGAGAAGAAGGAGGAGAGGGGGTGGAAATAGGGGAACAAGGAGTGGCATAAACATACAAACGCGGAGGTCCGCCGCGCGGATTTCTCGGATCGGCGCTGGACTCCCGTCCCTGGCGCGCGGAGCGCGCTGGGGGGCGCCGCTGGAGGCGCCGCCGGGGATTCCCGGCGCCGATCCGAGAAATCTGCGCGGACCTCCGAGCTCTTATGTTTATGTCACTTCTTGTTCCCCTATTTCCCCCCCCCCCCCTCCCTCCCTGAAATTGCCCCAGTCGTCGTCTGGTGTTGGGGTCATAGCACGGGTCTCCAGCAGACGTTCGGGTGGATCTGGGAAGCCCCCAGAACGCTCTCGGCGAGGCACAGCTGCTGCAGAGCACCCCGAGGCTGGAAAACCGCCGAGAAGATCAGGCGACAAAAACGCCCCCCTGAACCTATCACCCCAAACATTGCCCCTGAGGTCCCCCCCCGCCTTGACTGGTCTCGGAAACGACACTTCCGCTTCTTCACTGGCCCCGTAAGGGGTCTCTTGAAAATGGAAGGACGAACAACGGCTCAAGGATTGAAACTGGAATCGGAACCAACAAACAAACGGCAACGAAACCGGCAAACAACTGCGCTGGAACCGGCAACGAGACGGAAAAACGGAGACGACAAAGAAACGGCCGTGTCGTTTCCAAGGCCAACTGAGACCCCCGACGAACGCAAGAATGAACCTGGGCAAGAGTGACCTTCAGTGCGCGGATGAAGGGGGCGCTGGGTGGCCGAATCCAAGCGCGCACAGGCAGCCATCAGCGCACCGCGCTCAGCAGTCGGGGGGGCCCCGGTGAGCCCGCACCAGAAAAGGTCACTCCGGCGAGATTGGACGCCCGAAATGGGTACGGAAAGAATGGGCACAATGCCCAACAACAAGTGGTGTCCCAAACCGACAGCGGCCGCTGTTGGGCAGGCGGCCTTCTGTCTCGAATGGACACGGGCCGCGGCGGCGTGGACAGCGAACCCTGTTCAAAATGAACAGGAGCTGCTGCTGGGCATTGTACCCATCATTTCCGCACCCACTTCGGGCGTCCAGAGCGAAGCGCCGCTCTCCCGCGCAGTCGACCCCGGCCGCCTGCGCGTGGACCTCCCGCCCCCGCGGGCGCTGCCGCCGCGGGGCCGCCTGCCGCCGCCTGCGGCTCGCCGCCGCGACCGCCGCCGCGGCCGCGGCGGGCGCCGCCGGGGCAGCCCCGGCCAGGGGCCGCGCCTGGGGCTCGGGCCGCGGGGCCTCCCTCCCCCCACTGGTCCAGGAGGAGGAGGGAGGAGGAGGAGGAGGAGGAGGAGGAGGAGGGAGAGAGGAGGAGGAGGAGAGGAGGAGGGGGGAGGGGGGAAGGGTGAGGGGAGGAGGAGGAGGAGGAGGAGGAGGAGGAGGAGGAGGAGGAGGAGAGGAGGAGGAGAAGGAGGATGAGGAGGGAGGAGGAGGAGGAGGAGAGGAGGAGGAGGAGGAGACGAGGAGGAGGAGGAGGAGGAGGGAGGACGAGGAGGATGAGGAGGAGGACGAGGAGGAGGAGGAGGAGGAGGAGGGAGAGGCCCCGGTTGGAAATGATGTTCTCGAAATTCAAGACTTCGTTCGAGATTCGGCATCTTATGCCCAACTCTTTGGTCTTATTCCTGCTCGCCATCTTGACATCGGGTCAATCGGGTGGATGTTGCTAGGAAGAGGAGGTAAGTCCGGAGGGGGACTCCCTCCTGCATCGGCCATCGCACCTTCCCTAACCTTCCAGAGTGCTTGAGAGTACCACTCGAGACCTGTAGATCTATCTGGACTGCCTCAAACTTCGACAGGAATCAGGACGTCGACATCCTGGTGCTATGTTGTAGCCCTCCAGGAAGGTCAGGGTTGATTATGTCGTTTGCTCAGAGGCAACAACACCGTATATTCGGAATCTCGCTGCTGTGGTTGATGTGCCCTGGAAGCCCCATGTAGGCCTCTCGCTTGAGTTGATTGCCCAGGGGTCCCTGCTTTATACTAGGTAGTTTGATCTCCCGTCGAGGCTGACGTCTGTCCCCAGGCCTTATAAGCAGCCTGTCGAGGAATCCAGGAGTAGCATATCTAAGGCTCAGAGTAGGATTTGTAAGCAAGCAGCTCGCATGCGTAAGCACGGCAAAATTCGGGAATGGCTTCCAGCTACCATCCAGAAGGTTGAGGATGCTAGCAGAGGCGTCGTGTCGCCCCCGCCCCGAGGACGAAGACCCGTGGGCCGACGAGCCCAAATTCGGTTTCATCCTGCCGCCTGCGCCTAGTGAATCCTCTCTTTCGCTTCAGTCAGACAGTCGAGGTAAGAGCCCTGAACCCACCCGCCCCGACTCGAAGCCCAGGGGGCCACCTTCCTCAGAGGCGCCAGTCCAAGTTAGTGGGTCTTTGTCTACAGAGCAGCCTGGGTTTGAAAGGTGTGAACCAGCGAGTGCGCACACAGCCCATACAGCCGATGGAGTCAGCCAGGGTGCATCGATGCAGCAAGCCGAGCCACCAGATTCGTTAGCAAGTTGTTCAGCCGTCCCTTTCGCCATGGAAGAAGGTGCCTGGAAGGAACAAAGGAGTGGCATCGGCTTCGTCCCGTCGGGGGCCCACCCCCCCCTGAAGATGTTGCTGTTGCCTCCGTAGCCTTTCGGGTCGGCTCTAGCCATTGCGATGTAGCCAGCGGGCTCTGAGCTGGTTGGGTCCGCACCCTTGAAAGCTCCATTTCGGTACTTCATTCCCAGGCCCCCCTTGGGAGTTCGAGAGCGGACTAACCCAAGTTTCGCACCGATGTGGTTCTGGAGGCTACGCCGGCACGCGTCGCCGCGTTGAGGGACTGCATCAGGTGGGCGGTGGACTCGGAGTCCACGCAGTTGTGTCACAACATCGGCGCCATCGTCTTCGTCGCCATGGGGACAAGCAGCAGGGTGCGCTGGCGGCCGCAGCTTTGAGTTTGAGAGAGTCAGCCCCTGAGCAGGGGCATGGGTGCATCAGACCAGGGGGTCAGTTCTCTCGGCAGGAATGGTGGAGCACACATGCATACATCAAGCTAATTATGCGATGACGCACGGCTGCACACAGCGGCACGCCAGAGTGAAAGGGCGGCTGGGCGGAGTCAAGCTCGCGCTGTGAATCTATCCATTGCTGAGTTCAGTGCGTGGCTGGAGACGCAGGTCGCTGCTACTTGTCTGCGTCGGTCGACTAATTAAGGAGCAGCCGCTCGCGCCTGCTGTGCTCGAGCAAGAGAGACATCCACCATCCAGCACCCCACGGATAACCTGGTCGCGAAGAAGCTCCACTGGGAGAAGGTTTGGAGCCCACCGCGGCAAGAGAGCGTCGAGGAAATGCATGGTCTGCTCGCCCGAATCCGCGAGAGGCGTCCAGGAGGAGCGGCTTCCCGACCTGACGGGGCGCCAGATCAAGGGGGCGGATAGGTCGCTCGAGCCCCACGCAGCCATGGGCGTGGACAGGCTCACGGCTGCGAACCTCGACCGCCCCCCCATCGTCGCGCTCGACGAGCTGGCGGTGATCCTGAATGCGTGGCCGCGTCAGCTGTTGCTGACAATAGGCGCCCTGTTGCCCAAGAAGATCGCGGGCGACACGGCCATCGGCATCCTGCCCTACATCTCGCGCCTTTGGTCCAAGTCGCGGGAGCCCTGGGTGCTGCGCTGGAGCGAGGGGTGCGAGGCACCGTGGGACGCGGCGACCAAGGGGAACGCCGCCATCCAGGAGGCGTTCCTCAGGGTGGTGGACGAGGAGCTGGCGGGCCGCTTGGGCGCCGCCCACGGCCACGGGTTGCCGGGCATCGCCCAGTTCTGCGACTCGGGCTGCGGATGGGGCTCGCTGCCCTTCGCTTGGGCTTCCCAGCCGAGGCGCTGGGGCTGGAGCTGTGCATGGCCCCAAGGTGCCTGCGGCAGTCGGGCGCATGTTCGGCGGCGTTCTCCCCGACCAGGTCGGCGGCGCAGGGGCTCGCATCAAGGACAAGGTTCGCGAAGATAGTAAGGCATTTCATCATGCAGCAGATCGCCACTACCCATGTGGGGTTCTCACACAGGCTGTGGATGGATGATCTGAATCGGGTCGTGCGCGGGTAACGCAAGGCTGTTGTGCGGTTCTTAGCCAAATGTCTCATCGCGGTTTTCGAGCAGACGCAGCAGCGCGGTTCGACTATCGCGGACAAGAGCTCGCAGGTACGGGCCCACGGCGAAATCGGAGCAGCAGGGGGCGCCGGCAGCTGGATCCTGCGGACATCAGCTGCACGGCGTGTTTGGCAGGCGGCTGCAGACTACGAGGCCATGCATGTGCGAAGCGGTTGTCCCGAGGCTCTCTGGCCGTTGTTGCACCACACTCCTCGACCTGTGTGCGCCTGGTCGGGCTCCAGCGCCGAAGATGCCAAGGGGGGGCCTCCAATTGTGGTTGAGATGTTGGATGTCAGAACCAGCCATGCGTGCAAGCGTGACGCGCACCTGGGACGGCGTGGTGCAACAGATGCAAAACGCTGCACCGCCACGGAGGAGCAGGCACATCCGTGGGCCGCAGTCCGCCGCGGTGTGCTACTTGCTGCAGGCAGGCGGGGCTCCTATCGGGCCCGCCACTTGGCAGCTACCAGTCGCTGAGGACAGCAAGTGCGACGCCTGGGGGTTCGACCTCGACAGGCTCACTGGCCTTCGGGCACTCGGCGTGCCCAAGGATTTCCTTGGCGAGTTCGGGGGCACGATCCAGGCCCGTCAGTGGCTTGAGGCTGCCAAGCACTTCGACGGCGAAGGCATGCAGCACGGCGTGTGCAACCTGTCGTACCGCATCCTGCTGCAGCAGCTGAGGGACGACCCCCCACGGGGCCAGACTGGCAGGCCTCCTGCTGGCGGCGGCTGCCGGAGCGGCGTGGCCGCCCGTGGGGCAGCTCCCACGGATGCTGGGGTGCCTGCTCTGGGCGGAGGCCGCGCCCCATCTGCTGCCGACACCCCATCTGCGACATGAGTGATGAGCTGCTGCCGAAGGCTCAGGCGCAGCACGAGTCCGAGCCATGCTGCTGGCTGCGGGGCTTGATCCCTGCAGAGTGGGCGCGTGCACCGCCGCCACAAGCCGAGGAGGAACGTCACACCTACTAGTGTGGCTGCAATGGCGTCGTGCAGGGGATCCGCGGATGCGGCGGCGAGGCCGCCCCGACCTGCATCTTCGGCGATGCGAGCGTGGGCATGGACACCCACGACCCTCGCCTTCGCAGGGTGGGGGTCGGGCGTGCCGTCTTCGATGCTGTGCGCGAACCCATGCAGATCTCCAAGGACATGTGGAGGGGAGGGGAGTGGTGCTTGCCTGGCCACCGTCAGGCCGTGGCCAGAGGCGAGGCGAACTCTCTGCCCTCCTCACCGCCACAGGTGGAGCTGACGGGCACACAGATATGCCACAGGCAACGCGAACGTGTGCGGAGGTTGGCACGCAGGCAGGCCACAGAACCCAGACGGAGAGGACGGTGACCTGTGGTACGCCATCGGGCAGGAACTGAAGAGTCATAGCGCGATACAATGCTGCGTCATGTTCGTGCATTCTCATCAACATGCCAGGATATAGTTGCTGGCCGCTCAACGTCTCGAATTGCAGTCGGCAGTACCATTGCAGACCATCTGGCAGGCGTACGAGCAAATGTCTGCAGAATTGCGAGCATCAGGAGTACTTGGTTCGCATGAAGATCCTCTTAAGTACCCTTCAGACTCTGAAGGCTGAGCAGGCCCTTTCCCTTGTGGAGCCCCAAAGAGCCCGAGCTTGGCACCCTGGACCCAGGCCTCCTGCTCCCAAGGTGTGTGCAGCGTTTTCCACCCAGCGTGTTCTTTCAGAAAAAAAAGCACTGCCCGTCTGCAGTGTAGGGGCTCCACCTCTCAGGCTGCTCGTCGCTCCTGGCTGGATTCGCCTTGTTTTCCACTGCGGCATATCGATGGCGTAATGTATGATCTCCCCCATGGGCGTCGGGTGCACATATGTGGGGGATGGGCTCACAGTAGTCATCTACCTAAGTTTCACACAGGGCTGGGGATTCGGTTCTGTGGCAGGTGTGGCAATTTCGCAGCTCAACAGATTGCGAAACTCAGGGGTGAATGCCTCGGACCTGCCACGGGTACGTGATCGGGCCGATTACCTTACGAAAATATCTGAAGGCAAGTGGCCTAAGGCCTACACTGCTTCTGAGGAGGCAAGGCATGCTGCTGCCAAATCGAGATGTTAGTTCAGTGAGTCATTAATCGACACGGTCGCAATATCCGTACGTAAGTCCGTAATTCCTCCTCCTCCTCCTCCTCCTGCTCCACCGCCTCCTCCTCCTCCTCCTCCTCCTCCTCCTCCTGCTCATCCGCCCCTCCCTCCTCCTCCTGCTCCTCCTCCTGCTCCTCCTCCTCCTCCTACACCTCCTACTCCTCCTCCGCTTCCTCCCTCTCCTCCTCCTTTTCCGCCGCCACCGCCTCCTCCTCCTCGTCCCTTTCCTCCTCCTCCTACCTCCTCCTCCTCCTCCTCCTCCTCCCTCCGCTTCCTCCTCCCCCTCCTCCTCATCCTCCCTCCTCCTCCTCCTCCTCCTCCTCCTCCTCCTCCCCCTCCTCTCCTCTTCCGCCGCCGCCTCCGCTTCCTCCTCCTCCTCCTCCTCCCTCCGCCCTCCTCTTCCTCCGTTTCCTCCTCCTCCTCCTCTTCCTCCTCCTCCTCCTCCTCCTCCTCCTTCTCCTCCTCCATCGTACTGGCTCTTCCTGGTCCGCCTCTGCCTCCCTCATCGTCCGCATCCTCCCTCCTCCCTCCTCTGCGGCGCCGAGGTTGTGACCGTGACAGACAACTGGGTTGATCCGATCGTTCCTCCCCCATCCTCCGTCCTGCCTGCGCCTGCTGCTCCTCATTGACCCCGCCTCCGCCTCCGCCTCCTCATTGACCCCCCCCCTGCCTGCGCCTGCCTGCGCCTGCTGCTCCGTAGTCTTCCTCGTCCGCCTCCACCTCCCCCCGTGGGGGGCCCAAACATGTACACCACCATCACCACCTCCCTCCCCCCCTCCCTCTCCCAGGAAGGAGGAAAGGAGGAGGAGGGTAGAGGAGAGAGAGAAGAGGAATCGACGTGGTGGTGGTGTATATTCTTGGGGTCCCCATCCCGCCCTCCTCCGTTTCTCCCGATCCCCCTCTTCAAGCTGCTGCCCTCAAATGCTCTGGACCCCATCGTCAGCCATGGACTTCGCGCCGTGCCCGCCCTCGGGGCCCCGGTGCTCCAAGCAGGCCACTGGCAACTGCCCAGCCTTGAACGCCCGCGCCGGCGTTGCCGCCGCGTCGGGGCGGAGCGGCGGGGCCCCTCTCGACCGGGGGCCGATAGACCCAGGGAGGGGGCGAGATCGCCCCCGGATCGCTCCCAGGGACCTCAAGGGAGGTCCGAGGGCCCCAAAAGTCGGGATCGATAATTAGGTGGCAGACCTAAAGATGGGTCGAAAACGATCCCAAGAGGCCTCAAGATAGCCCAAAGATGGTCCCCGACAGGAGGGACTGCAGAGGCGAAATTTCTGTGATTCCCCTCCTGTTTGGGAAGGATTTGGGCGTCATCGACTTTTCGGGGTTCCGACCGCCCAATAGGCCCACACGATCATCACAAGTCAGACCAAGACGTCCCCAAGAGGCCCCAGAAGGCCGCCAAGAAGACCCATGAGGTCCCAAAGTACAGAGAAGATGCCGCCAGGAGGCCTCCCAAGAGACCACAGGAAGCCTGCGTAATGAAATGCGGTAGGCGTCCTTTGGCCTTGCCGCATGCTCCCCGGGCTTTGCCCGGGGCACGCTGGGTCAACCTGCTCAGAGGCCGCCGTGCCTGTGCAGCGCTGCCGGCCGGCGCCCTGCCTGAGCCTCAGCCCGAAGACCACCCACCCACCCCGGAGGAAGAGGGGGCGCCAACCAGGCCGCCGCCGCCCCAAAGAGGCGTCTGGTGCACGACCCAGTCCGGTCCCAAGAATGCCCCAAGGTGCCATGGAGAGGCCTCTTCCTCCTCCTCCTCCTCCTCCTCGCTCGCCACGAGCACACCAACATATAGCACCAGTGACACCATATTTGCAGGCGGAATGAGCGAAGCGATGGAATTCGGCGAACCCAAGCGGGCCCACGCCGTGATGTAGGCTTCGAAGGTAGATGATGAAAGGGAGGATGACTGGAGGAGAATGACATGGCATGAGCAAGGCATGCTGAGAGGGGCGTTGCCCATTACGCAGGGTAGCCACACCTGGATTCTCCTGTTGGCAACTAGAAATGAGCTTGATCTGCGGCCTCAGGCTCCTGGTGCACGTAGCCTTTTTTTTCCGCAACTCTCCAGGGGCGACGTGAACATACGAGTGAAACGTGCTCCCCGCGCGAGGCCCACGCGTTTCACAGCTCCTGGGACACGTAACACGAGTGAGACGTACTCCGATGGCATCGAGTGGCGGTTTCGCTCGGGGCATCCCAGATCAGTCGGCTCAAAAACTGTTGGCTGTTTCGTTCGGGACATCCTCGAGAAGGGTACAACTCGTCTTCGGAGAGCTCCTCGAACAATGAGAAGTGCAACATGGCCCCGAGAAGCATTGCAACGACTGGTACCGACCCTCGTCGAGGCAGTATCCCTAACAACTACTGCTTGCAAACTCTGCGTGCAAGCTTCCCCCTGGGGGCCCGCTATGTCTCTCGCTCTGCATGCTCAATTCGGCGGCCCCCTGCTTGCTCTCGCCGTAATAGCCGTCGAGGGAAGATGATAAGATGGAGGATGATGGAAGAGAGTCGGGAACAGGCATGATTAATGCGAAGAGGGGCTTCGCGGATTCCGCTGGCCGATTTTCCTCGATTCCGACCCAGGCCCACGCGCGTGACAGCTCCTGCTGGGAGACGTTAAGACATTGGTGAGATGCGCCATCAGGGCTGCGGAAACCTCTTTTCGGCGCACCCCTCACGCATTTACTGCGCCCCCCAGGCTTCTGAGACTCGTAGAACACGGTGGATTCGCAGAACGACTTTCCTAGAAGCCTCAATTCGGCGCACCCATCACGAATTTCGTGCACAATGGGAACTCGGCTGGTCCCCGAGGCTGCTCCTCGTGGCCTCCATTTGGCACGACCCTCCCGCGTTTCGTGCCCCAGGGACCTCCGGGGGCGATCCGCCGGCCCTCGAGACTGCTGAAGCGGGCCTCTCACTGCGGCACACTTCTCACGCACTCCGTGCCTCCTGGACTGCCAGGGGCCATCAGCTGACCCCTCAGATGGTTCGAGGGAGCTTCGACTCGGCACCTCCCCTCGCGCACTTCGTGGCCCATGGAGCGTAACGGCTCTGTTGGCTCCGACGACCGCCTGCCCCCCCCCACAAGGGACGCCAAGATGGTCATGAGAAAAATTGCAACGAATGGCACCGACGCTCGTCGAAACCGTACGGCAGGTTCGTGTCGTGCCGACCCCAGCGTTGGTTTCTGACACCGCAGGGATCGTTCAACCTTGAACGATCGGCCGCTGCCGCAACGCCCGATCCTTCAACATCGATCGATTCTGGGTCGCCGGCGGCGTTCAACCTTGAACGCCCGCGCTCGGGTCGCCGCTGGTCGACACGACGCGAACCTACCGTGCCCCGAACACCCACTGATTGCAACACCTGCGTGCGTGCTTCCCCGAGGGGGTCCGCCGTGGCTCCCGCTCTGCGGGCCCCAAAAACGACTCACCCCCCAAACAGTGTCCGGGACGCAGGCTAGGAGAGCCAATCACATGAGGGCTAAGGGGGGTCTCTTTGCTCGGCAGGTGCAGCGAGCCAAACACCGCCCAGCACTATCCTCCCTGATGGAGAGACGGGGACCTTCGTGAGGCCGCGTCCGCACCATGTTACTCCGTCTGTGCAGCCCCGAGAGCGATCCTGCCGCGGGCTCCGGAGGGCCCCCGAGGGCCCGGGAGGTCTCCACCGCCCGGGGGGCTCCGACAGACAAATGTCGCCAGACCCTGACCCTCGAAGACCGAGCATCGACTCTCGACCCTCCTTGATCCTTCGTCTCCTCGCTCGTCGTCGTCGTCGTCGTCGTCGTCGCCGTCGCCGTCGTCGTGGGCATCCCGCTCTCCCGTATGCCCCCCTCCGAAGTCGTGGAGCGACTGCATCAGCAGAACCCGTGTGCTGCGGGAGAGTTGCCCCTGGGCCTCGGGGGATGGGAGTCCCGGGCTTCCCCTGGCCAGGCCGATCCTGGTCTTATGTCGGGCGTGTACCCTACAGGGGAATTTTCGATGAAAAATTTAAAATACGCCAAAAAAATAACAAAAAGGCCAAAACATATTCCATAAATAGTCCCCAGACTATTTTTGGAATATCTTTTAGGTATTTCGTCGAAAATCCCCCTGTAGGGGGACAGGCCCAACTTAATCCTGGTCGCAGGATCGCTGGGGGCGCCCTCCTGGCCGTTGCCAGGGGGCAGGCACGCCGACCCCGTGCCCACGCTGGGCCTGGCAGGGATCGGTGCAGTGCACGTCGGCGCCCTCCGGGAGCGAGTGGCCAACCTCCCTCGGCGGTGGACAAATCTCCCTTTAGCAGACCACGCTTCAGTGGAAAAACGGCCTGGGACCGTAATCGACGCGTCGGGGCAGGAGGTCTGTCCACCCCCGACTCCAGTGTGGACGCCGGGGATGGCCACGGAAGGAGTGGGTACGATGCCACACATGCGGTCCACAGTCGACAGCGACCGCTGTGTGGCAGCGGGCCTTCTGTCTCGAATGGGCAACGTCCGCGGCGACACCGGCAGCGAGTCCCATTCGAAACGGGCAGGCACCGCTGTCGGTCTTCGTACCCACCCTCTCCGTACCTGTTTCGATCGCTCCGGTCCAGGACGCCCAGCAGCCCTCGACCGAGCCTCGACCCCCGCATGCCCACCCTCCTCTTCGTTTCTCGTCCTCCGAGCACCGCGAGGCTGCAGCAGCAGGAGTGGGCAGACGTGCGTAGAGAAGCGGGGCGTAGGACGACAGGAGCAGGGCAGGCAACTCTACCCCCAACGGGTTCGATGCGCCGAAAGCGCAGCCAAACCGTGGGGATCAGCTACCCACGCCCCCACACCATGGAGACAGGAGGGGAAGCCCGAAACATCAAAAAAAAAATTAAAAAAAATCGGGAACTCCTCCTTTCTACCACCCTCGGCCTCGACTGAGGGGCACCGATGTGGGGGGGGACTGGCAGAAGGGGCGGGAAATTGACTTGTCATCGGCGATGGATCGCCGATAGAACGGCGATAGGCCCCTGGTGGTAGCAAATCCTCTCGCTCCTGGTCTGGATGGGGCTATCAGACCACTATCGGCGATCAGTGCGCGATTGGGGATCGATGCACCCCCCCATGCCTATACCCTCCTTTCGTTGCCCCTAATCGACGCCCAACGCCGCTAGCACGTCCATGCAAGAGTCGTATCGTCCACCTCCTCCTGGTCCTGCGCGCTCCCCGCCGTCGTTCTGGCGACTTTTCCTCTTCCTCCTCCTCCCCCTCCTGTTCCTCCCTCTCCTCCTCCTCCTCCTCCTCCTCCTCCTCCTCCTCCTCCTCCTCCTCCTCCTTTTTTGACTACGTAAAGCTGCTGACGGTACCCATCGGTGCTGATGCGACGCATTCGTTCTCCTCCTCCGCCTCCTCGCTCCTCGCTCCTCGCTCCTCACTCGGGGAGACGTAAGACCCGGGTACGGGGGACTCGGAAATCCCCGACGAGGTCGTCAAAAAAATGACGAGGCCGAGCCTGCATTTTGACGAGGCCTCCCGGTGCAGACATCCCACGAAACTCCTCCTCGTCAAAATCCGAGGCGCGGTCGTCAAAAAACGATGGCGAACCCGAGTCCTGGCAAACCCGGGTCTTACGCTCCCCCGACTCACTCCTCGCGACTGGCTGCTCGCTTGTCACTCCTTGCTCCTCAATTCGCACTCCTTCCCCGCCCCCGCTCCTCCAGAGGTAGCCCCTCGCCTCCCCCCCCAACACCAAACCCCATCCAGGAGCGTCGTCGTCGTCGGTGTCCTCGTCGTTGTCCTCGTCACCGTCCTCGTCCTCATCCTCGTCGTCGTCGTCGTCGTCGTCGTCGTCGTCGTCGTCGTCCTCGTCGTCATCATCGTCGTCGTCGCGGAGCGCGGCCTCCGAAGCGCCCGGCAATCCTCGGCCGGGCCCGAGCCGCCGCGGCCGGCACTGCGGGCGCGGCTGGCGCGGCCGCGGGCAGCGCGGCGGCGGCGAAGGCGGCCATCCCGCGGGCCGCCCTGGCAGCCGCCCCGCCAGCGGGCCGAGGGGTGGGGCTTCGGCCGCGTGTTCGGGCAACTCGCTCTCGGGGGGGGGTACCCAGACACCCTCACCTCGTGACAGACATCACGACGGACAAGGTGTAGTTGTCCTAGACCTCTGGGGGCCATTGACTGGAGTCGGGGCCGTCTAAAAACGACTCAGGATTAAACGGCCGTGAGGGTAGGCCGTCTGTTCAGGCAACCCACTCTCGGGGTGGCGGATGACCCTGGCATCCTTTCGTCGCCATTTGTCACAACGGAAGTTTAAGCCAATATGGGGCCCGGGGAACCTTCACATAACCCCCTGTCTCGAAAAAAACAAGAAAGATGGGGTTTGGGAGATGGGGTTGGGCTCTTGTGGAGGAAGGAGGAGGAGGAGGAGGAGGAGGAGGAGGAGGAGGAGGAGGAGGAGGAGGAGGAAAAAGAGGAGGAGGAAAAAGGAGAGGAGGAAGAGGAGGAGGTGGAGGAGGAAGAGGGGGAGGAAGAGGAGGGGGATGATGATGATGATGATGATGATGAGGAGGAGGAGGAGGAGGAGGAGGAGGAGGAGGAGGAGGAGGAGGAGGAGGAGGACGAGGAAAAGTCGCCAGAACGGCGGCGGTGAGCGTGGAAAACCGTTGGCGTTGGCGCGGTGGCGTGGCGTTGGCGCGGTGGCACCGGCGCGTTGAGGCAGCGGTGAAGACGGCCACCGCTCTATGTCAAGACAGCGGAGAGCGGCAACTCGACCCTCTACTCTGTCCTCTGAGAACGCCTCCGAGGGAGAGAACCTTCCACTAGTATTTCCCTAGAGAGATAAACTTAATCTTGTTTTTTTTGAACCACGGAAGTGTCATCAAATTCGTCGTTCATCATCTTAGGAAAAGAACAGCACGGCACCAATGTCGGAATATACAATCGCGCCAGTAGTATGTGCATTGAGACATAGAATCAACCGACGCGCATACGCACTCACGCCAGGCAAGCGAACACGCGCTACATAACATGATAACTGCGCTTGCTGCTGCCGTTGGTATGTTTTTTCCAGGCTGGCTGCGCGAGGGGGGGTCGATTTCAAGATGTTTCACGGCGATCGTGTCTGAGAACACATTCAATGCACAGCTGCCTCTAGAAATGTTGTCGGGTGCGCTGTTTGCGATATAACAACGGGGGGGGCAACGGGTGATTTGGCACACTCCCTATTCGGACCTCCACGGTAGCATGATTGAGCGACCGAGTGAGTCGATCGAACGAGCCCGAGAAAACAGAGGACGACGACGACGACGACGACGACGACGGCGACGACGACGACGACGACGACGACGACGCACACATCACCCAAGCCAGGAGTCAAGGGGAGGGCCGAAGGGGGGAGGAGGAGGAGGAGCGAGGAGGAACGTAGAGGAGGCAGATTTGTTGTTTGTGCTTTTTGCTATCAAGCGCCTGCCACGAGCGCGGAGCCGTCTAGAGTCACCGCAACAACTTCGATCCACCAACTCGCGACTGCGACCAAGCAAACGTCCACTAAACTTCTTCGCGAATGGAGTGCCAATGTGCGCCACGTCATCGTCCCCATCATGATCCTGATCTTCCTCACCCCTGCCCCCTCATCGTAGTCTCCCCCCTCCCCGTTCCAGCCCTCCTCCTCATCGTTATCATTATCCTCGCCCTCGTCCTCCTCCTCATCCTCGCCCCCGTCCTCGTCACCACCCTCCTCCTCATCGTCGTTCTCATCCGCTACCTCCTCCTCCTCCTCCTCGTGATCTCGCCCCTGGGGCGCGCGGGCACCGCGGCGCGGCAGGGCCGCGCTCGCACTTCTTGAAACAAGGCCAGCCGCTTGGAGCCATCCAACATTGCGCCCGCTCTGGGCGGGCAACACTGTCAACCCTGAGCACTGCATGCGGCCTCCAGGCCAAAGTCAAAACCGAGGGATCAGATCGCGCAACCCCTCACTCAACCTGTCACCACCGTCTTGCCGAACGCCGCCCAAACTCTGATACTCACTCTGCCGCCGCGACCGTCTTGTCGAACGCCGTCCAAACAGCCGCGCGGTCCTTCCACACCTGCGCCGTCTCCGTTTTGTAGTGGTTCTCGAGCTCCATCTTGATGGCCTTGTAGGTGTCCGCCTCGAGCTCCGCCGCGAGGCTCTTAGACAGGACACTGAGGCTCACGAAGTGGCCCCACCTCGCCGCATCCTTGTCATTGGCGGCCGAACCTGTGTAGAACACCGCAGCGAACACGAACCCGTATGGGATCCAAGCCACGCAGCCCGCAGGCATGGAGAAGACCGAGCAAGACTTCGAAGCCAGGAACTCGCAGCCAGCATCGGACTTGAGAAACCTGATCCGATACTCAAGGTGTCCCCTCTTCCTCCTCCTCCGCAACTCTCATCCCTCATCCCTTCCTCAGCCCTCCTCCTCCGTTCATTATCGTCGTCGTCGTCACGTCGTCGTCGTCGTCGTCGTCGTCGTCGTCGTCGTCGTCTTCATCATCCGCCTCCACGTCTATATATATATATATACGCAGATTTGGCCCCAAGTCAACCCTGGCATGTTGGAGATGATGATCCCGTTGTCCAGCAAGTGCTTGACGTTGTAGACCATGAAGATGATCGGCTCGCCCAGCGTCATCACGTAGCCGCCGACACCTGTCATGCTGAACGCCGCGGGCCCTCTGCGACAGGCGTCGCGGCGCAGCGTGACGAGGTTGGGCGTGTTGCCATCATGAAAGAGGGCGCCAGCGCTCGGAGGAAGGCTGTGGTCAATCTCGCTCACGTCGACGTTCAGGCGCGTGAGCGCGCCCGTCCACCTCGTCGTTGCCATCTGGGTGTCAAGAGACTTGGTCTTGTCCTGTAGGACCTCCTCGCATTTGTCTAAGATCGCCTTGCGCATCACCATGTGCTGCCTGTCGGACTGCGACCAGACGCAGACCTCGTTAGTAATCATCTCCGCAGGGTTCACGTTGACCATATCGTTGAAGAGCTTGCCTACGGTCTCACCCGTGATGCCAGTGGCGCTGTTCTCGTGAATGATGTTGGCCATGGCCTTGGCCGTCTTCGGCGGGTAGCCGCCAGCAGTCAAGGCGGCGCATACCTTCGTTGGACCAGCGAGCTCCTCCCCCTCCTCGTCCTCCCCCCCATCATCACCATCCTCATCCTCCTCCCTGCTCATCCTCCTACCCCTACTCCTACTCCCACTGCTCCCCCATCCACCCTCATCGTCCAAGTCATCCTGTCTCCGCACGAAAGGAGACAGGGATGGGGGAGGGGGGGCTCGCTGGTCCATTCGACCTTACCCTTCTGGTGGCGCACGGCCAGGTACTGCGTGCGCGCGGCCTTCTTGACGCCACACTCGACCAAGCCGAACGTGGTGATCTTCTGGAGGGCCAGTTTCTCGAGCTCCTGGAATTCCTTCTGCAGGACCTGCACCCTCGACTTGACGTCCTCCTGGTCGCCCAGCTTCATGTCCTTCAGCGCCCCCTTGATCTCCAGAAGCTCCTGCTCCCGCTCGCCGAACCTCTTCAGGGCATCCGTGCAGTCAGGGGCATCACTGTTCTCCCTGTGCTTGTCCTTCAGCGCCCTCAGCTTGCCTGCAGTAGACTTCGGGCCCGAATACTTCGCCGCCATGGCCACGCAGTCCTGCATGATCTCCTCCTTGGCCACTAGGAAGAGCGCCTCCGCGTTGTCCTTCTCGATATGATGCTTGGGGTCCTTCCTCTGCCTGGCCGCCCTCATCGACGCTGCGTCGTCAGGCTGCTTGCGCTTACTGCCAGACCACGTCGCGCACTCCATGGGCGACCTGCCCCGAGTGGTGCGCTCCACCAGACCCGAGGGAAGATCGCCGAGGCCAACGACTCGACCGTCGCTCAAGGGCGGGTTCGTAGCCCCACTGTTGCCACCAATGTCGCCGTCCTGGCTCAGCGTCACGATGCCTGTCCTGCGGTCGCGGCCAGTCTCCTTCATCTCGTACTTGTGGCCCTTGATGCGCTGGCACGGCTCGCCGTCGGAGTCGTAGTGCGGGGAGGTCTCCTGCAGCATGTCGAACTCCTCGCTGGCGTCATCCGAGGGGACCTTGTCCCAGAAGCCTCGGTAGGACTTGTAGTGCCTCTTGGAGTACATCTGGTTCTTCCTGCCCGTGCGCTCCTTATCGACCTGCATGTCCTCCGTCTGAGTCAGGCGCAGCTTCGCTTGCGTCTCAGCCCGCGCCTTGCCACGAGTCGAGGAGTCGGCCACACCGTTCGACTTGTACGGCATGACATCGCTACGCCACGCATCGGGGTCCCCATGCACCTTACTCGCGGAATCCTTGAGCGCCTTGGCATTGCCTTTCAGCTGCAAGCGGTGGGAGCGAACGGCGTTCCAGCAATCGGCCGAGAGCTGGACGCCTCGCCACTCCTTCGTGATAACCTCCTCCTGCTCACACAAGTAGCACGTCGCCATACTGTCCTGCAAGACGTTGCCGCCGTCTCCAGCGAGATCCCCGTCACGCGACCCAGCACTACGGGCCGAACTAGGCCCAGACGCCATCGTTGAATTGACCAGACAAGCGATGCAATAATCAACTTGCAGTGAGTGACTGCTGAAGCTAACAACCTTGAGCCCAAATGGCAACTGACGAGACGACGTCGTGGCGAAATCATGTACGTAGCACCCCGCAATTGCGGATAAGAGTGAGGGGGCGGGCGGGCAGGCGTGGCGACAGCGACCGCCCACGCCGCGACCGCGCCGCGACCGCGCCACGACCCGCCCGCGCCGCGAATCGCTCGCGACCCACCCGCGCCGCGACCCACCCGCGAGACGACCCCACCAGCCACCAGCGACACCACCAACACAACGCCACCAGCCACACCACCAACCACACTACCAGCCACGCCACCAGCCACACCACCAGCCACACCACACTACCACACCACCACCACCAGCCACCAGCCACACCACCACCACCGCGCCACCAGCCACACCACCAGCCACACCACCAGCCACACCACACTACCACACCACCACCACCAGCAGCCACCAGCCACACCACCACCACCACGCCACCAGCCACACCACCAACCACACTACCAGCCACACCACCAGCCACACCACCAGCCACACCACGCTATCACACCACCACCACCAGCCACCAGCCACACCACCACCACCACGCCACCAGCCACACCACCAACCACACGAACAGCCACACCACCAGCCACACCACCAGCCACACCACACTAGCTCACCACCACTACCACACCACCACCACCAGCCACCAGCCACACCACCACCACCAGGCCACCAGCCACGCAACCAGCCACACACCACCAGCCACACCACACTACCACACCACCACCACCACCAGCCACCAGCCACACCACCACCACCACCACGCCACCAGCCACACCACCAACCACACTACCAGCCACACCACCAGCCACACCACCAGCCACACCACACGACCACACCACCACCACCAGCCACCAGCCACACCACCACCACCACCACGCCACCAGCCACAGCACCAGCCACACTACCAGCCACACCACCAGCCACACCACCAGCAGCCACACCACACTACCACGCCACACTACCACACCACCACCACCAGCCACCAGCCACACCACCACCACGCCACCAGCCACACTACCAGCCACACCACCAGCCACACCACCAGCCACACCACCAGCCACACCACACTACCACACCACCATCAGCCACCAGCCACCAGCCACACCACCACCACCACGCCACCACCCACACCACCAACCACACTACCAGCCACACCACCAGCCACGCCACCAGCCACACCACACAACGAAACCACCGCCACCAGCCACCAGCCACACCACCACCACGCCACCAGCCACACCACCAACCAGACTACCAGCCACACCACCAGCCACACCACCAGCCACACCACACTACCACACCACCACCACCAACCACCAGCCACACCACCACCACCACGCCACCAACCACACCACCAACCCACCCGCGCGGCTACCCACCCGCGACCCGCCCGTGCCGCGACCCACCCGCGCGGCGACCCACCCGCGACCCACCCGCGCCGCGAGCCACCCTTGCCGCGACCCACCCGCGACACACCTGCGCCGCGACCCACCTGCGACCCACCCGCGACCGACCCACCCGCGCCGCGACCACCCGCGACCCACCCGCGACCCACCCAGGACGACGCAACAAACAAAACAACAACAACAACAACAACAACAACAACAACAACAACAAGAATCCGCGCCGCGGACCCCCACTTCAGCTACGCACCCAGGGACAGTGAATGACCGTTCGGCCCCCTCACTCTGACACTTGACACTTGATGCGCCCCCTGAGGGCCCCGAGAAATCTGAAAATTGAATGATCCAATGGCAAACTATCAATGTGACTCCAAGCGAGCGGTCGGTGGACGAGTGATACTGGCACGGGCACGCGCACGCCTCCCTGGGGGCCAGGTTCGCAACTCGTGGCAGGGGCGCTCCTGAACCCCACCAGCCCTGTTGTGCATATGTGGTTTAGTGCGCTTCCTCTTCTAACCCTTGTTCTCCCCCTTCGGGGATGGGTTTACCAATCCCCCGACCCCCATCCCATGGACCTGGACGGGGGGGGGGGTCCGCGAGGGGTTGGGATGTCCCAGATGGCCCAAGGCGGCTCCAAGAGCGCCTCGGCAAGCCCAAGATGATGTCCAATATTCCTCGAGATAGCCTACGATGCTTCACGACGGCTCCGAATATGCTCCAAAAGGCCGCAATACCGCCCCAGGACAACTCCAAGATGCCTCCGAGACTTCCAAGGAGCCGACCAAGGAGCCGATAGCCTCCAACATCTTAAAGAAAACCAATGTTTGATGATGTCTCGTCATTTTGCTTATGATGGACTTCCGAGGCCTCAAGGTGGCTCCAAGATGGCCCAAGAGGGCCCCATGAGAGGCCCAGGAGAGCCTCAAGGCGCCCCCGAGGGCGCCCACGAGCGCTCCAACATCGCAAGAGAGCGCCTCAGGATGCGATTTCTGGGGCTCCCGAGGGGGGCGGCCATAATTGAAGCTGCCATCTGGTTTGATCGAGGACCAAGCGCGCCCCTCGAGCTCCCAAGAGCGCCCCAAGAGGGCCCCAGGAGGCGCCCAGTCGGCTCCGAGAGGCGCGCATGAGGCATCCCAGAGCCCCCCCCCCCCCTCCCCCCCCAATATACCCACAATAAGCCTCAACATGGCCCCAGAGGCACCCAATATGCCACCACCACCCCCCTTCCCCACCACACACCAGACGATCCAAGAGGCACCCAAGATGCTCCAAGAGGTCCACATATTGCCCCAAGAGGCCCCCCCCCCAAGGCCCCCGATATGACCCCCAGCGGCGCCCAGAGACACCACCGAGGCACCCACAACGCCCAACGGCACCCCTGGAACGCAAAAACACAACCAAGGCGGCCCAAGAGGCATCCAATATGCGCCCAAAATATACCCAAAGAGATCCCGAGAGGCATCCAAGAGGCCCATTGCTGTTTTGCTCGCCCTCCTCATCACTCCTCATCCTCCTCCTCGTCCGCCGACTCCTCCTCCTCATCATCATTATCGTCAGCTTACCCCTCCTCCCTCATCAAACCACCCATCATCATTCTCATCCTCCTCCTCATCCTTCGAACGGTTCGGCTGCCCCCCTATTTGCCACTGCACTTCACTCATCACCTCGACTCACATGGGCGTCGTTTCTGGATTGGCCGATGGGGATGCGCAAAGCGTCAAGAATTCAAACACAGACCACCAGAAAGGGAATGGGGGGAGTTCGGGGGGGAGGAGGATGGATGAGGAGGAGGAGGAGGGGTGAGAATGGGGGGATGCACGGGGGAGGGAGGAAGACAAGGATAATGAGAAGCACGAATGACACATGCATCAGAGGAGGGAGGAAGATAAGGAGAATGATGAGGTATCCTCGTTCTCTGCCGACCTACTCCAATCATGGCTCAAGAATGCCGCCGCCGAATCCGAATGGCTCAAGTGCGTTACCATATCTTGTAATGACCGAAACTGCTGCAAATCACAATGCGTATATACATGCAGCGCTGAAAGGTGGCGTTCAAGACTCTGCCGTTGGATGCCCCAACGACCTTGCACTGGACATCGAACCAAGGCGCATCTGCTGGCACGGCCATCGCAATCCGAGTCGTCGGCCAAAGGGATGCTCATCTTGGTCGAGCTCGTGATGGGCCAAGGGTTGGCCGCCCCAATCCACAGGCTCGGGATTCCAATCGCAGTGGACGTGGGCTGCTTCTTCTTATCCTTGCCGTGCTGCACTTGGAATGTTACGACGCCGTCGATGGAGATGGATTGCGTGCCCTTCTTGATCTCCTGGGGGCAGGAGGGTTCGATGGTTTGGAGGGCGGGGGGGGTGCTATTGGGAGGGCGGGGGCGAAGTCGTCTCCGCCCCGCCCTCGCCCCCGTTGCCACCCCCCACCTCCGCCTCAAGCCGAACCTGTTCCCGCTCGGGATCCTCGATGCACACGCGGCTCAAACACTTGAGCATCCTCTCGACCTTGCCCTCCTTCAAACGCACCATCTTCGCAACGGCCGTGACCACCTCGGCCGTGCCAACGTGACTGATCTGCGTGAGCATGGGCTTGGGCTTGGGCTTGTGCTGGCCCTTCGGCTTGGACCTCTTGACCTTCATCTTCGGCTTCTCTGGGCTGCGCGGGAGGGGCTCATTGGGCGAGGGCCCCTTCGCGTCGGCAGGGCGTTGTGGGGAAGCTGCAGACGCGGTTGGCCCCATCGTCGGCATCACTGCCGCTGGGGCCAAGCAAGCTGGACTTACACTGCACCTGGCCTCTCGCCAGGAGGCGCGGACTGAGTGATGGCAGAAATCCAAGCTTGAGGCCGTCGAGCTGCGGGAGAGAAGGGCGGTGAGAAGGGCGCGGGGGGGGGAGGGGCGGGAGCGATGAGGGGGCGACCCCTCCGTCTCCATGTCGCCCCAGCCCGCGCACTCAACCAGAACGTCCGAAGGTGGCCTACATGCCGCCCAAATTTGCACTTCCTCGATCCATTTCAATCGTGCAGCTTTATTGATTTACTCCGGCGTACCTGCATCGTTTCTGGACGGGCCGTCGATTTCGGTTAATGTTCTCCCGTCGCCATCGTACTGGTACTTGGGATTGCGCAGCTAATACGTATGTGTGTGTGTTTTTTAGTGTGTGCGTGTTTGTTGTTATGTTTTGTTGTTTGTTTTTTTATGTTCGCGTTTGTGATTGCGCAGTTCATCCAGCCCACCCTTCACTCGTAATCCAATCGGTCGTCACCGATATTTGTTAACTTTTAGTTTCCAGACCAACATGGCGACTTTTCGGTTGTGGGCACTCCAGAAATTGCCACGCGCGCGCGGCGGGTGACCCACCCACCGCGCGGGTCACCCGAAATCCCGTCGGTCACCACTAAGGGTTCAATTGAGTTTCCAAGCCAACATGGCAACTTTTCGATTGAGGACAACACAGAACCCCCCACGCGCGCGCGTAGGGCGTTCGCAAAAACGGCTCTTAAGTTCAGAATCCAGTCGGTAACCGTCCAGACCCACTTTAGTTTCCAAGCCAACATGGCGACTTTTCGATTGCGAACACAGCGGACATTCCCACACGCGCGCGCGGCGGGTGACACGCCCACCGCGCGTGTCACCCCAGAAATCCTGTTGGTCACCGTTAAGGGCTCACTTTAGTTTCCAGGCCAACATGGCGACTTTTCGATTGTGGACAACACAGAACTCCCCATGCGCGCGCGTTGGAAATGCGCAACACGCATCTTAACTTCAAATCCAATGCATTAAGTGGCGCGGTGGACTGCGCGCGCGCGGTGAGGAATTCTGTATCGCCCACAATCGAAAAGTCGCCATGCTGGCATGGAAAACAAAATAACCTCCTAACGGTGACTAGCAATATTTCTGGGGTGACACGCGCGGTGGGCGTGTCACCCGCCGCGCGCGCGTGGCATTTCCGCAGTGTCCAATATCGCAAAGTCGGCATGCTGGCTTGGAAACCCACAGGGTCCTTTAACGGTGCCCGATCGGATGTTGAACATAATGGCAATTTTTGCGCATTTCCAACGCGCGCGAGACGCGGCGCGCGCGCGCGCGGTTTGAGGAGTTCTGGATTGCCCACAATCGAAGAAGTCGCAATGTTGGTCTGGAAACTACAATGAACCCCTTAACAGTGACCGATTTGATTTTCACGTTAATATTCGCTCTCTTGTACGATTTCTACTATCACTCACCACGCGCGCGCGCGTGGACGCGCGCGGGGGGAGCTCTGTATTCGAAGTCCACACTCGAAAATCAACAAGTCGCAAAGCTGGTGTGGGAACCCGAAAGAACCCTTAGCGGTGACAGGTTTGACTTTGGAGTTAACATGCGTCTTTGCGCATTTTCCACGCGCGCGAGTGGGGGGCTCTGTGTTGTCCACAAACGAGAATTCGCAATGTTGGCGTGGAAGCTAATGTGGCAGTCAGAAGTCCGCTGGGCCACCGTTCAGGGTTCAACGCGGACGCGCCAGGGGGTTCGTCGCGTCGCGGAACGGCAGCGCGAACGGGGCGCGCCGACGACGACCCCTCGCGGCGCAACTTGACTCAACGGCATTTCCGCGTCGCCGCGCGGGCTGGAATACGTCGTCCGCACGAACCGCTAGGGGGGGGGGGGGGGCAGTCGGGGGCGCGATTGATGCCGTCGGCGTTGCGCGCAGGACCGACGCGCGCGACCATCGCGCCGACCAGCGCGCCAAACCGCCCCGAACAGCGTCGAACGACGGCGGCGCGCTCCCAGGGGCGCTGGCCGAGCATCGGCCGCTGCGCAATGGCCGACGCTGGCCGATCCGCGGCGCCGCCGCGCCTATTGCGCGCGACACGGCCTCTGCCCGACGACGGCGCCAACGTCGGCAAGGGCGCAAGTGATGCGTGGGGCCGAGACGCCCCGATTACGAGTCGGGCGCAATCGACCGCCGCGGGGTCGCCTCGCGCGGCCCAGCCGCTGCCGCCAGCGATCTCAACCGAAGCTTTGCGCGGGTTGGAAGCGCGGCATCCCGCGCCCCAGCGAGCGGCTGCGCGCGCGGGCGTTGCTGGGCACGCCGCAAGTGGAACCGCAATGGCTTGCCACCAGCGCATCGAGCGCGCGCGCAGGGGCGCGCTTCGGGGCCGAGACGGCGACGGGGCCGCGCGCGCGAGAGCAATTGTTTCCGCGCTGTTCGATACTCCCGTTGCCCCCGCGGATGTGCAACTTTTTTCTCGCGGTCGGGGGCGTTTGAGCCGCTTCATAGCCCGTGAATGCGTCGGCCGCGAATGGCCGTCACGCCCCGTCGTCAAACGAGCGAGCGGCTGATATTCGCAAGCAGAAGGGCCACCGCTCGGGCGCGCGCGATCAACGCCAGGCCTCACGCGCCCATCCGTCGGGGGGAAGATGTTGCACTTGCCAGGGCCAGAGGCACGCTTCGCGCGCGAGCGTGAACTTCGCGGGCGTGGCCGATGGCCGCAGATTCGCGCGGCGCAGCTCCAGCATGTCATCGCGGGCGCGCGACGAGTGGCAGCGCGGCGCCATCGCGCGCATTGGTGGTGCGTGGGTGGGGCGGGTGGGCGGGTGGGGTGGGGGGTCGCGCGTCGGCGGGGGCTGGCGGCGGAGGGCTCGAGATGGGCGGCTCAGCGGCGCGCGCGTCTTGGCGCCGACGCCGATGAGCGCGAGGGGCATTGCTGCAGAGGAAGTTGCAATGGCGATGGTGCGCAGCGGCCGCGCCGAAGCCAATGCAATCAATGACGCCGCATGACCGCCTCGCTCTCCCAAGCGGAACGCGTTGCTGATATAGATCAGCCGTCCCATGTCTCAATGTCGCGGCATCGGCCGCATGAACCCATCTTGGTCGCTGAGATCGCGCGAGCTCGCACTGCGTGGGCCATGGCTTCTGCCCTGGTACGAATGCCGCTGCTCGGCAATCGCGCCAACCCATGAGTTCGACATCGCCCCTTTCGCGAAACGCTCAGGCTGCGCTCGTTGCCCAGGGTATGTTGCTCTGACGCAAGCTTGCTTCAAGCTCGCAGCGTCCACACCGTTCTATGTTGTTCTGGCTGGATCATTGCGCATGCGTTGCATCTTGCGATGAGCGCGCGTGCTCGGTTCCTACTCGGTTCCTACTCGGTTCCTACTCGGTCCCTACTCGGTCTCGACGCACAGAGTGGTTCCTACGTGGTTCCTACTCGGTTCCTACTCGGTTCCTACTCGGTTCCTACTCGGCGTCTACTCACCCGAGTGGTTCCTACTCGGTTCCTACTCGGTTCCTACTCGGTTCCTACTCGGTTCCTACTCGGTTCCTACTCGGTTCCCATGCTGGCGTGGCTGCCAACGCCGCCAGAACTTGGATGCGCGAAACGCGCATCGGCTGCCGCGCACGAAACCGTAAACTCGTGTTTCTGAGATTTCGCGAGCCCGTCCTCTCGATTTTGCGAGGTCGCTGCAGCCTATAAATTTACAGCATTTGGGCGCCATCCCCCCGTCTACTCGGCGGCTGACACCGTCAACTCCGTTTCCTCGCGCGCCGCGACGACGTTTCCCTGGCCGCGCAGACTTGGCGACAACGCCGATCTGCGAACGGGAAATGCGGCAATGCCAACAATACATTGCGCAAATACGAAATGCGCGCGTTCGCAGCAGGGATATCCGCGTTGCGTTATTCACGGCGACCAGCCGCAGCTTCAGCCGCCGCCGAGATTGCGGCGTGGGCCAGCGCGGCACAACCTGCGCAGCGCAGGGTAACAAGGCTTACGCCATCATTCTTGTTTGGCCACGTTTGGTTGCGTTGGGCGCGGATCTGACGCCTCTTACTGTAAAGGGGTTTTGTGCAGCTCGGCGCAGTTCCGCCAGCATCGCGACGTTTTGCGTCCTGTCGCGCAGCTCACCGACACGCGGCGTTGCTCGTCGCGGGCATGCGTTTAAGCCGCGCGTTCCATATCCCCGCGCAACGGCAGCGAACCAATGACGCGTCGCCATACTACCTGACGGGAGCGAAGCCGAATGGCTGACAACGGTGCTGCGTGCACGGGGCGCCCCTGCGCATGTTGAATATGTACCTGGCGGAACGCATGCCAACAAGGGCGCGTTGGCGTTCTGCGCGGTCGGGCCGCGTTCGCACGCGCGCAAGATGGCGCACGCGTTGCACATGGGAAAAACAACGCGCCCAATGCAAGTGCGCGCCGCTGTATAAATCTAGAAAGTCGTTTCGCGCGCGCGCGCGGTGACGCATGCGCGCGTGCATTGGCGCGTGGCCGCGGACGCGCGCAAGCGCGCGCGCATGCTTGTCCTGGATCCAGACACCTGCGTGTATCAATTTGCGGGCCCTTGCCCTTGCGCATTAAAAAACGCGCGCGTGCGCATATTGGCTAGCTTGCGCCCGCATGTGCAAATGGACATGGGTTCAAGTGCAAGCGGCGGCGCGCGGCGCTGCGTGCGCTTGCGCTGGCGCGCGCGACGTGTACCCGCATTCCATACACACAGTCGTTCGCATAGTGACGTTGTTGCGCATATGTACAAGTGTACACACGCATGCGTTGTTACGTCACTTCGCACGTTCATGTATTGCTCGCGGCGGATTCGGTTCAGGCACGCGTTTGTACATGCGCTGTTTTGCACTAGCCATCCTTGCGGATGTGGTTTAACATGGTTTGCCTTAACTCTTCCAAAACCTATCCTTTCAATATTCGGGGACAGGCTTTCCCCTCCCCCGACCCCCTTCCCCTGGGTCTGGACGGGGTGCCCCGCGAGGTTGCAGAGGGCACTGTTTGGCCAACGGTGGCTCCAAGAATGCCTAGGATTGCAAATGATGGCTTCCAATACGGTTCAAGACGCGTCAGTATGGCTCAATATAGCCCCCGACGTGCATGCAACGCGGCCCCGAAAGGATCCAAGGAGGCCCCGCCAGCCCCGCAAGCATCTCAAGATGGTCCAATATGGCATCCAATACGCGCGCTCAAGACATCCCCCGACGCGTATGCAAGACGGCTCAAGATAGCATCCGACGCGCATTCAAGACGTGGTCAGTGCGCACTTCCTTTTCAAACTCCTCATCGCCATCTATTCTCAACCCCCCTCAGGCCATCATTCTCGTAGCAACGCATTGCAACCCAGGCCGCGGCGTCCAGGTCTCAAGGTCGAGCCAGCCCCTCTCTGGAACGTGGCCAGGGA
Source organism: Prorocentrum cordatum (assembly GCA_963575745.1). Lineage (NCBI taxonomy): Eukaryota > Dinophyceae > Prorocentrales > Prorocentraceae > Prorocentrum > Prorocentrum cordatum. The sequence continues at coordinate 1,061,664 of CAUYUJ010006891.1, read as the reverse complement.
GGCGGGGGAGGGAGGGTGGGGAGGAGAGGAGGTGGAGGAGGAGGACGACCCTTATGTTTTACAATCTGACAGCTAGCGCAGCACACTTGCCCGTCCAGCGGCAATCCTCATGCACAAACTTAAACGTCGTGCACCCAATCAATGATCACGACCTCACCTTTTTTCCACCAGCCCGTCGTAGTTACACAACTGGGCGAAGCACAACTCTTAGATACACTGCTGGTTGAACAACCCTTCTTCAACTTTGGCAACCACACGCCAATTTTGGGTTTCTCGTCAATCTGCCACCACTTCTTTGCCCGTCCCTTTGGTTTATGTTTCATCCGAAGTTTGTGTTCAGCCTCGCCCGCACGCATGATTTCATCGTACTTCGGGTGTACTGGATTGCACCACGGAGGAGTATACCAAAGGTCCGAATCTTGTGAGGCGTCTGGTGTCTCACATTCCAACTTTGATTGCGTATCGTGTAAACGTTGCTGGCGTATTGGCGTTTCCATTGGACCATCGAAACGATCGTGAGATGCCATCTTCCCTGCTGGCAGCTTCACAAAACAAAAGTCGGTGTTCGAACCCCAAAACACCTACGGACACAATACAATGAGTGGCATTGCATCGGTTCGTCGTCGTCGTCGTCGTCGTCGTCGGCGTCGAAGTCTAAAACTCAATCTTCAAACGCGCGCCACTTGCAACGCGTTTGAAGATTGAGTTTTAGCTGGTGGTAGGCGGTTTAGGTCGTTCCCTCTTGCACCCCCCTTACTCCCCTTCGGGGAGGGATTTACCCCTCCCCCCATACCCCCTCCCATGGACCTGGACGGGGGGGGTCCGCGAGGGGTTGGAGCGTCCACGATGGACCAATACTGGTCCAAGAGCGCCTCGGAGAGCACAATATGATACCCAATGCTCCTCAATGTAAACTAAGATGCCCCAAGATGGATCCGAAGATGCCCTGCAAGGACCCAATGCCGCCCCCAGACGGCTCCTATAGGTCTCCGAGACCCCCAAGGAGCTCACCAAGAAGCCGCAACCCATCGAAAACATCATGAACATCAATGTGTTGTGCTTTCTCGCATTTTCGCTTCTGATGGCCTCCTTCCGAGGCCGCTAGATGGCTCCAAGACGGCCCAATCTGGCCCCAAGAGAAGCCCACGAGAGCCCCAAGACGGCCCCAAGACGGCCCCAAGAGCGCCCAGGAGCGCCCCAAGAGCGCCCCTAGGGAAAAGTTTTGGGGGCCCCGAGGGGGGACCCGAATTGGAGCTCCCATCTTTGGTGATCGATGTCCTCCAAGATGGCCTCAATAGCGCATCTCAAGCTCCCTAGAGAGCCCCAAGAGGGCCCCAAGAAGCGCCCAGACGGCCCCAAGAGGCGCCCAGGAGGCATCCATGAGGCTCCGAAGAGACCCCAAAGAAGCCCCAAGAGGACCCCCGAGGCACCCAAGATGCACCCCAGACGCTCCAAGATGCCCCCAGGATGCCCCAATATGCCCCAATATCGCCCCAAGAGGCCGCCGAAAGGCCCCCAAGAGGATCTCACGCGGCGTCCAGAGACACCCCCGAGGCACCCAAGGCGCCCAAGATCACCCCTGGACCGCCAAGACATCCCCAAGACGCCCCAAGAAGCATCCAAGATGCGCCCAATATGTATATATATATATAGATATATATATATATAGATATAGATATAGATATAGATATAGATATAGATATAAATATAGATATACATATCCCCTGAGATCCCGAGAGGCATCCAGGAGGCCTCTGACCCCTTTGCTCGCCCTCATCCTCCATCATCATACTGTTCCTCATCCTCGCCCTCATCCTCCCCCTCATCATTATATTCGCCATCATTCTCCCTCATCCATCAATCCATCCTCCTCCTCATCCTCCCCATCATTCGAACGGTTCGGCTGCCCCCCCCCATTTGCCTCTGCACTTCCCTCATCACCTCAACTCGACTGGGCGTCGTGTCTGGATGGGCTGGCGGGGGGGGATGCATCCAGAATTTAATGGAATCTCACGTTTCTGCCAACATCGATGCTTCTTGCTTCCGCTCGCGCTAGCTCCGGAACCAGCAGTCAGTCTGAGTTTAGCCTCTGGAACCTCCTAACCTGCGCAAGCGTAGGCCTCCAGCCAGCGTGGGACGCATGGCCCCTCGAGAAAGCCTCTGAGAGCCAAGCGCCCAAGTACAGAATGGGAGCATCATCGCCAAAATGCTCTCTCCACACTCTGAGCGACCTGTACTTGTTACATCCTGGATGCGCCTTGTTGGGGCAGTCCACGCGAACACCAATTGCAGTTGAGTCCGACCGCTTCTCGATGCTCGCGCGAACTCCATATATGACGTCTGGGACGTTCGGCGGCTCGTCCTCGGAGCTCTGGGACCCCTCATCTGAAGACGAAGATGAGCTCGAACTGGAGCTACTCTGCTGGCGGCTACTCGGGTGGTCACTGTCTCCGCTGCTGCCCGACTCTCGATGCGGACTGCGGCCTTCCGATGCAGGCCGCGGCGACGGACTCCCTGGGGCCGAAGCCTTGCCTTCAGCTGCTTTGCCCGATTCATCTCCTGGCTGGGTCTCTGCAGCACTTTCGGCGATAGCTGCAGGCGTCGGGAAATCGTCGCCAGCGCCCTCGCCGCCAACAATATCATCGTCAATGAGGTCTTTGAGGTGAGGCGCAGGAGGAGGGCACTCCAATGCTTTCATCTTGTATGGCTTGGGATTCTCATCGGATTCCAGTCGTCGCTTGCACTCCTTGGCAGTTGGTCTCCCCTCCAAGACCCGATTGGACAACAACAACATTTTGTAGTACGCAGCAGACAGGTCGGAATCAAAAGCAAGGACGCCTTTATCCCAAATTGTGCCAAGTGAAAGGATACATTGAAGATAATTCCTTCTGGAGGGAGCCTTCCGTATGTCGTACCTGGAGGGCCCACCTTTGACGTGTCGGAGTTTTTCGTGCACCGCCTGAAAGCCCTGCACGCCCAATGCGTCCATCAATGAAAGGACTGGTATACTGCTTGACCCAAGGGGAGTAGTAGGAACACACATTTTCGGACACGTAAGTGAGATGCACCCTTCAACTTGCGATTCTGATATTTCCCATGCCAACACGTTTCTCCTGGTCTCGGGGTCATCGCCCACCAACTGGATGATGTCAATTTTGTGCGGCTCTTCGACTGTGAAGGCTTCGATGCGCGGTTTCTCTGCATTGCTGTTATCGGCCCAAACCGCAAGTGGTTGCACAGTGAGCTCGTACAACGAATCCTCTTTGATATTAGCTTCCCACGTTTCTAAAATTATATCCCGCGTCTCCAATGCCAGCACTTGAAAAACATATAGCTTGGAACCACCAGCATCACCATCATCTTCTGGCGGAGCGGGAATTGACACATAAGAATGCGGCGCCAGTGCCGCGGAGTAGTAGCTTCGCAACAATTTGATTGAGTCATCTTTGCGAGATGGCTTCGGCACAGCTTTCTTAAAGTGATCCGAGCCACCTGGTTCATCAGGAGGATCGCCTTCACCGTCATCGTCGCCATCGCCACCTCCGTCGTCCCCGCCATCGCCACCTGGAGGATGACCTCCGCCCTGCCCAGGATCGGGAAGGCCAGGATCTCCAGGCTCGTCGGGCCCTGCACCGCCAAACCCGTCAAAGTCTGGATCGTCGCCCATAGCACGCCCGAGAACATAAAATCGATGTTCAAACTCCTTCCTCTTCACTTGCAACTTTGCACCGGGCCTCCTCGCACCAGGAGGCTTCACAACAGAAGAATAAATATCCCACTTGCTCTGCAAAGGCGTCGACGTACATGCACTGAGGTCCTCGGGAAACGAAACCCCACATGATCGGGCTCGCGCCCTTGGGAATGAACGGAGGGGGGTGGAGCGCGGGGGAAGGTGGAGGACGATAGAAGAGGGCGGAGGAGGATGTTTTAAGGGGTGAGGGCCGTCACGCATGTTGTCACATGTTGATGGTGTTTCATGTTGTTGATGCTCCACGCGCCTCCCATTGTTAGTGTTGCTTGCGCTGCTGCACTGGCGTTGCTGGTGGCGCGATTGCCAGTGATGGTGATGCGCTCGATGCTGAGGCTGCTTATCATAGCGTGATCGGCTGATCATTATTATTGGTGGTGCTTCAAATGCTGATGCTGTTTACGTTCATCGTGCGACGGTGCAGCGGGCGGTGCCGTTACAGTTGTCGCCATCGCTGGTCTCGCCCCCGACCCGCCCGCGACCTGCCCCTCATTTGCTTGCGCTGCCGAAGATGAGGCAGCGGGCGCTTCACAATGGCCCCGTCACATCACGCATGCGCCGTGGTAAAATATGTTGATGTGCGTACTACCAGGTGCTACGCCCGATTGGGATCGCGTTTCATGTTCCCTCACCTCATCACCCGTCGCCCCATCCAGCACTAACCTAGAATGGCGAAGGGGTCCAAGAGAGGAGTTGTCGAGAGAGGTAGGCGGAACCGAATGTGCGAATGCGAACACACGCGCCGATCACCCGTGCACTCTGCGCGCCACTTATTTCATCAATCACCTGCAGGGTCCTCCAGGTCCTTGAGGTTCTGTTCCAGTCGTAACGAGCTGGCCGCCCACGCCCAAGTAGCAGCGCGAGAGTGGTCTTGAAGTCGTTTCGCAAGGCTGTGGGGGCCCTCGGCGATAGCGTCGTCGATAGGCACGTTCTTGATCGAGTCGACCTTTCGGGAGAGGCGGGATGAACAGACAGAGCGTGGGATGGGCAGATTATGAATGCAGCAGGGGAGCAGGAGGAGATCGGAGGAGGAATGGGATGAGGATGAATAAGAGGATGAGGGGGAGGAGGAGGTGATGCAGGACACCTCCATCCCCCCCCCCCTTCCTGGAGGGGGAGGAGGTGTGTGTATGTATGTGTGTTTAATCACTGCTGACCTCGGAAGCCAACGCGTTCGTCATGTTGGTACCGTCGTCGGCCATGGCGTCGAAGTCGGCCCTCAACTGCCCTGACATCACATGCATGGTTGCATCATCGTGAGCATGGGCTGGGGCTCTGTTGAATTGATCTAGCACTCGTGCCTTGATGCCAGGCTCTCCGAGCCGACTGAAAAGATATGGTATGTTATCGTACGGTTTGACTCTGGCCTGGCCGTTTGCGAACGCACCGCGAGCTGCGCCCTGCACAAGTTGCCACAGCTGGATGCCCCCATGCTGGGCGGGGGTCCAAGCATTCACCTCGGCCAAACCTTCTCGCAGACGTTCCATTGCAAAGTTGTAGCATAACGGTAAAACCCGACCTTTTCTCTTGCACTCAACTTGTTCACCCCTGAAGTACTCGTCTAAATGGCACGGACATGCCCCTGCGAAATCCATGATTCTGCATAGCCAATTGCATAACCATTTCACAGCGTTGAATTGATGGAACCACTGGGGGCTTTGCAACGACTCCGTTACCATGCGCAATCTCGTTCTGTTCTCCTCCTCTGCAACCCTCGCGAACACCCCAACGTTGAAATGCCGCGCCAAAGATTCGATAAAGCAGCTGAGTTCCTTGCATACCCTGTCCAAAGTAGCCCACCTCCACTTTGCAAAATTTGGTAGATGTGCGTCTCGTATCGCAAGCGCCAACCCTCTCAGCCCACGCCTTGTCAAATCTTTTACCAGTGCGCCCCTGACAGTGTGATCTCGCAAGAAATAATTCACAGCCTTTCCAGGAGGTGCAAAGCAATCGGTCACTACTGACAACGGCGCGGTCGACCTAGCACTGTTCACGATGTTGATTCCATTGACGCACATGTTACCTTTCATTCAGAACACACAGAATACGTAGCACCCCGCAATTGTGGATAAGAGTGAGGGGGCGGGCGGGCAAGCGCGGCGACAACGACCACTCGCGCCGCGACCGCGCCGCGACCGCGCCGCGACCCGCCCGCGCCGTGAATCATTCGCGACCCACCTGCGCCGCGACCCACCCGCGAGGCGACCCCACCAGCCACCAGCCACACCACCAACACAACGCCACCAGCCGCACCACCAACCACACTACCATTCACGCCACCAGCCACACCACCAGCCACACCACACTACCACACCACCACCACCAGCCACCAGACACACCACCACCACCACGCCACCAGCCACGCCACCAGCCACACCACCAGCCACACCACGCTACCACACCACCACCACCACCAGCCACCAGCCACACCACCGCCCCCACGCCACCAGCCACACCACCAACCACACTACCAGCCACACCACCAGCCACACCACCAGCCACACCACGCTACCACACCACCACCACCAGCCACCAGCCACACCACCACCACCACCACGCCACCAGCCACACCACCAACCACACTACCAGCCACACCACCAGCCACACCACCAGCCACACCACACTACCACACCACCACTACCACACCACCACCACCACCAGCCACCAGCCACACCACCACCACCACCACGCCACCAGCCACGCCACCAGCCACACACCACCAGCCACACCACACTACCACACCACCACCACCACCACCAGCCACCAGCCACACCACCACCACCACGCCACCAGCCACACCACCAACCACACTACCAGCCACACCACCAGCCACACCACCAGCCACACCACACTACAACACCACCACCACCAGCAACCAGCCACACCACCACCACCACCATGCCACCAGCCACGCAACCAGCCACACTACCAGCCACACCACCAGCCACACCACCAGCCACACCACACTACCACACCACACTACCACACCACCACCACCAGCCACCAGCCACACCACCACCACGCCACCAGCCACACTACCAGCCACACCACCAGACACGCCACCAGCCACACCACCAGCCACACCACACTACCACAGCACCACCACCAGCCAACAGCCACCAGCCACACCACCACCACCACGCCACCAGCCACACCACCAACCACACTGCCAACCACACCACCAGCCACGCCACCAGCCACACCACCCTACCACACCACCGCCACCAGCCACCAGCCACACCACCACCACGCCACCAGCCACACCACCAACCACACTACCAGCCACACCACCAGCCACACCACCAGCCACACCACACTACCACACCACCACCACCACCAGCCACCAGCCACAACACCACCACCACGCCACCAGCCACACCACCAACCCACCCGCGCGGCTACCCACCCGCGACCCACCCGTGCCGCGACCCACCCGCGCGGCGACCCACCCGCGACCCACCCGCGCCGCGAGCCACTCTCGCCGCGACCCACCCGCGACCCACCTGCGCCGCGACCCACCTGCGACCCACCCGCGACCGACCCACCCGCGCCGCGACCACCCGCGACCCGCCCGCGACCCACCCAGGACGACGCAACAAACAAACCACCAACGACAACAATAATCCGCGCCGCGGATCCCCACTTCAGCCACGCACCCAGGGACAGTGAATGACCGTTCGGCCCCCTCACTCTGACCTAGACACCGTGGGCGGGGTAGCCCTGGGATCCGCCCGCCACGCATCGTGGCTTGGGGTCGGGAATGCACGGAACGGGGCACTGCGCGTCACGGCACGGCACCGCAGTTTATATGATAACGTTTTTGTGAATGCGTATGGTGGTAATGTGAATGCCATGGATGTGAGACGGATGTGTTTCATGATAAGTCATGCAACCATGCCTAGACACATATAATATGCACGTGTTATGTGAAACTGATTTGGTACATGATGCCAACGCGCGCGTTATGCCACGCTGTCGGGCTCGCCCCTAATGTTGTGGAGGAGGTTGGTTCGAAACGCAGCCTTCACTTTGGCCAGCCAGTCAGGCAAGAAAGGTAACGACCACAGAGCGCGCTTCAACACATTGTCCCAGATGTGTCTCCATCCGCTCACCACGAGCGCTCTCGGGAACAATCGCCTCAGCAGCTGCGAACCCCTGAGGGCGCGACCCGTTGCCCCCACAGATCTCAAAAAGTCCCCAAGGAAATCTGGCTTCTTTGCGACTAAACGTTCTGCGCCGTTGTCAGTAGTGATCGACCGAATAGAGTTGCAAGCCTTCCTCATCATGGCGTAGCTCGGGCCACACATGAGGAACAATTGCCACAAAAGCCCGATAGCCTTCGACGTAGAATCCAAAAAACCGTGCTCCATAGATATGAACGGTAAGTATCGGCGCTGCTGAAGAGGTCCTGCAAATAAGTCGAACGATGCAGCGAACATCTCCAGGCCTCTGTGTTGTGGCGATCCATCTGCAAAAAGGTAAATGTTCAATGAATCGGCTGACAACTGCCTGAACAACTCGCGAAAATACAAGCACGCAACTGCGTCAATCCTGACGCGCGCCCGTCTCAAAGTGTCCTCATTTACGTACTCCAATGCGCTGGCCAGCTCTTCCTTGGAAGCGGGCCCCCTCCGACTGAACAACTGCGCGAAACAGTCGGCGGCCTTGTGTGCGAGTTTGATGTCTTTGAGGAACAGCGTAGACGCAGCCCAATCCACCACAAGATCTGCTGGCCAAGCACGCTTGGCAGCGCCATGATCACTTGGTTCTCGATGGTACCTTTCACAGTTTTGTGTCATAATCCATCTTTTCATCTTGCGATGGTTCGGTCGAGTATCTAACTGGTTGCGTCCTCTGTGATATATCTTAGGTCCAACTGCCACGCTTTTGAAGATACTCCACTCGCCATCTGTGACTTTAGCTGCAAGCCCAGGCTTCAGCTTGACAATGCTATGCGGGAGGCCTGCACCAAATCCATCGATCCAGTGTCCAAGTGAATCCATGTCAGTTGTCTCTTGAAGCCTAGCGTGTGCAACAATATCCAATGCTGAAGCTGCGACGTCAACAACCACGCGGCTGGTCAGACATATTGCGCTCTCCACTTTGTAAGTCAAAAAGCCAGCCACCATAGTACCAGATCGCAAAGGATGCAGCGCAACTCTCCTAGCCCAATCGCTGTTTGCATCTCCACCCAAATCTGAAAGTGGCACGAGCTGCCAGTGGCCGACAACTGCGCCCAGCAGCACTGCGGAACCATCGATATCAAAAGCCCCACCAATCTGCCGATGAAGAGCGCCTGGCAACTTCTGAGGCCACCCACTGGCAACCGCGAGAATGAGAAACAAACATTCGGGCCCCGTGCTGCGGAGCTCCCGCCTCCGTGCTGGCGGTGGCGCAGCCACGACATCAGGCCCGTCGCCAAAATAAATGTCGGGGTCGTCCATCCGAAACGAGCTACATTATTCGGACAGTTATCTGCACTGGACCCAAAACGGCAATGGAACGGTAGGAAGGGTACTGAAATGGACGCAAACAAACACGATGACGAATGGAGGACGAGATGGAGTCGGAACCCAGGGGCGTGAGGGAGGTGGGCTCGCACTGCAGATCGTTGGCCGACCCTTATGGATTCACCAGTGTGTGGTATAGAGTGCTACCCTTACGTTTCCTCTTCATTCGTCAATTTCATCTCCCTCCTCCTCCCTCTCCCCTCCCCCCTCTTCCTCCGCATCTCTCATCATCCTATCCCCCCTGCCACTCCTCCTGCTCTCCCCTCCCCCTCCTCCTCCTCATCCCCGTCCTCATCCTCCTCACTTTGGTTTCCCTCCTCCTCCTTGTGCCCTTTCTTTTCTCACCGATCTTTCCCTCCCCCCCCAACGCACCCCCCTTCCCTTCCCCGCCCTTTTCTCCTCGACATCATCGTCTTTCCCGTCTCGTCCTCATCCCCATCCTCGTCATCATACGTAGATCCTTTCATCCGTCCCCCGTCTTCCTTCTCCTGCGCCCATTATCCCCTTCATGTGTTACCCATGCTTCCTGGTGCGACAACTCCAAAACACTCGACGTAAGTGTCCTACATGGCCGTAATACCACAGGAAATTGCGAGTTTACTGAGGGAGAAGAAAGATAATTGAGATAATGACAAGGACGAGGAGATAGGAGGCGATGCAGATCTGTTTGATATGAGATAGAGCCCAATGAATGGGAGCCAACGGCCATGAGTGTAAGGGTCTGGGGGGTCCCGAGCTACCGAGTGCACGGCACCGTGGTTCCTTAAAGGGCTGTAGAAGCCGTTAGTCCCTTTCTTGACAGGGAGTCTAAGCACACATCGATGACCTGACCAGAGCCACGTCGGCTTCAAGGTGGAGCTACCGAAACGGCTCATGTTGAACGACACCCTCCATATCTTGTGCCTTCTCAAGAGCCACTGAAACCTCGGATGTTTCTCCATGGAAGACCCCCGGGGCTGTTCCAACACGAAGAAGACGCCTCTAACCATATACAGCAGTATGACCAGAATGCACCGCTCCACCATGCGGTTGGCGTCCCTCACGTAGCGTTTTGTCACGCCCCCTCGAGGAGGAGGAGGGAACGGCCCCCCTTGGCAGGAGGAGAGAGGAGCAGGCCCGTGCTTCGTCTGAAGCTGGGCTCTGCCCCTTCCTCCTGCCGAGGGGATACGTTCCTTCTCCCTGCGATGTCCTAGTGGTCGGTCGACCCGACGACCAGCTGTGTTCTTGTTCACCCACGCCCAGCTCGAGCACACAGGTGCATTGGCGCCCAAACCCTTATCCTGGATGGCTAAGGCGAGCCCGATCAAGTGCGCAAGCCCCATGGGCGAGAGAATGTCCATATAGCATTCGTCAAGGTTGATCTCGTAACCGCTTGCCCGTGCTGGGCGAGGAAGAGAGATGGAAACGGAACTCTCTCTCTCTCTATATAGATCGATAGATAGCTATATATATTTCTTGATATATATAGCTATAGATAGATAGATAGATAGATAGATAGATAGATATTTACATCTATACATATATATGTGTCGATAGATATATAGATATGTATATATAGATATATGTGTATACACACACGTGTGTACATACATATTTACGTACATACATACAAACATACATACAAACAGATGTGTGTCAAAAGGAGGAGCCCGCCGGTTGAGGAGGGGGGTAGCAGCTCGGGCGAGGAGGGCATAAGCCCAGGCAATGAGCCGAGGGGCAGGCGAGCAGGGCGAGCAGAGTGGAGCGGGAAGGTGCATGGGGACAGAGGTTGGGACATTAGGGTTGGTGCACATGCAAAGCATTGAAATCCAATCGCCGCGTTCCCCGCGCGACGCGACGCATCGGCTATGCTCTGGACCCCGGCGAACGTCTCGAGAGTGCGAAGCCACTGATATGTGCCCACTGCCCCAGCAATCGCCTCCACGACTTTGACGAAGTCCGAAGGGGCCCCCAGGAACGACAAAGCGAAACATATAGATTCGATGGCCTGGGCTTTTGACCTCGAACCTCTGCGACTCGGCCTCTGGCGGACCCTCTTCGCCATGGCCCCACGGGCCCGAATGAGAGGCTAGTCACTGCAAGCCCAAACGGCTTTGAGGCGCGCAGTCGATGTCTCCCCGACAACGCGGGGAGGGCGAAGGAGGAGGGAAGGGCAAACTTGGTTTGGGTGGGGGCGCAGGAGGCAATGCCCGAGGCCTCAGGGTCGACCATGTTCGCCCCTGTTTTCCTTTACCCTTGGAGGAGGAGGAGGACGACGAGGACGAGGAAGAGGAGGAGGAGGAGGAGGAGGAGGAGGACGACGACGAGGAAGAGGGGGAGGAGAAGAACGAGGAAGAGGAGGGGGACGGGGACGAGGAGGAGGAGGTGGATGCGATGATGATAGTGATGATGATGATGGTGTTGCTGCTGCTCCTGCTGATGATGATGGTGATGATGATGGTGATGATGCTTATGATGGCGATGGTGATGATGATCATGATGACGATGATGGTGATGATGCTGATGGTCATGATGCTGATGATGATGATGACGATGATGATGATGGTGATGATGGTTCAATCCCCCCGCGAGCAAACCCGTCTGCACGCCTGGCATGCACTCGCTGCGGGTGCTCGCGGACCTCCGAGGCGACGACGCCGAGAGGCCTGTTCGGCACCGCAGCTCCCAAATGTATTCGTAAGCGCCACTCTTTCCCGATAGGTACAAGTGCGCGCGCCCGCAGCTCCGCCCCTGTCCCTGGCTCCGAGTGGCCCCGAGAGTGGATCGGGCCAGGGGCGGGCGCGGCGGGCGCGCGTCTTTGGGCCTATAGAGTGCGCCCGAGCCGAGGGCCGCAAATTCAGCGCGCTCGATCCGCCACAGCCTACTCGGTCTGGGAGGAGGGCCAATTGAGATCGACACCGAGGACCACCAGCGAGGTGGAGGAGAAGGAGGAGGAGGAGGAGGAGGAGGGGGAGAAGGAGGAGGAAAATAAGGAGGCGACGGGTGAGAGGAGGCCATCCTTTTCGGCCTCCTCCCTCTCCTCATCCGCCGCCTCCTCCTCCTCCTCCTCCTCCTCCTCCTCCTCCTCTTCTTCCTCCTCCTACTCCTCCTCCTCCTCCTCCTCCGTCTCATCATCCCCGTCCTCGTCCTATATATGCTCATTATGCCTTCCCGTCTCTTTCTCCTCCTCCTCCTCCTCCTCCTCCTCCTCCTCCTCTTCCTCCTTCTCCTCCTCCTTCGGGGGGGGGCGCAGCACCCCCGCCCTGGGGGTCCCAATTGGCCCGCCACTGCTCCTCCTGACGCGCCTGTGCGGCGACCGCCACGTCCCAGTTGACCAAGCGCTTGGCCTCGATCCAGGCGTTCTCGATGCCGCCCAACTTCGTCCAGCTGACGTTGCGGGCCCCCGGGTCCCTGGTGGGGTTCGCCCACAGGTCGTCGGGCTCCACGTATCTATCGCTTCTTCACCCAGAACGCCTTGTTCAGCAGCTGGACCTCCACGCGGGCGTCGTTGCCCTGCACGCCCGCGTAGATGGTGTAGTTCTTCTTGCCCCGGACGCGCTGCGGCTGCGCCTCGCGGCGGAGGAGGTGGAGAACGAGGAGGGGGACGAGGACGACGGAGAAGGAGGGAAGGACGAGGACGTGGAGGAGGAGAAGGAGAAGGAGGAGGAGGGGGAAATGGAGGAGGTGGCGGCCGAGGACGAGGATGATAAGGAGGAGGACTGAGAGAGAGAGAGAGAGAGAGAGAGAGAGAGAGAGAGAGAGAGAGAGAGAGAGAGAGAGAGAGAGAGAGAGAGAGAGACGGGGACGACGACGACGACGAAGACCCTCGAGCGACGACGACGAGGACGAAGGTCCTCGAGCGACGACGCCGACGACGACGCGGACAACGATCACGACGACGTCGACGACGACAACGAGTCAACGCCAGCTAGGGCGGAGGGGGGGAAGGAGGAGGAGGACGAGGAGGAGTAGGAGGAGGAGGATGAGGAGGAGCAGCAGCAGGAGGAGTAGGAGGAGAAGCAGGAGCAGGAGTAGGAACCAGCTGCGGACTGCAAGTCGAAGGAGGAGAAGGAGGAGGAGGGGGAGGAGGAGGAGGGGGGACTGGGGAGAACGAGGAGGAGTAGGAGGAGGAGGTGGAGGAGGGCGAGGAGAAGGAAGTGAAGGAGGAGAAGGATGAGGAGGGGAGGGATGTGGTGATGAGGAGTCGGAGGAGGAGGAGGAGGAGGAGGAGGAGGAGGAGGCAGAGAGGACGAGAAGGAGGAGGAGGAGGAGGAGGAGGACGAGGAGGAGGAGGAGGTGGATCTGGAAGAGCCGGGGGAAGCAGCGCCTCGGCGGGCATGTCGTCCGGGACAGGGACGTACTCGCCGACGAGCGCCGTGGGCTGGGGCGCCGTGTCACCCTCGCCATCGCTGATCTCGACGACGGCCTCCGCTCGCTCCTCCTTATCATGTTCCTGCTATGTTCCTGATGCTCATCCTGTTGCTCCTCCTGTTGCCGCTGCTCCCGCTGCTCCTGCTGATCCTCCCGCTGCTGCTCCCCCTGCCCCTCCCACCCCCGCTGACCCCCCCCCATCCCCGCCCGAGGCGGGAGGGGGGGGAAGGCGAAACGGGGGGGGCGGACAAGGCGGGCCCCGTCAAGCGAGGCGGGGAGGAGGAGGAGGAGGAAGAGGAGAAGGAGGAGGAGGAGGAGGAGGAGGAGGAAGAGGATGAGGAACGGGAGGAGGAGGAGGAGGAGGAGGAGGAGGAGGAGGAGGGGGGGGGAAGGAGGAGAGAGGTTGAGGAGGAGAGCGAGCAGGAGGAGGAGGAGGAGGAGGAGGAGTAGGAGGAGGAGGAGGAGGAGAATGAGGAGGAGGAGGATGAGGAGGACGAGGAGGAGAAGGTGGAGGAGGAGGAGGGTGAGGGGACGAGCATGGGTGGAGCCCGCGCCTCCACGGCCTTCACAGCGCCCTCGATCAGCACGCCGTGGGGCACCCCCAGGAACGCGTCGAGCGGCGTGTCAGTGAGCTCCTTGGGAGCCCCTCTTTCGTCAGCATCCTCCTCGTCCTCGTCCTCCTCCTCCCCCTCATCTTCCTCATCCTCCTCCTCCTCCTCCTCCGCCTCCTCCTCTTGTTAGGCCGACATTAGGTGCGAGCCTGTTGCGACCCGCCTGCTCCTTCTCCTCCTCCTCCTGCTCCTCCTCCTGCTCCTCCCTCCTGCTCCTCCTCCTCCTCCTCCTCCTTAATCTCTTCCCCCTCCTCCTCCTCCTCCTCCTCCTCCTCCTCCTCGTCCTCCTCCTCCTTTTTCTCCTCCTCCTTCTCCTCCTCCCGCTTCCTTCTCTTCTCCTCCTGCCCCTCCTCCTCCTCGTTCTCCTCCTCCTTTTCCTCCTCCTCGCGCTTGTCCCTGCTCCTTTTCCTGCTCCCCCTCCTCCTCGTCCTCCTCCTCCTCCTCCTCCTCTCCTCCTCCTCCTCCTCCTCCTCCTCCGCCTCCTCCTTCTCCTCCTCCTCCTCCTCCTCCCCCTCCCCTCTCCTTCCTCCTCCTCCTCCTCCTCCTCCTCCTCCTCCTCCCCTCCTCCTCCTCCTCCGCCTCCTCCGCCTCCTCCTCCTCCTCCTCCTCCTCCTCCTCGTCATCATCGCCATCATAATCATCATCAGCATTACCATCACCATCATCGTCAGCGTCTCCACCACCAGCATCATCATCACCATCAGCGTCATCCTCACCACCATCATCATCATCATCATCATCAGCAGCATCATCATCATCGTCATCAGTATCATCATTATCATCATCATCATCGACCTCCTCCTCTCTCATCCACATGTTTCCTCATCCTCCTCGCCCTGCCCTTATCCTCCCCCTTCTCATCCGAACTTGTTTCTCCGAACTCTTTCACCTTTTCCTCCCCGTCCTGCTCGTTGGCATCATCATCGCCATCATCATCGCCATCACCATCACCCTCATCGCTATCATCGCCATCATTAGCATCACGAAACGCAGCATCATCACCATACACATCTTCGCCAACACCATCACCATCATCACTGACATTGCCATCACCATCACCATCGTCAACATCATCGCCATCAGCATCGCCATCATCATGATCATCTTCATGTGATTTTGGGGGCTCGGATGTCGGTCCATCGTCGACATCGCTAGCGTTGCCTTCGGCATGATCATCACTTACCCCCTCGTCCTTCTCCTCCGCCTCTTCCTCCTCCTCCTCATCCTCCTCCTCCTCCTCCTCGCGTTCAACCTCCTCGCCTTCCTTTTCCCCCTCTCCTCCTGCCCCCTCTTCCCCCCTCGCCCGCCTCCTCCTCCTCCTCCCCTCCCCCTCCTCTTCCTTCTCCCTCACTCGTTAACCCCGCGGGGTCCTCGTTCCACGCGAACATCGCGGGCTGCTTGGCCTCCGCGGGCACCATGGCCTGCGCGCTCTCCGCGGGCATCTCGACCTTCTTGGCCTTCTTCGCCTTCTTCTTCTTGCCGCACCGCTTGAACGTGGCCTTTTTCTTCGTCTTCTCCTCCTCCTCCTCCTCCTCGTCTGCCGCCTTCTGGAGCTTGCCTGCCTTCTTGACCTTCTTCTTCTTGCCTGCCTTCTTGACCTTCTTGATTCTGCCTGCCTTCTTGACCTTCGTGAGCTCGCCTGCCTTGTTGACCTTCGTGAGCTCGCCTGCCTTCTTGACCTTCTCGAGCTCGCCTGCCTTCTTGACCTTCTTGAGCTTGCCTGCCTTCTTGACCTTATGTGGCTCGCCAGCCTTCTTGACCTGCTGTGGCTCGCCTGCCTTCTTGACCTTCTGTGGCTCGCCTGCCTTCTTGACCATCTTCTTGGCCTTCCTCTCTGCAGCGTCGTCGGCCATCTTCTGAAGCCGCACAACCTTGTTCTGAGCCATGCAGTCCACGGCCTTGGGCGGCGTGTGGGCAAGCTGGCCGAGGACGAAGTCGAGCCCCTTCGGCTTCGTCGGCGCCGGGGTCTTCATGGCATTGAGCCAGGCGGCCGGGGAGTCGAACGTGACCTTCGAGTCGGCCTGGCTGGTCAGCCCGAGGAGCGAGGACGCGTCCTGCTCGCAGTCGATCTGGCCCGTCTGCAGCGGGGCGCCAGCGTCCTCGAAGCCGTCGCCAACCTGCGCGGAGTCCAGCGCGGCCTCCAGCGCGGCGTCCAAGTCCATGGAGTTGCCCTCGATGATCAGGGAGTCGGCACCCTCTGCTGACGACGTGTCCCAGACTGTCAGCGTCTCGGCCTGCGACGCCGGGCCTTCGGGCTCAGTGGGCACGAGGGACTCCGTCGAGGCCGACTTCTTAGGGCTCTTGACGAAGAGCTCCTTGAGCATGGCCAAGGTGGGATCGAGGCTATTCGGACTGTTCCGCCACAACGAGCGAGCGTGCGACACGAGCTTGCTGAGCGTGCACCCCTCCTTCACCGCCTGCTCCTCGATCGAGCCGTGAGGCGGGACGAGGTTCATCAAAGACTCGTGGCACATCTCAGTGTGCATGATAATCAAGGCGTCGGCGATCAGGTACGCCGACGGGACCTTCTTCCTCCTCCTCCACGCCCTCAGACTCACCCTCGCCCTCTCCTCATTATCCTCCTCCTCCCTCCTCCATCCCTCCCTCCTCCTTCCTCGTCCTCCTCCCTTCTCCTCGCTCTTCTTCCCACCTCCTCCCTCCCCCCTCCTCCGTCTCCTCCTCCTCCTCCACCTCGTCCGTCTCCTCCTCCTCCTCCTCCTCCTCCTCCTCCTCCTCCTTCTCCCACTCGTTCTCATCCTCCACCTATGCCTCCTTCCTCCTCCTCCTCCTCCTCCTCCTCCTCCTCCTCCTCCTCCTTATCCTGCTCCTCCTCCTCCTCCTCCTCCTCCTCCTCCCCCATCTCCTCCTCCTCCTTCTCCTCCCCCTCCTCCTCCTTCTTCTCCTCCTCGTCCCCATATTCCTCCTCCCTCATTTTCCTTGTATGTTTCTTCCTTCTCCTCATCATCCTCCGCCTCCGCTTCCTCGTCCTCATCCTCATCCTCCTGCTCCTCTCCCTCCACCTCCTCTTCACCCCTCTCGTCCATCCCCCCCTCCTCCTCCTCCTTCTCCTCCTCCTCTTTCTCCTCCCCATTCCCCTCTTCCACCTCCTCCTCCTCATCATCATCATAATCATCATCATCATCATCATCAGCATCATCATCATCATCATCATCATCACCATCATCATCATCATCATCATCATCCTTTTCAGACTCCCCCTCCCTCTTCCGCGTCCCTCCTTCTTCCTCTTCCTCTCCCTCCTTCTCCTCCTCCTCCTCTTCCTCCTCATCCTTCTCATCCTCTCCTCCTCCTCCTCCTCCTCCTCCTCCTCCTCCTCCTCCTACTCCTACTCCTCCTCCCCCTCGCGGGACACCCCGGGGTTCGGGTTGCCCATCGGGGCCTCCGATGGGAACGACTGCACGATGCCCTTGACCCAAGAGCTGTTGGCCTGGATGTCGCACAGCTTGGGGAACGGGCTGCTGGCGACAACCTGCGTGCCCGTGAACTCGCCTTTGGTCAGGCAGAGCTTGGCGTGCGGCGGCAAGTTCTCCTGGAGAGGAGGTGGAGGAGGAGGAGGAGGAGGAGTTAAGGACGAAGGAGGAGGGGATGGATAATAAGGAGGAGGGGATGGAAGAGGGAGGAGTTGGAGGAGGAGGAGGAGAAAGAGGAGGCAGAGGACGAGGAGGAGGAAGAGGAGGAGGACTGCGAGCGAGCAAGGGCATAGGGGGCAAGGGGCAAGGGAAGTCGGGGGAGGATGGAGGGCGAGGAAAGGAGTGGGTGAGTACGAGGGGGGATGGAGGGCGCACGTAAGAAGGTGTAGGAGGGAAGCGCGGATGGAAGGGCATTGGGGATGGACGAGGATGGAAGAGGATGGGTGTCAGAACGGAGGAGGGGGAGAAGGAGTAGAAGGAGGAGGAAGATGTTGAGGAGGAGGAGGAGGAAGAGGAGGGGGAGGATGAGGAGGGCGAGGAAGGGAGGAGGAGGAGGAGGAGGAGGAGGAGGAGGAGAAAGGAGGAGGAGGAGGAGGAGGAGGAGGAGGGGGAGGTGAGGGTGTCGAGGAGGGTCCCACATCGTCTGCGCCAGACCGCGCGCCGCCGACGCATCCCACGGGATGCGGTGCTTCGGGGCCTTGCGGGTCGACCGCCACCCGCTGGCGAGGAGGCTGCCAGCGGCGGTCATTTGACCGCTCGGGCCCCCCGGGCCACAATGGCTCGGGCCGCAAAGGCTCAGACGGGTGACGTCCTTCGGCCACTGCCGGGGGCTGGGGGGCACCCGCGTGACCTAAGTGGCGAATGGTTATCCTCCTCTTCCTCCTCCTCCTCCTCCTCCTCCTCATTTGTCCTCTTCTTCTTATTCTTCTTCTTTGTCCTCCTCCTTCTCCTCCTCCTCCCCCTCCTGCCCCCCCCCATCCTCCTCCTGTTCGTCGTCGTCCTCCTCATCCTCGTCCTCTTCCTTCTCCTTCTCCTCCTCATCATCAGAATCAGCATATCATTAGAATCAGCATCATCATCATCATCATCAACGTCATCATCGCCATCATCATCAGCATCAACGTCATCATCACCAGCATCATCACCATCGCCATCACCATCACCATCAGCATCAGCAGCTCATCATCATCATCAGCAGCATCATCATCATCATCATCATCATCGTCATCATCATCATCGTCATCATCATCATCGTCATCATCATCATCGCAAAGGAACTGCACAGGGCCTCTTTCAACGAGGCGGTGGCGGGGGAGGAGGAGGAGGATAACCAGTCGCCACTTAGGTCACGCGAAGGTCCGATGCAAGAACCCATGACGAAGTGCAGCTCATCAGCTATTTGTTCCGAGGCCTGTATTGCTGCGCAGGTTGCCGCGCTCCGACGCTGCAAGGATGCAGGGGCGCTCCGTGTCTCCCTAGTCCTCCTCTTTTTCCTCCTTTTCCTCCTTTTCCTTCTCCTTCTCCTCCTCCCCCTTCTCCTCGTCTTCATCCTCTTCTCCTCTCTCTCCTCCTCCTACTCCTCCTCCTCCTCCTCCGCAGTCCTCCTCCCTCCTCATCCTCTTCCTCCTCCTCCTTCCCCTCATCCCTCCCTCCTCCGTTTTCTCCTTGTCGTCGTCTTCCTCCCCTCCTCCTCCTCCTCCTCCTCTCCTCCTCCTCTCCTTCTCGTTGGGCGCGCGGCGGAGGCGGGGCGACCTCCTCGGCCCAAGTGCGGGCGGGGACGCCATCCCGCGGCCTGGCCCGCGCACGGGGGCCTCCTGGCCGTTGCAGCCTCACGGCTGCTCGGCCGCGCCGGGCGAGCGACGACGATGACGACGGCGACGACGACGACGAACGGGCGACGACGACCACCATCACGACCACGACCACGACGACGACGACGACGACGACGACAAGGGCGAGGACGTGGACGAAGAACGACGACGACAAGGGCAAGGACGAGGACGAAGAACGACGACGACAAGGGCAAGGACGAGGACGAACAACGACGACGACGACGACGACCACGACGGTCACGACGACCACCACAACGACATGGAGCCAGAGTGTGTGAAACAACGCACGGGGGACACGTGTCACCCCGAAAACCGTGCGAGGAGAACCACTTGTTCCACTCGCACTCTGGACGACAACATGGGCCCAGAGAGCGTGAAACAACGCACGGGTGACACGTGTCTTCCGAAAACCGCAGGAGAAAACACAATTGTTTCACTCGTACTCTGGACGACAACGTGGGCCCACTGCGCGTGAAACAACACGCGGGTGACAAACAATCTAGAAGAACATACATAATAGCAAGAAACAGAAAAAGGAGGAGGAGGAGGAGGAAGAGGAAGAGGACGAGGAACAGCCTCGCTCACCAAGGGCGGGCAATTTTGTTCGCTATAGCTCGACCTCCTGGGCCCCCGCCGAAGGACGAGATGACCGACTCCTTCGATCCTCGAAGGCTCTCATTCGCACGCAGCACGGTTGCTGCGTCTGCGCCGGCGAGCCGCGGGCAAGGCGGTGCCGAGCAGGATGGGCAGCGCCGACGCCGACGACGACGCCGATCGAGGCGCACATACACACACATATACATATATATATATATATATGTTGATGTTTTCGGTTGTTGGGCATGCGCGCCCGCGATAAACAACGGTACAACGTGTAGTTTGAGTTGTTATTCATGTTGTGTAATGTTGTGGAACATGCGTGAAAGTGTAACATTGGCTACGAAATTGTTTGGTGTGCTAAGAACACTTCCGGACGCGCATGAACCTTTCCGGACGCGCATGATGATCCAGCCGGCACATTCGCTCGATATTGCCGGCTCCGGATGCATGAGAGTGGTGGAGATGCGTGCCAAGCGCGCATCTGGGCCCTGCCGGCCCACCATTTCTCACCCAAAACCGATTGACACCCCCCACCACGCCCCGCACCACGCCCCGGCACTCCCACCCCATGGACCCTTTGTTTTTGGGATCCCCCACCCCACCATTCCTTTAGCAAAACCGACCGACACCCCCCACCGCGCCCCCCACCACGCCCCGGCACTCCCACCCCATGGAGTCTCTGTTTTTGGGACCCCCCCCCCCTCACCATTTCTCGCCCACAACCGACAAACCCCCCACCAAGCCCCCCATCACACCCCGGCACTCCCACCCCATGGAGACTCTGTTTTTGGGACCCCCCACCCCACCATTTCTCGCCCAAAACCGACCGACACCCCCCACCACACCCCCCACCACGCCCCGGCACTCCCACCCCATGGAGCCTCTGTTTTTGGGATCCCCCCCCCCCAGCCTCTCTCGCCCAAAACCGACCGACACCCCCCGCCACGCCCCCCACCACGCCCCGGCACCCCCCCCCATGGAGCCTCTGTTTTTCGGACCCCCCACCCCCCCATTTCTCGCCCAAAACCGACCGACACCCCCAACTACGCCCCCACCACGCCCCGGCACTCCCCCCCCTACTCCCCACCACCCCCGCACCATTTCTTCCCCAAAACCGACCGACACCCCCCACCACGTCTCCCACCACGCCCCGGCACTCGCACCCCATAGAGCCTTTGTTTTTGGGACCCCCCACCCCACCATTTCTCGCCAAACACCGACCGACACCCCCCACCACGCCCTTCACCACGCCCCGGCACTCCCACCCCATGGCCCTTTTGTTTTGGGAACCCCCCACCCCACCATTTCTCGCCCAAAACCGACCGACACCCCCCACCACGCCCCCCACCACGCCCCGGCACTCCCACCCCATGTAGACTCTGTTTTTTGGGACTCCCACCCCACCATTCCTTGCCCAAAACCGACCGACATCCCCCACCACGCCCCCCACCACGCCCCGGCACTCCCACCCCATGGAGCTTCTGTTTTTGGGACCCCCCACCCCACCGATGTCCTCCGTCCTTCCTCTTTTCCCTTTCCTCGTCCTCCCATGCTCCTTCCAGGTGCGCCCCTTTTTCAGGCCGGACACTAAAAAGCCTCCTTTCCTCTTGTGCTCGCCGCGCACAGCTCCCGCGCTGCCTTGGCATAACCACTACTTCACTTTCTGCCTCTTCCCGACCATGGCATAATTACGTTCCGCGATTTCTTTCTCCTTGCATTCTTCGTCCTCGCCACATGCGTTGCACCGCTGCAGCCCATTTGATTTTTTCGTCGCCCGCTTGGCCAACCAGCGGCCGAATTCAATCTTCGGGAACACGCCCTTGCAGGCTACGCATTTCCAACATCCGCGTTGCACTCTCGCTCTCTCGGTGCAACGCATGCACTTCCGGTCCTGATCAGCCACGTTGGCCCACATGCGACCCGAAAAGAACTCGCGTGGTTGACATTTCCCGCACTCCACGCAAACTTTGGCATTCTTCCGCCCTTCCGTCAGCCGGTTTGCATTTGCAGCTTCGATGCAACGCATGCACTTGCGGTCCTGAGCAGCCACGTCGCCCCACATGCGACCAGAAAAGAACTCGCGCCGCTGAGACTTCCCACACTCCGCGCAAATCTTCGAACACTTCCTAGATTGCGCATTCCGCTCTGCAGCCTCGGTGTCGACGCACGCGGTACACACTACCGACGCTCTGTCCGTGTGGTCCAACTGGTACCTGGAAAACTCTGCCTTGTTCTTCGACTTCCCGCACTTTGAGCATACGACCGTTTTTTCAGCCTCCGCCCGCGCCTTCTCCTCCTTTCGCAGCAACTTCACACGCGCCTTGCATGTGGGTTCGTCGTTGACCCGTTCCGCTTTAGAAAACTCACGCGGCAGCTTCTGGTGGCCACAGCGCGAACACTTCAGGTGCTTCTTCAGCTCCTCGCACTCCAGGCACATTCCCCCTTTACATCGGGAGTTTCCTGCCTTGTCCCACTGAAACTCCGCGAACGCTGCCTCGTACTTCCGCTCGTCGCACACATAACACATTCGCCTCTCGGGGCAGTCCACGCAACGCCGTGACGTCAACTTCGAGCTGTGGTGCTGGGAAGCGTGGAAAGCGCTCTCGCCCTTCCAATAAAAGCACTCCATGCACTGCCACGGCGTACCAATGCTCTTTTTGCCTTCCAAGCACACCGTGCACACGCGGAGTCCGTCGTCCCGGCTCCACTGCCCGCGCGCATACTGGTTCTTGTACTTCACCGACGAGCACACCGCGCACCTCCCTGCAGGCATGAACTCCTTCTCGATTGCATTCCAATCGATGGGGTCATTGGGATCGCCCCGCAAGAGCTGTAAAAGGTATCCGGGCCCCTTCCGCTCCTGCTGAGTGCACGGCTCGCGGTCGAAAGGCCGGAAAATCAACATGTCCTCGCGGCGACGCACGCGCGTCAGAGCCACATAACTCGACAACGGCGACGTTCCCCCGCCAATCCTCAGATCCACGATGACGCCTTGCTTAAAAGTCTGGCCCTGTGCTGAGTGGGCCGTGACTCCAAACGCTGGGGCCAAGGGGAACTGCCGCCGCTTCACTTTCAGACGCGGGCACGGCCGGCCCTTGTCCACGAACCAATCTTTTTTTTGCGGAGTTACTGGGTGCAGGCCCGGCGTGGTCAGCCCCTTTATCGTCCACGCGCACGGTTTTACGTTCCCTGCCTCATCGAGACCCTCATCGAATTGGACAAATATCACTTTCGGCGTCTTCTGCAAGATAGTCTCCCCTCCCCGGGAGACGCGCCCTGTTCTTTCGTCGCCATCACATACCCATGAGTGCACGGTCCCCACGCGTCCGCGAAGCAGGTACTTGTCTTCGCTGCGGTCGATGTGATCGGTGAGGGCCACAGGCAGTCCCTCCGCGATCGGCAAAAAACGATACAGGTCTCCGCTCTCTTTGTCGTGGCGTTGAAGCCAGGCCATCTTTTGGCGTGGCAGATCTGGCCGCTCGCGCAGAGCATCTGGCGTCGGAGTGTCGCGCGCAGGGACATACACCATCGGCTTCCGGTGCAGTCGGGCATATTGCGACGCTCGGAGTTTGTTCACCTCATACTTGACGTCGTTATTCGGGAACACTCCGGGGGCGCGCCGAAACTTCTCCGTGTGTATGCGCGGGTCATCTGGTCCTGTGATGACGAGACAGCGCCGTGCGCGCTCATCCTTGCACGCCCCACATTCCTTTTTGCGGATTTCCGCCGGGGTCACTGCTGAGCGCCGACGGCGTGTTCCGACAGCTTCCCTGTGCGGGCCCTCTGCGCTGACACACAAGGCCCTACATTCTCGGTTCCCACACCCAACATCACCATGGAGCCAACTCCCTGGGACACTAGTAGCCTTCCCGTGCAAAAATGAATGTGTGTCTTCCGTGAGCTCTCCTCTGCGGAACTCCTCTTGCACGGATTTCAGCCAGGCATCGTCGCAGCGCTCGCACTCCACTAGCTCCGTTACTCCCTGCACGCCCCCCTCACTTCCCCCCCACAGGAGACTTTGCCCGTGTAGTACTGGCGGGAGCGACATGTACTTTCGAGCCTCCGCGATGCGCTCTGTTGGGACGTCTGCAAGGAACCCTCCGTCCGGTGGGGCCAGTTGCCAAAAATCTCCGCTCATCACGACGTTCAGACCGCCGAAGGGTCGCGTCTCTCCACCTTCCCCGCGCTTCTGTGTGCCAACGTCCCGAATAACGCTGCGAAGCTTGTGATCTACTTCGGCGAGTAGCCGGGCGCTGACCATGCTGATCTCGTCGATGAACAACCACCTCCACTGCAGAACCCGCTTCGCTGTTTCGTACTGAAGTTTCACATCTTCTCCCTTGTCGTCGCCACGTCTAACAGCGGGAATACCGCAGGCGTGATGCATGGTGTCTCCACCGAGCAGCTGGGCCATGACTGCCTGGAAGGCCGTGATCTGAAAATGGACGCCAATAGTCCACTGCATGATGTCTTCGAACAGCTCCTTCCGCAGAATCCGCAGCACGTGTGACTTCCCTGTGCCGGGTCCTCCGTGCATGCACCACCGCAGTGGTTCGCCCATTTCCGCTCCCCCTCGCGCTTCCCCATCCAGCTCTTGCATCACCCTCTCTGCTACATGCTTGACCATTTCGAACTGCTTCGCGTTGACAACGCGCCGGCCTGTGTTTCTGTCAGTCCTGAACTCAAGCTCCCTGAGCCACTCTACCACCTGGCCGCATGTCGCCCCTGCCTGCGCCTCCACCTTCCCGCGCTCTTCTTCCGCCGCCACTCTGTCAGCCATTGATTTTTCCTTGCTCCGGGACGCCCTGGCTGCGTCCTGCACGGCCTCCAGATCACAGCTGATGGCTTTCGGCCACGCGTTCCGGATTTCCCCAAGCGACTTTTCACTGGGGCGCTGGCCCCACACTGCCTGGGCCACGGCCATGCCCGCTTTCGAGTTCTGGTAATGGGAACACCCACCCAGACCACCCTCCGGCCCAACGTCTTCTTCTCCACTACTGCTGTCACCGTCCCCGTCGTCACGCTTCCGACCACCGACGCGTGACTTCAGAGCCTCGTCTAGCTGGTCAAAGCCCACCTCCAATTCCTCGTCGCTCACGTCCTCATCACTCCGCGCGTCCCCATGCTCCGCATCCCTCGGGCGCACGCGATACACGCTGAGAAAATTGCCAACGTATCGCGCAGCCTCTTCTGACTGCACTCCGCCGTCTAGCCACGACACCATGGCCTCCTCCCACGTTTTTGAGCCTCGCCGCAGTCCGCCTGCGAAGACGACGTGATCGTCTGCCTCTGACTGTCGCAGCGTCCACGGGTGGAAATAAGACATGACTATCCGCGCGGATCGCTCAGCTTCTCCATGTCGGCTGCGAGGCACGGGAGCCCCGAAAAAGGTAGGCGCCAACGGCCTCTTGTTCCTGACAAGAACCCACGTGTGCCGCAGATGCCGGCATCCGTCAGTGTCTGGAAAGGCAACCCAATCCTTTCCTGCGTCGCCCTTCACCATGTAGTCCACTCCAGGCTCTAGCTCTGCTGCCTGCTCCTGGTTCCGACCCCACGCCTCCACTTTCTGCTTCCCTGTCGCCGTCAAGAACGCGTGGTGCCTGTCCCGATCGGCGTCAGCGTCCCTTAAATTGGTGGGGTAGGCCACGAGCACAGGCCTCCAATACGTCACGAATTCGCACGGCGACAGGTGCCACAGGCCGTCCTGGTTCGGGCGAACCCCGTACAACATAGCCACATCCCTGATTGTGACTTTCCGGCGCCTCGGGTTTCGCATGTCCACCTCCGCGAACTGCGCTTTGCGCCCTCCTGTTATGCTGTCGGAAAGCCTCTCAACCGTCTCGACGTACTCGCGCCCATAGAAACTGGTCGTCTCACAGGTCTTGATCGACTCTGCCGACGTCACATCGATTCCCAAGGAATACGCTCGAAGATTCGCACACTCAACCTGGCCGCGAACGATGCCCTTCCCGTAGGCGTCGCTCATGATGCGCGTCGACATCCGCTTCCCGACGTAGTTTGCGTTCTCCCCGCGCAGCTGTCGGCTGAGCTTCTCGATTCCTCGGGAGCACTCTCTGACTTCATGGAAGGCCATGGGCTGCCGCTTCGTACAATAATCGCACGCATACCCTGCCTGGGCGCCCTGAGCCACCTGGACCACCTTGATGATGGCCGCGTCGTTCTGCTTCTCCGCACACCCTTTACCGCACGTGCAGCTCTCGTGTGTGATCGGCAACCTGTACGGTAGCTGCACGTCCGAGTTGAAACGCTGCGCGGCAAGCATGCATGGATGTGTCCCATTCAGACTCTCATGGTTCATGGGCCCATGCAAACTCCCTACGCGGTTCCGCCTGCCTGCCTTCGGCATATCCAGCTGCGTCGCCAGCCCTGGGCAGATCACGACTGCATGGTCGATGAGCTGCGCCGTTCGTGGAAAATCGGCCTTGCAGAGTTTCTGGTTGTCCTTCCGACGGCACGCTGGCAAGGGCACCCTCTCCCCCGTTTCTGGGTTCTCCAGATGCACGTGATTCTGCTTCCGCTCCTGAAGGTACTGCACATCCTTGTCAAGGTAGTCTCGTTCCCACGCACACGCCTCCTCTGCCTCGTCCACCTGCGGCACTCTCTGCCCTGCCCTGCGAGTCTGATACGTCGGACGGCACACCAGCCCACATTCCGTCTTGTACTCCGGCCACGCGGCCTCCGCTTCTGCCAGATTCTTTTTCAGACCATCTTCGGTGATGCGCGCTGAGTATTCCTGCCGGCAGACACGTCGCTTGTACTCCAACGATTCCTTGACGAACTTCCTCCCCCATCCGTCCGCTTTCTTCCGGACGAG
The DNA here is from genome assembly GCA_963575745.1 of Prorocentrum cordatum. Taxonomy (NCBI): domain Eukaryota; class Dinophyceae; order Prorocentrales; family Prorocentraceae; genus Prorocentrum; species Prorocentrum cordatum. The sequence continues at coordinate 1,034,747 of CAUYUJ010006891.1, read as the reverse complement.
CTCGAAGATTTGGTCCAGCGGCGCGTGTTGGTGTAGACACTGCACGAACACCTGACAGTGCGCATGGAGCGCGCCCGTCGACTTCTGTGCTTCGATGGAGACGTAGCACGCGTCCACCCTGCCGAACACCCCACCTTCCGGCGCAGCGTTACTACCGAACAAGTCCTGGCACGGCGACATCCGCTCACTATGGTTGCATCGGGGGCAGTTCGGACACGTGCGCACGCCGAACAGGTGCCGCATCGTCGCATCCACGATCACACGAAAGGTTTCAACGCTCGCCATCGGATCCCGAGTATCTTCCTGCGCTCCGCCCACGTAGGCACTTGCGGCAATATCGCCGCCAGCGGTAGTCCCAGGCGCACGTCGTCCGTTCCTGGACCGACCTGCGGCCACTCCCGACTGCCAGCCGCCCGTGATGCACCTGCGTCGTTCTCCGCATTGTGGACGGGGTCACGACGACGCGTGCGCGACAACCGTACCATGATGAGATTGTGCCCTTCGTCGGGTGAGAAGGTCACGAAAATCGGTACACCATACCGTACGCGGAGCGCGTTGGTTTGGAACCGCATGACCCGCCGCGTCTCCTGCGTCCCTGGTAGTCGTCGAGACGTGTGCTCGACGTTCGCGAGCAACTTGTGGGCAGCTCTGCCGAGTCCGGGGACGTAGCGAACTTTCGTCATGTCTCCCATGGCTTTCTGCTTCTTACCGTTCACGTCCTGGTATTTCCCCGCCAATGCACGGTAGATCTGCTGCGCCCCTACGCTGATCTCCTCGGGAGTGATCTGCGCGTCTACGTCCTTAGGGTTCGCGGAGACATACGTAAACCACGTCTTGCTATGGTTCACCGCCGAACGAAATACCAAGTTCCACGAGACGAACCCGAAATGCCAATCGCGCGACAACTGGCTCTCTACGCGACGACTCATGATGCGAACCCATGGCGGCAGTTCCACCCGCGGTGCCTCTTCCAAACGCCGATGCCGCGGACGCTTCAGGAAAGCTGGCATGTCGGGCATGCCTGTACAATACTTGAAAATGAACGCAAACGCCACGCCGAAATACCACGGTTCGAATTGATCCATCATGGTGTTCCCCGTACAGACCCGCAAACGATCCACTCCTTCGTTCCTCTCGTGCGCCTCCGTCACCAATCGCACCTCTTCGCTCTCCTTCACATGCGCGACGTCGGGTTCTTCTCCTCCCCTGCCCCCGCGCGGGCGCTTCCCTCGGGGACCTTCACTCTCCGGCTCACTGTCGCTATCATCCGTGCGCTCGCTGGTTCCATCATGTTCGCATTCTGGCGACACCCTCTGTACAAAACTTCGTAAGGCTTCCACGCGTTGGGCATTGATATCCCCGTCATCGAAGCTGCTCTTCTCGAGAACCACGGCGTTGCCTTTCGTTGCTTCCAAGATCTCCGCCGCTTCGTGCAACCCATCCGGGCGCGGAACTGGCGTCGCCGCCTTCTGCATCTGGATCTTGTCCAGAGCGTTGTCTAAAGGCACCAAACGCATGATCTCGGGCGGCACCTCACCATCAGGAAGCTCCGCAGCCTTCTTTCGCACCTCTTCCATGCAAACGTGTTGATACGCTCGGTGCCCTCGCATTTTCGCCCCTTCGATCAACTTCACGACTACATCCCGACGGACTAACGCCTGATGTACGAACTTCGCCATGCTCGCTACCGTATCGTCGTCACCTCCGGACTTCAATATCACCGACACTATGTCTGCCAGTTCGACGCCTGTCCGCGGCAACGACGGCGGCCTTGCCTTCGACGCCCCTTCCTCCAAGGCGGTCAGCTGCGCGAGCATGTCCGTCCACGGCATCGGGAAGGACGTCGCGTTTCCGCGAGCAGCCATCCGATGCGCGTTGTTCCCCGCCTCCATGTCAAAGGACCGTTCGTTCCGATACCTCTTCTCCAAGGTGAAACACACCATCGAGGTAACGCACACGGACGCACAAATCATCTCCAGCAAGGTTACTTTTCCTACAAATAGCTCTTCCGGCGAGTAGAACGTCATCATGTCATTTGCGAGAGCTGCAGGGGGTGCGACCGCCTCGCCTCTCGGGCCAGACATACCCGTTCGGCACTCCTCGCACAGCGGCGCCTCGCAACGATTGCAAACCTCGTTTCCTTCGTGCCAGGATTCCGCGCTGCAGCGCAGGTCCTCGGGACAACACAACACCTTCAGGGGCCCGTCGACCGATGCGATGGTTGCTTGCCAGTCTTCAAACTCCTCCGCGTGATCCCGCAGATGCACGTCACCCCCGACCTGGCCATATCGATCCACATGACTGTCTACGGTAAAGTGCTTTCTGACGAACGAGCCAGGTAGTCCGAAGATGCCGTCCGAGTCGGGCGACACCTTCTGCCAAGTGATTGGATTCCCCCGGCGCCCTTCCACGTGAGGAAATTTCCGCGCACACACCATGCGCACAAGAGAACATACTGAATCGTCTCCCAGCGCCTCTGCGTATGCACGGAGACATCGCCGGTCAATGGCAAGTGCGGCGAGAGGAGCTCCTTGACGGACCTTCCATGCCACGACCTCGTTGTACGCAGACAGGTAACGCACTTCTTCGCTGTTTTCTTCCTCATCAGAAACGCATACAAGCGAGGTTGCGATATCTTCGAGCTGCTCGCGATGCTCCTCCAGCAAGTGCGCGCACAGATGAGCATCCGAATCTCCATGCCACTGGCAAGACTTCCACCCATCCTGCACCTGGCGTTTGAACGCGCAGTGTTTCCTCGGCAGGCCTACTGCTCCGACAGCCGTTTGGACTCCCTCACCCACGGCAGACCCATTCATCGAGACGGCAGGCAGCGTCGGTGCATCCTTTAAGTGCTTTTTCGCGACCCTTGCCAAATCTCCCTCCCTTTTCCGTCGCGGGTCGTCTGACATGTTTGCAGCACGTGCCCGATACACGTGGCCTGGCGCGTTTGCATGGACCTCGCCGTCATCCTCCTGTGCCGCGCTGACGCCCGTGATAGCGCTCGATGCCGCCGGTGTGCCGCCCGAGTCGGTGGAGCCGGTAGTTCCCTGCGCTACTGGGTCCAGTGCCTTCGTCTTCCCCGTAACCCGCAGGCGCTTGGCTCTCGATTCGGCATCGTTGCCCTCTATCATTTGGCCACAACCCACGGTTCCGTTCCGAGAGTTCGCGCTCATCATCCACGGCGCGGTCGTCGGGGAATCTCTTTTCGCGATTGGCCATAATGGTTTGTACGTCGTGTTCGCAATGTCGGCCCCCGTGTGATTGTACACCTCGAGTATAGCAACTTCGCCCTCAGCGAGCACATGATCGACGCACGGCCATACACCGAGAGCTGGCCTTTCCCCCTCGAGCTCCGCTCGAGTAAACGAGATGGACTCGCCCTCTCCGTGCACCCCCAGGAGACCGTCGAAGCGGGAGAAAGTGCGCACGATGATCTTGTCGGCCAGCGCTACCCCCGTCGCCCGGTACCGTGATAACGCGAATCTCATGATCTCGCCTGCATGGACGCCGTGCCGCAGTTCACCCTCATGTGACCCCAACGCCAACCATGCATCTCCGACGTTCCGCAGATGGTCAACGCATGCGTCGCACGCGACGCGGCGCCCCTCCTCTGTCAGCAATGCCTGATCACACCATCCCCATCGTGCCAAGATCTGAAAGATACAGTCCGCCAGGGACGCGCCAACTCCGCGTCCGAGACCGGAACCCAAACAACGGCCTGATTCGGCCATTTCTTCGGCCCGTTCTTCGTCGGTCTTTGCATTGAACGTCAAAGCCCGCATCAGAAACTCCATAAATTTCACCGTGTGGTCCTCCATCACGCGGCACCGATCTTCCATGGCGTGGGCACTCAGCAGCTCCTTCCGCGCGACACGCCAGCCTCGCCACTCACGAACCCACTTCTCTTTCATTACCCGCAGCAATGGAGCCGTTTCCCCCCACGCTTTCCAAAGATGCGCGTGCAGCTCTTTGGGCACGAAATCCAACTCCGGAATCTCCCGCACTTCGGGCTCTTCACACGCAGTCCGCAGGAAGCGCAATGCGCGCCCATCAGACTCTCGAATGACGCGCACCGGTGCCAGAAGATCTCCCGGGAGGATGTGCAGTGCTAGGTCGCGACCTGGCTTGGCGGTGACGCCCTCCATGATGGGCTTCTGTACGTTGGCTTTCGCGGTGGACGCCGTACACGGATTCGCCGTTTGCTGCTCACCCCTTCTTCCAGCCTGGACACCGCCACCCTCCGTCACAGCCAGACCCGTGCCTCGAGGAGACGACGCCGACACCTTTTTGTGCGCGCCCCGTCCTGCGTCGTTCACGTCGGCGTCTGCTGCGCGAACACCGTCCCCTGCGCACTGCCCGAGGCACGCGGTCCCATCGCTGCATTCTCCCTTGCTCCACGCAGCCTTGAGCACCTTCATCCCCAAACCACTACTCGTCCCGCCACTGCGCACACTGCCGCCGTTCCGCCCGCGCCTCACACCTTCGCTAGGTGGTGGTGGCGCCGGGACACCCGGGCCCACCCCTGTCGAATCTTCCCGTTCGCTAGATGGCACGACGGCTTTCGAAGAGCGATCCTCTTTCGTGCCTGGTGGAGGCGGCGTCGCCATCGGAAGTCCCGGTGTTCCTTCGCCCGAAGTTCGGGCTCTGAGTGGGGACGCGCCGTCGCCCGTGCCCTCGCGCGTGGTTCTCGATGGACCCCCTCCCATGGGTAACGTCTCAGGGGTATCCTGCACAATTCCAGATCCGGTGCCCTCGGCCCCGCCACTCGCCCGACGCCGTTTGCCTGGTGTCTCGCCACCCGACGACCAATGCCCCGCGAGAGCACTCGGCGGCGCAGACGGCGAGGCTGAGTCGCTGGAAGCAGCTCCGCCGCGCGTAGCGTTCGCGCTTCGTCCTGCACTGTTCGGGCTGTTGACAGATGGCAGCTCGCTTCCACCTCCTGCTGACGATGATGTCCCAACTGCTGCAACCCGCGCCAAAACAACGAAGGCCACATCCATTTGGTTTCTCTCACAACTAGAAAACGCTGCGAACCCCACTCGGTCAGCCTTCCCGTCGTTGAACCTGACAACACCTGTCCCAGGGCAATCGAAGTACGCAACATAATGGCTCTCACGGTCCAGGTGACAAATGGCACCCTGGAACCGGTACTTGATGCTGTCATTGCCTGGCCATCCCATCTCTTGAGGGATCCTCACGCGAGCATTCACCCTGTCCATCCCTCGAGCCATCCTCCTACTAAGAACGACGGTCAGGAAGGGCGGCGGCGAAACTGCAGGGATGTCGTGTGTTTGCGACGGGCCGTGGCAAACGTCCCTGACTTCGCCCTCCTGCAACACCGGTCGATGAGGACACGGCAAATCATACTGCGCGGCGCACGCATGCGAACCTACCAACGCCCCGAGGCACAAGGGCTCTGCATTTCGCGCGTGCTCCAACAACTGAATTGTCAGTGACCGCTCTCGTCGATGCAGGTCCGAGACCCAACCGCATCCCGTGCAATACCGTCTTTGACACACTGGGTACCCGAAAACGTACTCGTCTACGAACGAGTCCCGAGGCAGTTGCGCTTCGATTCTACGTAATGCTGCGGACTCCGAACGACATATGATCTCCACCATGGCATTCCAAAGTTCGCTGGCATCGCACTGCCGCGTACCTCGGAAATCGTTGTGGCGCCCGAGCTGAAAAAGTCCAGATCGCACCGCTGTCACTGCTGGCACTTGTGTTCTCTCGGTGGCCGGGAGCTCCGCCATTGTTGAGTTCATCAGGTTCGCCTGCTCGGCCAACGCGCACACGCCGCACCGTGTTGCCGACCGCACGGTGCACGTGTCCCTGTGGCGACACACTGCTTGCCGAATGGGCCCGAGTCGTAGCAACACTTGCAGTGCGGCGTTCGCGAAACATGAGTTCCCGATATTCGGCATCCCTCTGATACGCCGGCGATCGCAATTCCACGCGCCTTCCGCGCATATCGCCCTTGCTGGCTTCCCGTATAGCATCTCTCCTAGATCCACCTCCGGCGGGAGCGGGTGCGCGAGGTGCGTCATGGCGCTTTCGTTCGGGCGTTTTGCGGCCACAGCCTCCGCGGACACAGCCCCCGATATTTTCCTAGCCTCGCGCACAGCACCTGGTACCACCTCGGGCTCCTCCTCGACGTTGCACCTTCTCTTGAGGTCCCGGCGCAGCTTGTCGCGACATCGGAATCCGAAAACATCACTTCTCTCGTCCAGATGTGAGGAGGCACGCGCTCCAGAGTGCTGCTCACGCTGAGCAGCCGCGTCGGGTCCGAGGCCGCGTCCTTTCTCAGCTTTCCGACGCGCCTCGGCAGCGGCCGCCGCCTGCCTGGATTTGTAGCCCGTCTCTGTCGACGCGGCACTCGCGCTCGCACTACTGCTTTCCGCCGGCGCCACGTTTTTGCTGCCGCGGGTGGCGCCAGCCGCGTAACGCCGCCACGGGGCTTGCACCACATCTCCTTCCACCCCTTCCAACGAACCGTGCCCATCTGCGACGCGAACTACATGTCCTTCGGATAACCATACGGCCGACCCGACGCAGCGGCCATCCGCATCACCCAAACGCCACACGCACAGGGGTCCCTCCTCGAGAAGATCCGTGACGTGTTCGGCCTCGTACACCCAGGCGAAGGCCTTGTGTCGGCACAACCACCGCTGCACAGCGTCCACGTTCTGTTCGCCCACCGGATCCGCCCCGCCCACCCCGGACCATGTGTGATTGGCGCACTCTCTCTCAAAAAACCGCAATGCTTCTCGCCGCCAACGACCGCGCTGCATACGCGCCACCGCATCTTGCAGGCACTTGTTGTCCCAGGGTCCCACGGTTGCTGAATCCTCCGCCAAGGTCACAACAGAGGTCGTCGGTGCGCACGTTACGTACACCGTCCACGCGACATACACCAAGAGCATTCCTTCACCCATGGTCTGGAAAGGTATACCACACTCGTCGCCCCCCCCACCCTGCCGGCGCACCTTTCTGTTCACGCCACACCCTGGAGACAGACGCACTCGAGCTGCGCGGGCGCGACCCACACGGCGTGCTTCGCGGCCCGACACCCACATCGCGATACGCTGCAACCCAGTGGGATTCGAAGCATGCCCGAGCGCAACAAAAAGGATTGTGCGCAACACGTCGAAGCACGAAGCGTCGCCTACGTGTGATGTCTGCCTTTCTGCCGAACTGTTCCGACTTGGTGCTTTCATCGCCGCCGTGAACGTGCCTTGCTTCCGGGTATCACCCGTTCGCGCTGCGGGGCTGTGACAATCACATACGCCGCCTCTTTTCCTGGCGACATTACGACGTCCACGACGCGCGACGCCAAAAAGACGACGCCGGCTCACAGCGCCGCTCCGTCTGCGCCCTGTGACAACCCTACGACGCCGAGCAGTGCGACAGGTGGCAGATCCAACCGAGTAACAGCGGCAAAGACCATTATCACGAACCGTTCCGCAAACACAACTCGGAGTACTCGCAGAACAACGCTTTCGATGCGCCTTGCAACAAACACGGCGGCGGCTACCAACATTGCGCGCACTCCTACGACAGCGGACGCCGACGGCCCCGCGATGTGAGCGCCTGATACCGCGCCACTGACTGCTCGTGTAACCACGACGAGACGCTCCGCGCCGGAACGAGAATTTCAAAATTTGCGAGCGTTTCCCCTCCTACGACAACACTGACCGACCACGTTCCCGCGACCGTACCCGCCACGGCGATACGTGACGCCGCGCTGCTGACCGGCAGCACACCCACAACGACCGCGCCGAAACTTAAATGGCGAAATTTGCGAGAGTTTCCCCTTTCTACGACAACACTGACCGACAACGTGACCGTGACGTGAACCGCCAGATCGGGACCACATCAACGCTACTGGAGCAGTGCGTGGATTTATGCAGCGACGCAGCAGGGACCCGGAGGACCCCGCCACGACGCATCCCTCTCGGGGGACCGGTCCGACACCGGCTGACCCGAAGGCCCATGCAGGAACGCGGGTGTGCCATTGCTGACACACGCCACGAACCACCCCGTTTCGGGGGACCGGCCTGACACCGGCTGACCCGAAGGCCCATGCAGGAACGCGGGTGTGCCATTGCTGACACACGCCACGAACCACCCCGTTTCTGGGGGACCGGCTTATGGACGCCGGCGCTCCCGCGGTTGTTTGTGGTACAACCGGATAAACCCGCGGTTGGTTATGGCCCAACCGGAAAAGCCCGCGGTTGCTTATGGCGCAACCGGAAAAGCCCGCGGTTGGTTGAGGTCCAACCGGGTAAACCTTCATGGCTGCGCCCCGCGCCCCCGTGGCCCCCTGGGGAGGGCTGGCGGGGAGGGGCGTCGCTGTAGCGCTCAAGGCTACTTGAGCCTGCGGCGCGGCGTCCGCGCGCTGCGCCCCGCCCTCCTCCTCCCGATCCTCCTCCTCCCGATTCTCCTCCTCCCGATCCTCCTCCTCCCGATCCCCCCCTCTCCCGATCCTCCTCCTCCTCCCGTCCTCGTCCTCCCGATGCTCCTCCACCCGACCTCCTCCTCCCGTCCTCCTCCCCCCGACCTCCTCCTCCCGACCTCCTCCTCCAGATCCTCCTCCTCCCGACCTCCTCCTCCTCCCGACCTCCTCCTCCCGACCTCCTCCTCCTCCCGCCCCTCCTCCCGATCCTCCTCCTCCTCCTTCCCTCCCGATCCTCCTCCGATCCTCCTCCTCACCTCCTCCTCCTCCTCCCGATCCCCCCCCTCCCGATCCTCCTCCTCCCGACCTCCTCCGATGCTCCTCCTCCCGATCTCCCCTCGTCCTCCCTCCTTCCAACCTCCCCCCGACCTCCTCCTCCCGATCCTCCTCCTCCCCACCTCCCGATCCTCCTCCTCCCGATCCTCTTCCTCCCGATTCCCCCCCCCCCCTCCCGACCCTCCCCCCTCCCGACCTCCACCTCCCGATCCTCCTCCTCCCGGTCCTCCTCCTCCCGATCCGCTTCCGATGCGCTCTTGAGGCCTCAAGATGGCCCCAAGATGGCCCAAGAGAGCCCCAAGAGGGGCCCAAAAAGCCCCCAAGACGGCCCCAAGAGCGCCCAGGAGGGGCCCAAAAGGGGCCCAAGAGCGCCTCAAGAGGCCACTTTGAGGCTCTCGATGGGGGGACCTCAATCTAGGACCACCCCTCTTTTGAACCATGGGCCCCACAACAGCCCCATGAGACCTCTCAGACTCCCCAAAAGAGCCCCAAGAGGCCCCAAAGAGAGACCCCAAGAGGGGCCCAAGAGGCCCCCAAGACGACCCCAAGAGCGCACAAGGAGACCCCAAAACCATTCAGAAGAGCCCTAAGAGGGCAACGAGCGAACCCCAACAGCACCCCAAGAGAGCAGCACCAGCACCACCACCACCAGCGGCAGCATCACCACAACAACCAGCACCAGCACCGGCACCAGCACCACTAGCAACAGCAGCAGAACCGCAAGGAGCAACATCAGCAATAGCACCGGCAGCAGCACCAGCAGCAGCAGTAGGACCAGCAGCAGCAGCACCCGCACAGCACCCGACCACCAGCAGCAGCACCAACAGCAGCACCAGCAGCAACAGCACCAGCAGCAGAACCACCACCAGCAGAGCCCCCAACAGCAACGAGAGCTGCAGCAGCAGCACTAGCACTAGCAGCAGCACCAGCAGCACCAGCAGCAGCACCACCATCATCACCAACACCAGCAGCACCACCACCATCAGAACCACGAACAGCGGTATCAGCAGCATCTGCAGCAACACCAGGACCACCAGCACCAGCAGCAGCACTAACAGCACCGGGGGGCAGCATCACCAGCAGCACATGCAGCAGCAGCATCAGGACCAACAGCAGGACCAGCAGCACCTGCAGCACTAGAAGCAGCACTAGCAGCAGCACCATCATCACCACCAGCGCCAACAGCAGCACCAGCAGCATCACCAGCAGTAGCAGCAAAAGCACCACCAGCAGCACTCGGCCAAATCTTTCGCGGTGATGCTCCGCATGCCACCGCTTCCGCACACCACTCTTGCTCAATTATTCGTTCGGTGCCCCCCATTTGGTTGCGACCCAAATGGCCAACCTCCCAGCGGACACCCCGCCACCGGCCCCCAAGACCCACAGTGAAGACCCCACCTCGCGCAAAAAAAACGCTCCAACACGCACGAGATCGCATCCAGACAACAAGCGGCCCCCGAACCAAAGAACCCACAACGACTGCATTGGGGTCGGCGGCAGAGGCGGCAGCCTTTAGATATGTGTCTTTCCATGGGAAATGCTTGATGTTTGCCTTTGGAGGGCCTTCTCAGCGGCCTCTTGGCCAGTCGTAGGGGGGTCCTTTTGGGCCTTTTGTGGCCCGTCTGGGAGCCCACTTTGGCTGTCCCAAGCCCCTCTTGGCATGTCATAGGTAGCTGAGCCTTTTTGGGGCCCTCATGGAGCCTCCTCCGACCATGTAGGGATCCTCCAGTGGCTACCTCGGTCCCCTTAGAGACTCTGTCGAGCTGTTTTGGAACTCCCTTGTGCTGCTCGACGCTCTCTTGAGGCTGTCTTGGAGCCCTCTTGGGGACCTCGTGGACCGTGCGGCGCCGATTTGGGGAGCCTTTGGGGCCGACGTGGCCGCTGATGGAACATAAGAAGCGAAGGTTCTCGAAATGTACGTTTTCCTATTGGAAATGCTCGATTTTGCAGCCGGGAACCCATCTCAGCGGCCTCCTGGACCGTATTCAGTGAGCCCTGTGAGGCCGTCCATGGACCCTCTGGGAGCCCAGTTCGGCCGTTCCAGGTCCCCCTTCGCCCGCCATGGGGGCCTGAGCCCGGGGCCCTCTGGGGGCCCTCTCCGACCATGTACGGAACTTCCGGTGGCCCCCTCGGGCCCCGTGGGTACTTCTTGGGCCGTGTTGAAGTTATTTTGTGCTGCTCGGAGCTCTTTTCAAGCCGACTGGGGGCCCTATTGGGGACTTTTTGGGCCGCCTGGGGCTCATTTTGGGAGCCTGTGGGGCCGTCGCGGCCGCTGGTAGGATTGAAAAGCATATATCCAAAGAACTAAGCGTTCTCCCATAAGAAATGTTTTTTTTGCCCTCGGGAGGCCTTCTCGGCTGCCTTTTGGACCGTCTTGAATGCCTGTGGCCGTCCAGGAACATTTTTGGGTTGTCTTCGAGCGCTCGTGGCCCGTCCGGAAGCCATATCAGTGCGCTCTTCAGCCACCTTCCATGCAACCCGGGTCGTTTTGGGCGCCTCTTGGGCCAGCGTGGGAGCATCTGGGGGGGTCCGGGGCCCCTTCTGAACCCTCTTGGAACCCTCAAGGCCCCCCCGGCCCCCCTGCGAACCAAACGTAGCAGTTTTGGGTCCTCCCCCGGCCTACTTCGATATATATATATATATATATATATATATATATATATATATATATATACATACATACATACATAATGCATACATACATACACACATGAAAACATGCATACTTACACATATACATATGTGTGTATATGTATGTATTCATAAACGTGTATACATATGTATAAACATATGTATATACATATATATATATATATATATATATATATATATGTGCCATGCGCAACACCTTGCCAATGTCTTCGCCTCTGCGCTCCGCTTTTTCACCATAGTCTTCAAATCGCCGGTGCACTACGATGTGTTAGGTGCGCTTGCTGTTTTCACAACGAGGTCGTGGTCCTTAGCACCACGTCCAACGACTGTAGATGGCGTTCTCGTCGCACGCATGGAACCTTGCCATCCCCAGTGGGTGGTCAGTCGTTCACTTGCTTGGACGCGTCCACTGGCGTAGCGAATTGGCCACGCTGACTGTCGCCAACGGATGCGGCGCTTTCCCCTCAGTAGCTCGGCGCGCTCGGTCGAAAAGGAGGGCTCCCCCGCGCGAGGCGCATTCGCACCAGCCTTTGCAGGTGGTGCTAGACGCAACTCGGCCGGGGTCCTGTCTATGCGCGCTGGGCAAACCCATCCGCCTCGCGTCATCTCGACCAAAAACCGCGCAGGACTTCGAATGGGGTCCACATCGAAGTCATTGTTGCACTCGGCGCATCAGTGACCGTTATGCCTCATCACCTTCCCTTGACCTTTCCTTGGCGCGCCTCCACGGCTTCCCATGGCGGCGCGCATACCGCGGGTCGGGTAGAGACGGACGGGGAAAACGGGGAGATCTTGTCACACCAGATTTCGATGACTGATAAAGTCGATGCAATTTTCCTTAAACCCCAGACGGGACCGATGACACTAGGCACTAGGCTCCGATACCAATGTGAATATCCCTGTGGTGAGGGCTGCAGCGATATGGATACAAGCGGGACCCACAGCAAAAGAGGCTGCGTTCTGGTTTCTGTCACGCGCGCCCAGCTGTGGCGTTCCCGGGGCACCACTGTGCTCAAGGGCCCTGCGAGCCAAGAGGTGGCGGCAAGGCAGGGCTGGGGGGTGCGGCGGTAGAGGAAGAGAGGCTGACTTATACAAAACAAACCCGGACAATGGTTCCCTCCCTCTTCCCAAACGTTTGGTTCCCCTACTCGGGGACATCCCCGCGGGAGGTCCTTCAGCTAGCAGATCAAAATTCGAAAACAGTATGTGAACGTGACATAGCGGCTTCCCATCATCTTCTTCACTATGTGTTCGTTCACTGCAGAGCCTGGAAGAAGGAAAAGATGGCGCGTATAGCCTTGCCAACAAAACCGTGCCCCACGTAAACGTGGAGCAAGTCCGTGTCGATACTGTAGAACAAATTCCTGCGGGCCCCCTTTTGCGCGCAGTACGCGGTGGGAGCTCTGAGACTCGGCGAAATCCTCCCCCATTTCCCACCGTGTCGCCCCCCGCCGCCCTCCAAGCATCTCGGTCCATTCCTCCCCCTCCACCATGGCACACACACACACACGATGTCGTCTGTCCTTCACTTCTGCTTCCCCGCATCCATTCCTGACCTCTCAACGCCTTTGCTCCCTCGATTCCCCCTACCAGCCGTCCTCTCCACCCCTCCAGAGAGGGTCCCGCGCCCCGCAGTCCAGAGACTCCTGAGAGAGATGGCTGTCCAACCTTTCGAGCGCACGAACTCAGAATTTGTCGAACCGCGCAAGGAGCCCACGCGCGGGACTGAAGGGAACCGCCTCACGGCGATGCTGCACCCCTCGGCAATCTCTCGATACTCCTTGAAACCTTCCTCATGCTTTTCTTCCTCCCCCTCCCCCTCCTCCTCCTCCTCCTCCTCATCTTCCTCCTCCACCCTCCTCCTCCTCCTCCTCCTCCTCCTCCTCCTCCTCCTCCTCCTCAGCCTCCTCGTCCTCGTCCTCCTCCGCCTCCTCCGCCTCCATCTCCTCCTTTCCCCGTCCTCCTGTGGTTGTCCATCCTCTGTCTCATATTTTTCTTCACCCTCCGCCTCCTGCTCCTCCCGTTCCACTCCTCGTCGTCCCCATCTTCCTCTTCCGCCTCCTCTTCCTCCGCCTTTATTCTTTTCCACCTCCTCCCATTTCCCAGTGCAGCATCAGCAAAAGGGGGAAACAACGGCGCCAAATCAATGGAGGGGCCACGAAAACTGCCCCAAGGGGGTGGCCAGGAGGAGACCCGGAAGAACACTTCGAGCCTTCGGCCCCACAAGCCCCAAGGAGGCTCCAAAAAGCATCCCCAAAAGCCCCCCGAAGGCCCCCCAATCGCCTTCACGAGGCCCCCAGAAGGCATTCTAGCAGACCCTGGTACGGCAGGTTCTCGTGTCGTGTTGACCCCAGCACTGGTTCCTGACACCGAGGGCGGGATCGCTCAACCTTGAACGGTCGGCCGTTTCCGAAACGTTGCATCGTCCACCATCGACCGATTCTGGGTCGTAAGCGGCGTTCAACGTTGAACGCCGGCGGCGAGGTCGCCGCTCGTCGACACGACGCGAACCTACCGCATGCATCCTGAGGACTCGGACGCTCAACCCAGGCATGGTGGCAGAATGGGACGAAGGCCACCAGATAGCCGCAGGTGATATGGAAGGATGGAGGCGGGGGAGGAACGGAAGGAGCAGCAGCGGGAGTATGATCAGCAGAGGAGGAGGCGGATAAAGAGGGTTTTCTACTCAGAGACAGAAGGCATGCCGAGCTGGTCGACAGAGCCGATGGCCCCATTATCCAGGGGCCCACCGCAATACCTGCAACATGGCCTCGCGCGGCTGCAAGGCCAAGAATATCGCGGATGGAAACGGACTAGCAGCACACTACAATAGTGGCGGGCCAACCTGGCGGCGTCTCACCGCCCAGGCTGGAACAGATACGCCCCAGGCTCGACGCAGCTGCTGGAGCCTAGGGTGTAGCAGAGCGTTCCGCGAGACCTGCTCCAGCGACCCTCGGAAGGGAGGCCCCTTGCAGGAACGCCAGGCCAAAGGCCTGGGCTATGCCTGGAACGGGGGCCAGAGCAAGGTGACCAGAGTATTCGCTCTGACTGCGCAAGAAAATCCTGAGGGCGACCACGCGGAGGGGTAGAGCGACAAACGTGGAAAAACAATTCGTCCGAGTCGCCTTCGCTTGCGATAAATGGCAGAAAAGGGTCCTGACAGGAGGGCCGACGCCTGTCTCGGCGCGAACAAAAAGCGCCACGCGCCACAAAGTCTGTTTTGTGCTCTGGTCTGAACTGGGAACCACTGGGCAAACAGGAGAAAGCCGCGGTGGAGGCACGCCCAGAACGCGCGGCGCCACTCTCACCCTGCACCGACCCTGCACAACTCTTGCAAAGCGATGTCAAGAACACTTCCGGCGTCGGCGCCTGCGTCACCTTGAGAGCTGAAGCCACGGGAACGAGAGGCGTCCTCAAACGATGTTCCCGTGTCAGGATGAACCGATTCAAGGCCACGTTTCGCCTCGCACCTCTTGCCACCCTCGGGCGGTCCAAAGCGAGCTGAGCGCAAACCCTCGCAAACAAACGTGGCGCGCAAACCGCAACTGGCACGCAATGCTTGCTGCCCGTCGCTGCATGCCCCCGATTGCATTTTGTGCGACGGGCGAATCAGCCTGAAGCCTGATTTCAAACTTGCACTCGTCGGGCGGCATGACTCGTCGCGGCGGATAGGTGCCGCTGCGTCGGACCGCGAGGAAGCGGGGCGCGCGGCGCGTCTTCATGGCGCGCGGCCTGCGCGCTGCGAATCGCGAGCGACAAGATCTTGCCGAACTTGTGTCTCAGACTCGGCGCCCTTGGGAAGTCGAACCTCTCGGCTGCGCCAGGGCCTCCAACATTTTGAAACCGAAAAGCAGCACAGCAGCGACCTTCTCCTTCTGATGCCAGGGGCCCTCGACAAGGGCAGCTGGCGCTGACATGTTCCATTGCTGAATAATCTGGGATGGCAGTCGACCGGCCTCGCTTTCCTTAGGCTCGGCCTGGCGGGCTTTTACCGTTTTCGCTGCCTTTCCAAAGTTCGCTGCTGTCGCCGTCTAGCGCCTTCCTGACAGCGCCAATGCAATATTATATATGGGGCCTGGAAAACGCTGGCTTGCGACGGCCATCAACCCATGCTCTTTCTTCGGCATGGGCGCGAGACCATTCCGACGAAGCCTGCCGCGCCAATGAAATCCAAGATCCTTCCCAGCCTGCGGCGCCTGGGAAAGCGAACGAACGACGGGCCCCCCCATGTCCAGTTGGAGCTGTCCAGAAACCGAGAAACCGCGGGCCGCCCGCGCAGCCGGAACGAGGCCATTGGACACCGCCCTAGAGCAGGTTCCATCCGATCCCGCGAGGCGGGGCATTTGTCACAGCAAAGCACCCTCAGCAATGGGCCCAACATCTGCTTTCGCAACTTGCGTGCGCAAGAAAAAAACGGGGGGCGGGAGAGAGTCCGGGCTGGCCTCGGGGCGCCCCAAGTAACGGAAACGACGAGCGCAAGAGGCCGTGCTCTCCTGCTCCTACGACGTCTTCTAGAATGCTCCTAGGTGACGGCTTCGTTTCTCAGTTGATCAGCTTCGGGGGCTTCGCGGCAGGTGGGCCCGGCGGAGCGGCGCTTCCCAACTGGCTCCGCATAGCGCGCAGCCATAATGAGAGAACCGTTTGCACACCCATGCTGGCGGTCTAAAACCTTGCCGAACAACCGCAACCACGTCAGTTTGTCGCTCTCTCGGATGCGCAAATCATGCAAGCGATATCGAGACGCGGCCTGGCAGGCGCCACACCGGCATGGCCTCGGCGCGTTGAACGACGCGGCCGCGTCGGTTCCCCAAGTTATGGCGCTGGCCCCCTTTTCATCCAACGCTCCAGCATCTTCGGCGGCACGTCGCAGAAGCTGTAGTTCTCGCCGCCATTGAGAAGCGGTCATCGGGCCTTTACCTTGCCCGAGGATCGATCGACCCCTGCATTTGCATCAACTCTGGAATCTTCGTCGGCCCGAGGCGCCCCGCCCTGCCGACCGCGGCTGACAGGGCTCCGCGGGCCAGGCGCACGACGCGCAAGTGGCCGCGTATCTGACATACATGCAAGCATCGAGAACGCGGCGCCGCTGGGTTAGCGCGCGACCCAGTCGCCCAGAGCCCCATGAAACAAATCTTCGTGCTCGTTTATCCCTGGATCGTGGCTGGCGTCGGTGCTGGCGTCAGTACTGGGGTCGAGACTGGCGGCGTTGCGGACGTCGATGCAGGCTCCTGCGCTAGGGTCGATGCTGTCTTCGGAAGTGGCGTCGATGCTGGTTTCGTGGCGTCGGGGAGGGCGTTGGGAGGGGCGTCGGGCACGGCGTAGGTGGAGGCGTCGGGAGGGGCCTGAGGTGGGGCACCGTGCCAGGCGGTGACCAAAGCCGTGGTCTTACCCATTGGAATGCCTTTCGGGTGGTTTGTGGCTTTGGTGGCCGCTTTCTCGGTCTCGTACGGCACGAAACCTAAGCCGAGCGAACATCCGCGCGTAGCCAAATAGAGTTGCATGCGTGAATCTTGCCAGAGAGACTGAAGGTGGCGTCATTACAGAGCCTGGTCATCGATGTGCCCTATTCACCTCGCGCGCATGGACTTTGCAGCGCGGATCGATGCAGGGTCGATGCTGATGGGGGTGTTGGCGTCACGGTGTTGATGTCAGTGTTGGCGCGGTGAATTGAAGTCGGTGCTCTCTCCAAACGCGGAGTCGATGGTGGCGATGATGCTGGTTGTGATGCCGGGGTCCGCCCTGCCGCCCTGCCTTAGACGCTGGCGTCGATGCTGGCGTAATCGGCGCCGATGCTGGCGGAATTGCTGGTTTCGATGCTAGGTCGGTGCTGGTATCGATGCTGGCGTGAGTGGTGGCTCCCGTGCTGGAGTCGATGCCAACGTCGAGGCCGGCGCCGATGCTGGCGTCGGCGTTGTCGCCGGCGTTGGCGCCACTACTTGGGTTCCGGCTTGGGGGGGCGTGGGCTGGGAGTCGGGTTGGGCGTCGCTTGAAGCGTCGGCCTTGCTGGCGAAGTGAAGGGTCACCGCACTGCCAGAGGGATGATGAAAAAAGGCGAACCCAGGCTAGAGGAGGCCTCTCTACCCCACATTTGCCCGATGCGAGCGCCTCGCGTTGGCGCTGCTGCGGATGGCCATCGCGGCAGACGTCGGGGCGCTGCCGGTCATGGCGGGGGGGCGTCGGGTGAGGTGTCGGGAGGGTCGCCGGGACAGGCGACGAGTGGGGAGACGGGAGGCTCGCGCGGAGCTTTGCGCTTGGCCCTCTGCTGAACCTCTTGAACGGCCTTCTTGGTCGGTGCTGCTGTCGGTGCTGACTTCGGTGCTGGCGCTAGCGTTGGTTTAGGTGCTCGGGTCGATGCCGATGCCGATGTTGGCATCGATGCAGGCTCCGATGCTATAGCCGATAATGTGTTCGATGCTGGCGCCGATGCTCTTGTCGATCCTGGCGTTGGTGATGACGTTGATGCTGGGGGCAGTTTTCGTGTCGGTGCTGGCGTTGATGCTGGCAGTCATACTGGTGTCGGTGCTGTTCTCGATGCTGGTGCGGATGCTGGCGCCAGTGCTGAGGTCAGCGCTGTAATACATGTTGGCGTCAATGTGGGTTTCGGTGTTGGCGTTGATGCTGGTGCCGGTGCTGAGGTCGATGCTGTCGTGAGGAGTGGGTTCGATGAGGTGGCCAGGTGTGGGTGCTGGAGCCAGTGCTGGAAACGATGCTGGCGTTGGTGATGACGTAAGCGCTGGCTCAAGTGCTGGTTTCGATGCCGTCTTCGATGTTGGCGGTGGTGCTGGGGTTGATGCTG
This sequence comes from Prorocentrum cordatum, assembly GCA_963575745.1. Taxonomy (NCBI): domain Eukaryota; class Dinophyceae; order Prorocentrales; family Prorocentraceae; genus Prorocentrum; species Prorocentrum cordatum. The sequence continues at coordinate 1,016,565 of CAUYUJ010006891.1, read as the reverse complement.
GCGTCGGTGCCGGGGTCGATGGTGGGGGCGGTGCTGGTGTCGATGCTGTCGTGGGCGCTCGAGTCCGTGCTGGTATCGGTGCTGACTTGGATGCATAGGCATATACTGTCTTCGAAGCTGGCGTCCGTGCTTGCGTCAGTGCTCGTATCGATGCTGGCATCGGTGCTGGTGTCGATGCTGACGACGCTGCTGGCTTCGTTGACGGTGTCGGCGGCGCCGACCCTCCTCCTCGAACGCCCCCTCCACCTCCTCCTGGGCCTGGGTTGTCGGTCTGGTCGACAAGCTGCGCTGGGCGTCTGTCTGGGCGTCGGGCTGGGCGAATGCCTGGGGGTCAGGGGGTGCTGGGCGTCGATCTGGGCGACGGGCTGTGCTGCGCGTCGGGCAGGGAGTTGGGCCGGTGGCGCTGCCACAGAGGAAGGTGCTGCTGCTGCTGCTGGTGCCAACGGGGCCAGCGATGGCGATCCTCGCCTGGCCTGATGTTTTGCCTCCTCGTCTCCTCCCCCCCCCCTCCGCCGCAGCCGCCATCCCGCCAGGCAACCCCCGCCACCGCCACCGGATCCTGGGCCCCCTCCGCCTCTGCCATGTCCAGGTCTGGGGTTCCCACCGCCTTCGCCTCGTTCAGGGCCACCTCCAGGTCATTGTCATCCTCCCCCACATGCTCCTGCTTGGCTTGGTCGTGCTCGTGGTCGAAAGTGGTGGCAGGAATGGGCCCGGGGGTGAGGTAGTCCTGGTGGTTCTATCGCTGGTCGTAGTTGTGGCGGTGGTCGCAGTCGTAGTTGTAGTAATGGCGCTGGTCGTAGTCGGTCTCCTCCATGACGTGGGGGGCGGCCCAGGTCGGAAACGCTGGCGCCCTCCCATAGCCTGCGAGGCCCCTGCCGCCCGAGGTCGGTGAGGATTAAGGCGCGATGCCACCAAGCGAGGCCGCGGCGCCAATTGACCGCCTGGGCACGCCTGGCGCGCCCCTGCTACTCCCACGGCCTTCGCGGCTACAACGAGGCGGGCCGCCGTCGGGTACGCGACGACAAGAGCGGGCGCGCGGGCTGATGGGCCGTCGGGTGGGGCGTCGGGTGGGGCATCGGGTAGGGCGCCAGGCGCAACGTTAAGGTGGGCGTCGGGTGGGGCATTGGGGAGGGTCGTCGGGTGGGGCTGGGCTGACTTGTAACACCATGTGCTGGAGGCTGTTGTTCGTGCCGATGTCAGTGCTGGTGGTGGCGTCGGCGTGGGTGCTGGCGTCGGTGCTGCGGTACTCCTTGCGTAAGCCAGGCGCTGCCAGGCGGCGCGATCTGGTCTCGGCATGGTGCTGGTAGGGATATCGTAGCTGCCCATGAATGACTACCTACCAGACCACCCCAACCCAACCCGAAGACCCGAATTTCGGGTTGGGGGGGGTACGGGTTCCATATGTGTTTTTTCGATGTTCCCGGACCCCCCCCCACTAGAAATCGAGGGTAAATCTGAGCCTTCGGGTTGGGTTGGGGTGGTTTGGTGGGTGGTGAATGAAGGGGCCGACCCGCGGCAGGGGGCAGAGGGGGCGCAGGAAGCCCCCTGTCGCGGGCCGGGCGCCGCGGGCGCCAAGGCCACGGGCCTGCTGCCCTGGCGCGCAGCCGGGCGCCGCGCCTGGCGCCGCCCGTGGGGGCCCCGCGGCCCATCCCGGGGCGCGGGGTGAGGAGACCCCGCAGGTGGCGCTCTCCTCCTCCCCCTGCTGCTGATGCTGCTGCTGCTGCTGCTGCTCCTCCTCCTCCTCCTCCTCCTCTTCTTCCTTCTCGGCTCCCTCAAAATTCCCTATTACCCCAGCCCCTCCCTCCCTTACCCTTCCGGAGCGCTGCCGTCCGCCTTCCCCCAGTTTCCTCCCTGACAGAATTGCCACACCTCCCCCGTCCCCGCCGCTCACACTTGTACGTTCCCCTCTGCCTCCAGTCCAGCGTTGGTTCCTCTAGAAGGGAAGGAATCAACATTTGTTCGTTCTGCTCCTGATCTGGCCTCGCCTACAAGTAACTAGCACGCCGCCGCCGCCATCAGTTGTGCAACGTAGTTGGCAAAGGGTCGCCACTTCAAGATGGCACACTGGTCCGTTTCTTGATCCACTCGTCGCCAAAGGAGACGATGCTGATCCATAAAATGATGCTGAGAACCTTAGTGCTGGCGCCATGGGCAGAATACAAAAACAACAGCTAAGCTGGCCTTATTCCTGACCGATGAGTTACAGTATCCTACTTCGCCGCCTCCTCGTCCTCCCCAACATCCCAATCCTCTCGCGTAGCCGCACATTGCGCTCAATTATTAATGTGTGCGTGTCGTCCTCTTGAGAAGGGAGTAGCATCTCCCTCTTCCTCAAATGCCCCCCCCCACCACAGCCAATTGATAACCCCATGCTTGACCAATCCAGTCCTTCTCCGCCCCCCCCCTCGCAGAGCAAGAGAAGGAAGGAGGGAGCGGTGCCAGGCTGGAGAGGACGAGAAGGAATTAAGAGAGGGGAAGGGCGAAGCGGGCAGATGAAGGATCAGGAGAAAGGGGCAGACGAGAACTTGAGGCGACGGAGAGGAGCAGCGGCAGGATCGCGCAGGCGTATGGACAGCAGAACGGGGGAGGCGAGGGAGAAGCAACAGCAGGAAGGCTGCAGGACGAGCACGAGGGCGAGGGGCACTCCGGCCCTGCGTGACGCCGTGAGGACACTGCCCGAGGATTGCTCGACCGCAGGGGAGCCAGAGGCAGCAGGGCGCGCGCACCGTGGCCCCGAGCGACATGTAGACTGTGAGGATCTCCAGCGGGCGCAGCTGCGGGCATGCCAGGTGCAGGAGAAGGTGGGAGGCAGAGGAGGAGGCGCTGAGCGGGGCGGGAGAGGCAGCGGGAGGACAGAGAAGGAGAGGGGATAGAACTGAGGAGGGCCAGAAGAAGCACAGGTCCCTCCCTCACAAGTCCCTGCGGGCCTTCCTCTTCACTGCCAGAAGCGCCCCCTTGAAAGACCAGCACCCTGTAGTTTTGCCATCCAGGCGAGAGCCCTATCAGGTTCCCGCATGCTGTCGTATGACTGATTCCTGAAGCAAGAGGGCCCCAGAAGAGGTTAAGAGGGCCAACAGAGGCCGCCAAGGCCGCCAAGACGGTTCAAAAGGCTCCCGAATGGCCAAAGCATCACTCCCAGACCACCAAGATGGCCTGGATACGGCCCTAGAGACCCCAAGAGACACCCAAAAGCACCCCCAAGAGGGCTCCAAGAGGCAACAACCTAGTGGTGTGCCTTTTACGGTCGAAAGATTTTAGCGGTTTCGTCTTTTCTGGCGTCCAGCGCCCCAAGACGGCCCCATGGGCCCACAATTATCGCCCCAAGGTGGCGTAAGAGGCACCCAAGAGGCCCGCCAGGCGGCTCAGGAGGGCCTTAAGACGGCCCTCACAAGGGCCCCCAAAGAGAGGGACCTCGAACTGACATTTCGAGCACTCAGCCGTAAGATGTCCCCCCGAGACCGTCAGCGGGCCCCAAGAGGACCCCAGAGGCCCTAGGACACCCCCAAATCGCCTCCAAGAGGCCTCCCAAGATATCCCCACAGGCATGCACGAGGCTTCTAACCTTCAACCCAGGCGCGGTGGCGGAGTGGGCCGAAGGCCACAGGAGTGTTGAGAGATGTGATCATACAACACATCCTTGTGTCGGTTGATCTCCTCATTTTGAAAAGAGCAACCCCTAGTGATAATTCCGAGGAGATCTCAAGCGAAAACCCATTCTAAGAAGAAATCGCCCTCTATTCGTGCAACCGTTACGTATGTTCAACTTCCCGGTCTTTAGGTTCAAGGAAATCCCCAGTGAGAGCCCCATGTTGAGAAAGGACTGCTGTCTGTCCCTGTGAATGGTGCAACGGATGAAGACGAATGAGCGTGGCACGAAGGGGAGAAGACGCCATCCACCATCCTGGTATCTGCTGCAAGCCTTCAAGACGGAGCCGCCATCTATCCTTACAACTATTGCATTTTCATACGAACGTGCGCGGCGCAAGTGCGCGAAACCAAAGTTTGAAAAAGGAGCCACCGTTCGTCCTTGCAAATGTCGCAAGTGTGCGCAGCGGTACGGCGACAGCAACTGTTTAAACATGGCCCGTGCCCCATCCATGCAACTGCTGCAAACAGTGTAGGGCGAATGTGCGCGGCGGTAATGCGAGTCCATTTCGAAAACAACCTGTGTTCCATCCTGGCAGTTCCTGCAATTGTCAAGCTTCAAGGTCACCAGTGATGAAGAAGTTTCAGGCGAAACGCTCGACCCGCCCTACCGAGACGTCTGGGGGTGCGACAGGGAGGAGCTATCTATAAGGACAACATGACCGCGATGGAAACCACCGCCTCCGCAAGTTCACCTAAAAAATCTGGGACGGGCGGAATTCTGCATTTGTGGGGCAGCGTTTCCCACTTGCGCTCATGGCCCATTCCACACTGCGCGCAGCTCGGGCAATTACGCGCGCCAGTACTTCGAAACGTATCCTGGCGAAGCACCCTGATGGACTAGGGATCTTGACGGAGGAGCTTGGAGTGAGGAGGGAGGAACAGCGGGGAGGGGGGTGGGCGAGGAGCGAGGAGAAATGACTCATCCACCCTCCCCGTCGAACCACCTTCGATCCGGGGGGGACGAAAGGGGCGGGGGATAGCAACAACGGGTCAGTGAGGCTGGTTTTCTGGCCGGGGGGTCGACCACGTATCAAGGAAAGCGCCTGGCGGCGTGGCCGAAACCGGCTGCATGCAGCAAATTTCGCCCTCAACCCTCCGCCCCACCCCTTGTCGTCAGCCCCCAATCGATGATACACAATGCACGCACTGATGCTCAGGCGTGCGTGTCCTCCGAACCCCTCCAATGTGTGGGCCGAAGCGCACTGATGGTCACCAATGCGCCGCTGCGCTATCGGCAAAAAATAGGGGATGTTTGGCTACACCGGGCTGTCCTACGCTAGCGGACCATCTCGGGGGTGGACAGACCCCCCTTTAGTAAAACGTGGTTTAGTGAAAACGACCTGAGGCCCAAACCTGGCGGGCGCAAGCCTGGAAAATAACGGTCACGGCGCCCTCTCGAGAAGCGAAAACGGACAATTCACTAATCGACGTGTCACTGTTGGGGGTTCTGTCCGCCCCCGACCATCGACAACACCACCGCCGCCCCTCAGAGGTTCTGCTGGTCTGCCCGCCCTCCCACCCCCCGTCTGCCCTGGTCCTCCCCCTGGCCCTCCCCTCGCTCTGCCGTGCCATCGCCTTCCTCCCTGCAACGTCTTCCCTTCCTGGCCCTCCCCTCTCTCTGCCCCCCCTCCCCCTCCCCAATGCCTGGCCCTGCTTCCCAGTGTTCCCCTACTCTTCCCTTCTCCCCGCCAGGCCCCGCCAACCTCAGAGGGTGAGGCGGATGGGCAGGGTGCGAACGCGGTCGAGACGCGCTGGCGTGGAGGGAAGGCCGAGAACGAGGCCAGGGAGGCCGAGCAGGATCCGGACACATCCTCCGCCCCGTGGCCGTGGTTCGAGAAGAGACGATGAGAAGGGAAGAGGAGCAGGAGGAGGACGAGCAGGAGGAGGAGAAAGAGTAGGAGGATTCTAGCTGAATTGTAACTGGTTAGAACTGGTCAAACAGTTAGCCTCGCCCCACGGATCGGCTACCGCGGACGCACTGTAGCTGATGGGCCCAGCCCGACGACATTGGGTTCCAGCTTCGCCCCGCGATTCTCACATCAAGCCTTCCACTGGGCTCCCGATGAATTGCAACCCTGGCTTGCACAGTTGCTCCCCGGCCATTATTCCGCGCACGAGCTGTACCCACCATTGCAATCGGTGGCGTCCGCCCCTACGCACTTCTCGCATGCCTCGGCCTGTTGCCACGGCTTGCTATGTTTTGCAGGAACTGATGCCAACACTGTCGATGAGGACTCTCCCCTGCCTCCGCTTCCCGGCAGAGTCGTCCCCTGCCCTGTAGCTGGTGTCCCGCTCCTACGGTCGCCCTTCTCACGGTGCCAGGCGCGGCCACTGTGCGCCTTCTTGCAAGAGCTGTTGATACCAACCTCGTAGCTGGTGCCATCGGGGTGCACCGATCCACTGGCACGATCCCTGCTCTGCCAGCTGTAATGTCGCTCATGGCCGCCCTTCTCGCATGGACTACGCCCAGCGTTGCTGAGCTCTTGCCCAAGAACAGTGCGGACCTGCTGGCCACTTCGCACCACGACCCCATTCCCGCATTGGGGTTGATGATGACTGATCCTGCGCACTCCTTCTTCCGCCTCCATCTTGGTCTCTGCCATTCGGCAGGAGGCGTGGGGCGGCGGGCCCGGCTCGGCTTCGGCCGACCACCTCCCGCCCTTCTCGCAGTGGCGGTGTGCCCGCACGCCCTGATCCCAGCGTCGTAGCTGATGGCATCGGGCTTGCGTTTCGCGTCCAGACTCGCGGATTGACGACTGAGGTTGCTGCCGTTGCTCCGCTTTCTCGCATGCACGAACAGGCCCCAGCCCTGTAGCCAATGACGTTGGCCCGCGCGGGCTCCTTGTCGCACGAGCCCTTCGCAACGTGGTAGCTAATACGTCCGCTGCTGTCCTTCTCACGAGATGTTTCCAGCGTTGTAGCTGATGTGCCACCCGCTCCACAGCACTGGGCTCCAGCTTTGCCTCTCGGTTTGGGGAAAAAGGCGCCTGACTCGCCTGCTGCCATTCACCCTCGCACGCTCCAGTCCCAGCGTTGTAGCTGATGACGTCGGGCTTGCGTTTCGCCTTTCAACTCGCGGATTCGCAGCAAAGGTTGCTGCAACTGCTCAGCCTTCTCGCGCGCACGAATTGGTCCCAGCCCTGCAGCTTGTGACGTTGGCCCGCGCGGGCTGTCACGCGGCTCGCCAGGGGCGGGGGGCGCCACCCGCAGCCGCTCTCTGCCTGCACTCTTTCAACCGCGCCCCTGCAGCCGGCACTGCTGTTCGCCAGGGCGACGATGGGGTAATATGAAAGAGACAGGAAAAATGGGGGGAAGCGGGCGCGGGTCCTGGCGACTGTACGTGTGCCTGGTCTCAGCATGGTAGCCGACGACCTTGGGTTCAACATTTTATGACGACGGCCCCTGGGCGCATTACAGCTTCGAAGCTTGCGCTGCGGAGCACCCTCACGCGCCCCGTGCAGGAGGGGCCGTTTGGGCGCGGAATGGCTGGAGGAAGAGGAGGGAGAGAAGGAGGAAGAAGAAGAGGAGAAGGATGAGGGGGGGAGGAGGAGGAGGAGGAGGAGGGGAAGGAGGAGCAGGACGAGGAAGGAGCAGGGGTAGGAGGACAGGAGGTGGGGGAAGAAGATCCCCGCACGCTGCGCAAGTGAGCAGTCGTCTCAGGGCGAACGCGCGGCGCGCGCCCGCGGCGGCCCGTAAAGCGGGACAGGCCTACGCGGGCGGGCCGTGCGACGCTCTCAGGCGGCCTCGTCCAACGAGGGCACCCGGGCGGCCAAGGGAGGCCGCAGCAGCGCCGCAGGTCAGCCTTCGAAGAAGGAGGGAGGAGAGAGGGAGGGGGCCGAGAAGCTGCAGACGACTGCAATCAGCGGGCGCGATGGGGATAAGAAGGAGCATCCCCGCACGCTGCGCAAGTGAGCAGTCGTCTCAGGGCGAACGCGCGGCGCGCGCCCGCGGCGGCCCGTAAAGCGGGACAGGCCTACGCGGGCGGGCCGTGCGACGCTCTCAGGCGGCCTCGTCCAACGAGGGCACCCGGGCGGCCAAGGGAGGCCGCAGCAGCCATACCCAGGCTCAAAGCCCTTGCGAAGTGACAAGGTTTCGGCGGGCGGCCGCGAGCTGAATGGGCCACACAGCTGGGCCAACATTCAGAAAGGATGCGACGAGGAGGTCGCTTGCTTCGGCGAGGTAAGAAACGCGGTCCCGAGCGGCTTCAGCCAATGATGGGAGGACTGCAGAGGCGGCAGCATCGTGGAGATAGCGCTCTGTACTGGAAGCTAGCCGCCAGCGATCACGCCAGAAGACGCGATTAATGCCGTCCGAAATATCGGTTCTGAAGCGCAGCGCAGGGGACAGATCGAACCCCGATGGCGCTCTGGCGAGCGGGACGCCCAGCGCCGAAAGAAGATCGAGCCACCGAGTGCGGAAGCCGCTTTGACCGAAGGTCAATAGGGGATCGGTGGGACTCAAATCTCTAAAGACCAGCTCCATCATCCTGACCACAGCACGATCGGAGCACCGAGCGTGTTGACGCTCTCCGCCAGACCCCCGGGCCTCCGGAACAGAGATGCTCAGCAAAGCGTCGCCCGTGGACTCACGGCGGTCAATGGGCAGAGTGAGGTCGCTCCGGCGGGCGGTTGCCAACTCACCAGGCCTCACGGACATAGTGAACCCGGCAAGCAGCAGGGTGGCCATATCCGGCCAGTCCCATGCGAGGCACAACGCTACCATGGCGCGCAGCAGAGCACGCGGTAGCGGTGGGAGGGGACAGGGAGGCTTGGAAGGGATCCACCGCTCCGCCACATCCCACGCCTCGGTGAGGAAGCCCCTCCAGTGGGGCTGAAGGGCCTGTGCTCCCCGGATCGCATTCACGAGGACGAGGCGGGGGAAGCCAGCATCGTACAACCACACGCCGAAGGTCGCGAGCGCTCTCCCGAGCAAGATGCCGCTGCGAGCCCATGTGGCAAGTGCCACTCCTGTGTGCTCGGCGCACCACACGTCAAACGCCTTAAGCGAACGAGTGCGCTGGTCGCCGCAAGAGGGGACGCGCCGAGAGTGGCTCTCCACCTTCACCCCGAGGGCCTCGGAAGCCCCCTCGGGAAGGGCAGGCTCCAGAGAGGCAGGCCAGTCCTGGCGCCCTGCCACGAAGGCTGACGCGGGCGGCTCTTGACCAGAGGGATTGGCAGGAGTGGTAGCTGCCGCTCCGGCGGAAGCCCGAACACGCCTGCGCTTGCGACGCGAGGTGCGGCCGCGTTGCTCGGCGCGGGGGGCCTCGACGACCTCGCCGGTGCTCGGCGCGGCTTCCGGCTGGCGGTCCGTGCCGTCCAGGATCAGAGGCCTGAGTCCTGGGGAGTGCTCGCGCCGCCTGCGGTCAACAGCGCACAGCGTCTCGGAAAACGCGGCCGAGCGGGTGGCGGCAGGTGCTGCGGAGCGGGAGCGCTCATCGCAACTAATGGCGGTCCGTGGCGTGACGGGCGCCGCAGAGCACGGGCGCCCGACGCCACGGCGCTTGCGCGGATGCGACGCCTGGGCGCCCGAATGAGCCCTAGCCTCGACCACGTCGCGATAGCTAGCCGGGTGCTTATCCGCACGCTCCTTCGCTTGAGCTGCAAAAGTAGCGCTACCAGCCGTGGCGGGAGCTCTCGGGGGTGCGCCGGCAGCGGCTGCGGCGGCGCCTCCACCCGAAAAGCCCGAGGCGGAAGCGGACCCTCTGACGCACTCGGCAGTGCGAGAGCGGGCGATGCGCAACGCAGCCTTCTGGCGCTCGAGCGCGGCCAGTGTCGTCTGCAAAAGCTCAGCCAGCTCTCCTGCACTTGGACCCCAAGCCTCCGCGCCTCGACCGAATTCAACTTCGGTAAGAGCGGCGTCGAGAACATCGACCGAGGCACGGAACCGCGCCAGAGCGCGCCGTTCGTCACGCACGCGCCTCGCAACCGTGGCCGTCGGGCCAACGACCCGGCTGGTGCGCAATGCTAATCCGGTGAGAGGATCGGCACGGGAGTCGGAACGGGTGAAGGCGTCAGCGAGCTGGTCGGTGCGGGCGTCGGCGAGCCCCTCGGCGCGCGAGTCGGCGATCTGGTCGGCGCGGGAGTCGGCGAGCTGGTCGGTGCGGGAGTCGGTGAGCTTGGAGGGCTGCAAGTCAGTGAGCTGGTCGCCGCGGGACGCGGTGAGCTGGGCGGCGCAAGAGTCGGCACGCTGGCCGGCGCAGCAGGAGTCGGCAAAGCTGGGAGCCGGCGACACCTCGCTGCGCTCTGCGCTGTGGCCCCACGGAAGCACGGCCCTGTGATGTGCCGCCCCGGCGGCGGCCGCACTGGCAGTCCGCTCGCGGGTAGCACGCAGCATAGCCGCTGCGCCCAGCGAGCGCCCGGCCAGCAGGGCAGGTGCAGAGCTGGCGCGCGGCGCGACGCTATGGGCGTCGGCGCGGCACCCTGGCAGGGGGGGCAGGGTGCTGGCTCGAAAGGGCGGGAGCACCGCGGCCGCGGTACGGGCGGCCCCCAGGTCGGCCTCCGGGCGAGCTTGCGTGCGTCGCATGGCGGCAGTAGGCATCGCGGGGGTCTGCACCGTACAACGTGGCGCAGCCCGCGACCCTGGGTCGCTGCAGCTAGCGACCGCGCTCGGCTCTGCGTCTGGAGACGCGCCAGGGGCGCTCCGACGCTCCCCCGGCATGCCGCGGAGGCGAGCACCGAGGGAGGCGTCGAGAGCCGAATCCCGAGTGGCGACCCCGCGCGAGCGGTTCGCGTCGTCACGCCTTCCCGCCGCCAAGAGCCCTCTGCCCAAAGCACGGCGAGTAGCGCCGCCAGAGGCCGGGGCATCGGGGCCGGTAACATCGCGCCCAGGCCCGAGGAGGAAGGCTTTGGCGTCACAGAGAGCACGCCATTTCCTGCTGGCCTCGATCGACTTATCGCGGTCGGGATGGCAGGCCCAACCCATCCGTCGAAACTGAGCGTTCACGCGATCAGTGGTCGCACCGCGCTCCAGGTGGAGCAAATCGAGCGCGGCAACAAGTTTGGCGGCACGATCTTGGCGGTGGCGAGTCTGAGTCGTGACGGACGGACGACCCAGAAGACCCCCCAACGAAGCTGGAGCCGAGCCGTTCGCCTCCGACAGAAGCGAGACGGGGTGAGCGTCCCCCTTGGGCGTACCAGGTCGAGCAGCGGCGATTGCGTCGCTCTTGGCGCGTGACCTCCGCTCGGGCGCGCCCTCTCCTGGCCCTCCACCGGCGGCGCGAACCCCTCCCTGCGGGGCCGCAACAGCATCGCTGGAAGGGCGCATGCCTACCGGCGGGGACGGCGAAGGGCTTGGTACCCGAGGGGCGGCCGGCAGGCTGTCACGGGCGCGAGTGCAGCGCGACGCGGAGAAGCTCACCGCCGCCGCGCTCGAGGGCACCGTGACGGAGACAGGAGCCCCCCTGCGCGGCGCGGCGCTTTCATATGCGTCGCGGGCCTCGGCGGAGGCCGTCGCGTCGCCCCTGTCGACCCGGGCTGGCGCTCCCACGTGGCGATCCTCGGGGTGCCCGAGCGGGCCTGCGCCCGCGGCGGGGCTGCGAGCCAGAACTTGCAGCACGAACCGGCCCCACAGACAAGTCGGGTACGCGGAGGCGGCGTCGGCGGCCGCTATCATGTCGAATCGCTCAAAGCGACCCTCGTCTATGTCAAGCAACCAAGCAGGCTCGACACGCGAGGGGGGGCGAACAGGGCGATTGCGCGTGGGGTCGTCCGCTCGGTGGACGTCGGTCGGGACGTAGAGCCCGCCCATGTAGAGCCCGCCCCCCAAAATGTAGGGCAAGCAGGTGCTCAACACGTGCGAAAGGCCAGGGCTGCTGCTCCGACCGTGGGCGGCCGCGCCTAGTGCCACTTGGGAATCCAAGAGAACAGGGATCCGTGAGTCAGGGTTGCGGATGCAACAGTACTTGCACAGACTCTTGAACACGGTGGTCTCCAGGATATTGATGTGGCGGGGCGTGCGGAATTCCCACTTGTAGGCCAAACGGAAACGCAGCGCCTCCGACAGCTCACTGACCCAGCGCGGTGCGATGGGGAGCTCGAGGGAGGGAAGCCCCACCTCGCGGTGTATCTGGGTCAGCTCGGGGCCTAAAGGTTCCCCGCGGCTCAGAACCATGAGCAAGTGGCGGTCGTGGAGACGAGTATGCCAGCCGCCGTGCTCGGAGCGCCGCCACAATTCTTGTGACAGGTGCGAACTGATGTCGCTGCGGACAACACCGCCCCAGCCGAGGGAGGCATCCGTGCCGAACACTTCAGGGCAAGGCGTCGCCCGAAGGTCGGTCATCGCAACGAAGGCAAGGTAGGTGCAGGCTTGCAATTCGTCGCGAACCGAAGACGGGAGCTCATACTCAAGCCCGTCGTCGGGAAGTGTCGTGATGAAGGTGTAGATGTGAGTGAATATCGACAGGATGGGACGACGATACAAAAACACCTGCACCCAACAACCCACGAGCGAGCTCAACAACGCCCGGGTCGAGCGACCGAGGAACACCTGAATCAGAGTCAAGCGGCAAAGGGCCACAGTGCGAACCAGGGGAGCACACACGATGCCGATCCTGCCCTCCACCTCGGCGCCGACAACGACTTTGTGGGTCTCGCCCCTGGCTCTCTTCCCGGGGTGCTGAATGAGACCCACCTGGGGGTAGCCGCGATCGCACGCAGCAAAGACCTCCCTGTCGCGGCGTGTCGGGTCGTCGGGGCGCGGGGCGCTCCCGCGCCACGAGAGCTTCTGAAAGCCCGTGTGGTCGTCGATGTTTAACATCTCGACGTACGGCCCCCGAGGGAACGGCAGGCGATGCACAGCCTGCTCGGAAGGCCGGAGCGCGCCGAAGCTGCGCAGCACGCCCTCGTGTGCGGAGTTGGCGATCTCCACTGCCATGTTGTCACCCATGGCCAGCGCATTAAGGCAGGGAGAAACGTCCAACCCCTCAAGGTCTGCCCGCCACGCGTTGAAGCCTCTGAACCGCGAGCTGGGCAGCTTGACGCGGAGGGCGTTGCGGCGTGCACGAGCGGGCGGGACCTTGAACGTGTAGTAGAACTCGCGCAGGTCGTCACACGAAACCACCAGCCATTCCCCGGGCGCGAGCCCCAGGCGGCACAGGAGGAAACCCTGGCCGAGGCGCTGAGTGCTGGAGGACACGCTGCTGCAACGACTGTTTACTACCGTCGGATTCAGGATGAGACGGTCATGAGCCTCGTCCTTCGGGACCCTGAACGCTCCACAAGCCTCGTCCCAGGCGAGGTTGTCGGAGGGGGTCAGATACAGGGCGCCACAAGAGTCCCACTTGCGCAAGAGCTCCCACAGCTGCTCGCGGTCCATGTGCACACGAGCACCCGAAAAGCCCGAAGGCCACTCGTCCTCTGGTAGCCGCATGACGTCGGGGTCATGAAAGGCGGAACGTACCAGATCGTCGGACAAGTACGGAGTGGGATCAAACGTAGGAGAGTAATCCCACTTGATGCGGGACGCCTGGACCCGAAGGTCGAAAGGCTCAGCCTGGGTGGAGTCCCAGCCTGCCGCGGCCGCCAACGAGCTTGCCAGGGGCGTCGCGCTGACGGGGAGTTGCCGCATGGGGGCGGGCACTTGTGAGGAAGAGGTGAACGAAGCCTCAAGAGCTGCAACATGGGTAGCCAGGCCATGGAGCGAGACTTCGGTGGAGTCGAACTTGGCGAAAGCCCGACCAAGGTCGCTCTTGCCACCACGGGCAAGGCGAACTGCGATCCGACACAGACGCTCGAGGCGACTGCGAACTCCCTCCTGGCAGGGTGTGACCGTTTCCCGCACCCGAGCTTCGGCGGGAGCGAAGCTGGGATGACCCAAGGTGAGCCAGTTGAGCGCAACGACAGCATGCTGCGACAACGTGCGGGCGGCGCGCCTCACACGCCAGCGCTCCCGCGCGCGACCCGTAAGGTGACCAGGTGGCGGCGGAAGAGGCGGCGAGGGAGGGCACGGCCAAGGATCGCGGGGAGCCGACCCCGACAAGTACGAGTCGTCCCATTCCAGCGCGCAGAAAGATGTGCGGGTAAAAGCGGCAAGGGAGCATCGAGTCCCCATCCCGACCTGGGCAAGAGCAGCGGCCCAGTGGGTGACGTCGATGCTGGCGCCTGGAAACAGGCGCAGCAAGGCGGACAGATCGGCCACGAAAGGCGCAGACCTGCCAGTGCCAGTGCTGGTACGGGATGTGCTGGGAAAAGGGCAAGGCGCGAAGGGCGCAGGGCGCGCCCCGACGCCCACGCTGGGACCAGGATGGCCAGGAGGAGCGGGGGAAGCGCCTGGGAGCGAGCGAGAATCACCATGGCGGCACGCACGGGGCCCAGCGGCGCCGAAACAGCCGCGCTGCACCTGCGCATCCCTACCATCGCGACCTCGCTCGGTCCAGAAGCGGCGGGCGGCGGCCGCGGGATGAGACCTCCCCGGCGGCGGCGGCCGAGCACATCCAGCACCCCGTTCGACCCGCCCGACGTGGGCGGCTCCAACAGATTGGGGGTAAGAGGCACCTTGGTCGGCGGGGCCGGCTCGGGGCTGCCCGGAGCCCTCTTGGTCCAGGGCAGGGCCACCGACAGCTTGGAGCCGAGGAGGCTCGTCGGGGGCTCCGCCTTGGTAGCCGCTGGCCTGGGCGGCGCGTGCACCCCCCTCCGCGGTGACCCCGTCGGCGGCACGAGCCCCTTCCTGCGGGGCCGCACCAGCATCGCCGGCAGAGCACATGCCTACCGACGGGGCCCCCGCAGCTTCGGCTGAAGCTGAAAACCGTGGCGGGGCTCCAGCCGCAGGAGGCACGACAACGGGCGGTGCACTTCCGAAGCGCAACATTGCTGCCGCATCCTCGCGCACGCTCCGATTGAAGCGCGAGCGGCGGCTCCCTTGGACAGGGGCCCCAGAAGCGGCCTCTGAAGCACCAGAAAGGGCGTCCGAAGACGAGGCAGCTGCACCAGCATGGGCTGGAGCGTGAGCGGCACGGCAGCTACCATCGACGGCCCGACGACCCCGCCGTCCTCCACGCCGAGTGCGGACCCGACGAACTCGTCGGAGCCTGAAGGCGGGGAGTGCGGCAGCGCTGTTGGTGGAGGCCGAGCGGCGTCGGGGCCGCGCTGGAGTGGCAGTGACTGCGGCGACGCCTTCATCCGAGGAGCCCGCGGCGAAAGCGGCCCCTCGGACAGAGCGGAACGCAGGGGCCGCATCCCGGGGAGTCGCGGCCGCCGCGGACGAGCCCGCTCCTGACGTCCCACCGGCGGCACGAACCCCTCCCTGCGGGGCCGTAACAGCATCGCTGGAGGGGCGCATGCCGACCAGTGGGGACGGAGAAGGGCTCAGACCACGAGGGTCGGCCCGCAGGCGCTCGCGAGCGCGAGCAGGGATCGACGCGGCGAGGCCCTGGATCCGATCGCACGAGAGGCGTCGGGGCCGCGCTGGAGTGGCAACGGCTGCGGCGGCGCATTCGCCCGAGGAGCCCGTGGCGAAAGCGGCCCCTCGGACAGAGCAGAACGCAGGGACCGCATCCCGGGGCGTCGCGGCCGCCGTGGACGAGCCCGCTCCTGACTTCCCACCGGCGGCACGAACCCCTCCCTGCGGGGCCGTAACAGCATCGCTGGAAGGGCGCATGCCTACCAGTGGTGACGGAGAAGAGCTCAGACCACGAGGGTCGGCCAGCAGGCGCTCGCGAGCGCGAGCAGGGATCGACGCGGCGAGGCCCTGGATCCGATCGCACGAGAGGCGTCGGGGCCGCGCTGGAATGGCTGCGGCTGCGGCGACGCCTTCACCCGAGGAGCCCGCGGCGGAGCCGACGAGGCCTGGAGTTGACTCCGCTGCTTGAGTGCCCGCTGCGTTACAAGTGCAAGCGCCCCGGGCGCTTGACTGGGGAGGTGGCCCTCCGGCAGCTGGCGCGCCGACACCGCCCTCGAGGTTAGTGAAAGGCAGGAGCCCTGCGCGCTCACCATACCACATGCGCCCACGGGCAGCGC
The DNA here is from genome assembly GCA_963575745.1 of Prorocentrum cordatum. Lineage (NCBI taxonomy): Eukaryota > Dinophyceae > Prorocentrales > Prorocentraceae > Prorocentrum > Prorocentrum cordatum. Next base: position 1,000,966 of record CAUYUJ010006891.1, on the reverse strand, counting down.
CCGCCCGAAGTGAGGCGGGACCAACCGCGCTACGGTGGAGCGGCGGCGGCGCATGAACATCCGCTTCTGGGACGGCAACTCCGGACGGTGGCCTCAGATGCCTGGCCTGGGAGGGCGAATCCCCGGAGACACGATGCCAGTCCGCGCTCAGGGGTGTTCCGCTGGCCGCGCGGTCACCGTCGGCGACCGTGAAGCGCTCGGACAGAAGTGGCGACGCCGCAGTGCACGGCATACTCCCGCTGCTAAACAGCTGCACCCCATCCGAGGCAAGGGCCGCGCGGAGGTCGACCAAAGGCGGCACCCGTGAGCCTGCTTCGGAGCCGGAGAGGCCTGGCGGCGGATCCACACCCTGAGTGTCGGAGCCCGTGTGCAGGTCCCACAAGTGGAGGTCGGCGCGTAAGGCCGAGGTGGCCCTGGGGCCGCTCCGCGGCGGGGTGCCAGGCTGGTGGACTGCGGTGGCGGCTGGGGGGGCGGTACGAGCCCCTCCCTGCGGGGCCGTATCAGCATCGCTGGCAGGGCGCATACCAACCCCTTTCGAGCCACACCGCGGCGCCGCCCTCGAAAAGGAGGGACTACCCCCGTCAAGGCCGCAGTCGGACATGGCCGCCGAAGAACCCCGAGGAGGGACGACGGAGCACCCCGCCTCCACCAGGGCCAACGCACCGCTCCAGGGGCGACCCTGTGGCGGCGGAGGCGGCGTCCTCAGTAGAGGAAGCGCGGCCTCTGACGCCGTGGCCCCAGGTCGGACCTGATAGACGACCGTGGGGCTCCAAGCCGCAGCCGCGCCACGGCGCGGGCATGCCGCACTGAGCCTCTGGGAACCAACCTCCACGACGTCAAGGCCCGGAGGCGGCCCAATCTGCCTGACCGGAGGCCCAGGAGGCAGCGGGTCCAAGCCTGGAGGTGCGCGAATGTATCCGCCCCCGGCGGCCCGAGCAGCATCGTCGGCAGAAGTGGCCGCGGCGATGCCTCCAGCCGAAGGCCAGGAAACCGAGGCGGCGGCAAATCCCGTGTGCCCCGCGAGTGACGCTCCCCCGCCCACGGTGGAGCAGGCGGGGCCCACAAAGTGGTCGCCATGCCTAGCGGCACAGGTGAGCCAGGTGGCGGAGTAGAGGCAAGGAGAAGGAGTTGGGGGGAGGTAAGAGAGATCCTCGTCCACCACTTCCCTTCCCAAGAGCGCAGTTATCTTCGCAGGGCACCCCTCTGGTGCTTCGGCGTTGAACACGCTGGCATTGGGTTCGCTGGCAGCAGGAATGGCGGGCATGGCTTGCGCGGCGGCTGAAGCCCTTGGGCGGCGCGTCGGAGCGCCTTTGGCCACTGTGCCCTCCGTCGGGCGTCTCTGTCGCGGCGGCTGAAAGTCTTGCGTAGAAGCGGCGGCTGAGACCCCAGGCGCGGCGGCACTTTGAACGCCCGAGACGAGGGCTGGCGCTGCGCCACGGCGCAAGGCGTGGCGCTGCGGCGTGTGAGGCCCCCCTCCTACTCCTCTCCTCAGAT
>CAUYUJ010006891.1:949472-989472 GCA_963575745.1 Prorocentrum cordatum | reverse complement strand
TACCCTCGTCATCCTCGTCCTGCTCCTCCTCCTCGTCGTCCTCCTCTTCCTCCTTCTCCACCTCCTCTTCCTCCCTCTCCTCCTCCGCTGAACCTGCAGCTGCTGCGGCATAGGGCGCGCGCGGCGGAATGTGGAAAAGTGGGGGCCCAGGGGCCGCCGGGTGTCGGGTCTTCTCCCGTTCGGGTCAGTTTGCCTTGCTGGGCCAGAGCCCTGGGGGGCGCCCTGGGTCCCCCTTCGCGGAGGTGCCCAACCTGGAGGCAGGGGATGAAGGGAATGCCACATGGCATTCGGAACAGTTGAAGTACGCAAAATCGCTGGTGGCTCGGTGGCGAGATGGTGGCAGCCGCTGGAAAGTCTTGAAAATCGGTAACGGAATTTGGGCTGATATAGACATGATGCTGCAAGTTCCGCTTGAAAAGAAAGGCGCGGAGACAACGTCTGGAATGGCAACAATGGGCGGCGGCCGCACTGCCCTCCCACGGCCAGAGGGGGGCGCAAGGGCCTCCCCATCTGCTCGTAGGAAGCCCTCGCAGGCGCCCCCGAGGCAAGCGGAAGCGGCGGAAACCTTCGCCTGCGAGCACGCGCAGGGTTCCTAGCGCGCATGCGCATGCCTCGGGGCCGCCTTGGGGGGGCTCCAACCGAACGCGATGAAAGTATGCGCCTTCCTGCTGGTGGCAAAGCACCGCGCTCGCCTGGAGCATGCGGTCAGCCACTCACGCCAAGCGGGAAGGCATAGAGGCCTCTCACCGTACACATCGGAAATCAGAAGAAACGCCCCCCACCCCCGCGACTGGCACCCTCCACGTGCAAACAGGAGTAGGGCACTGAGATCGCGGGCGCGTGGGCCGCTCGGGCGATTTCCACCGTGAGTGGGACATGTTCATGCTTCCGGCGGCGGTGGCTCGGTGGACATAGCGCGACCCCTCCCAACCCCTCCGCTGGCGCATGATTCCAACCCCCTTCCGTGGCTGTTGAGCGGGCGATCGGAGATCGCGACTGCAGAGGTCAGGCGGCGCGGCTGGGCACTGTTCTGGAGGAAGGTGCGGGCGTGGCGCAGGTTGCCCTGATGGCAGGAGGTATCTCTGAAGAAATGGGGCAGCGGGTTGCGGGCGGCTGCGCCGCGGCCGCGGCCGCCCTGGCCCTCGCCAAGTCAGCCGCTGCAGCTCCTGCGACTCCGGCTGCCGTCGCCCCGGCGTAGGCGAAGCCGTCCGCGACCTCGATGGCAACGGCTACCGCCCATGCGTCTGCGGTAGAATTAATTGGCCCGGCGCGCGCCGTCGGCGCAACAATGCATGCGGAACCTCTCCGGCCCATGTAGGTCGGGGAAGTCCGTTGCGAGGTGGGGCGCGGAGGCGCGCCTGAGCGCGTCGGCGATCGGCTAGGTCACTGTGAAAGGGGTCTGCGCGGTCTCCCGGCGGTTGACCTTCTCGCGCGGAGCCGGGCTCCTCGTCGGCGGGCCGTCGTCGCTGGCGGGCGCGGGTGGTCGTGGCCGCCGCGGCTGGCCCATCGGCGCGGACTGCCATGCGTTGCCCCTGCCGGTGCATGGGTTTTCTGCCGTGTCTGTCCGAAGTGCGTCATGCGCTCGTCGAGGTTGAAGTTGGCATCCCACATCCTCCTCCAAGTCTCGAACGCTAGGTCGCACTTGTGCCCCATGCGTAGCCCGCGCTGGCGTCGTGGCGCTCTGTGGCCCCATCGAATTCGGCAGTGGCTGCGGCCGTCGCGCGCGCTGCGTCGCCGGTTGCTCCTGCGCCCTGAATGCTGGATCTGATTGGCCTTGCCTGCCGTCTGCGCTGCGCCGTGGCAGGTCCTTGCGGCGGGTCAGGGCCTCGCGGTCTCTCCATTTGATTTATGTCCTCCGTGGTCGGATAGAGGGCGCGGATGGCCCGATTCGGTGAACCGTGCCGGCCTGGGTCGCACGCGGGCACCGGTGCTCCAGACTCACACCGCGCGGCGCGGGCCGAGGTTGGGCCCGCGCCTCTTCGGCGCCGTCACATTGAATCCGTTATGTCCCAAGCGGCGTCGGCTGCGTCGTCGCTCGCACCCTCGTCGGTGGGCGCGCAGGCGTCGGGCGTCACCGCCGCGAAAGTATGCGGCTCGCCGAGGTCGGGTGTTGCCCTGTCATCCTCGCTCGGATCCTTGCAGAACGTCCCGGTCCGTCTTCCCCTCACTGTCACCGATGGACGTCGCCGCGACGGCGGCAACGATGGCCCCGTTGCAGACGCGCAGATGAACCGCGTAGCGGGCTGATTGCTTTCGGCGTTATCTCCTCGGTTGAACTGATGTCACCGTCTCTCTTGGCGATCGAGGCTGGCGCGCCCATGGCGATGAAGATCTGGAACGCGGTATCTGGCTGACCTGGCGGCGCGATGCCTTCCGACCGTGCTATCGGCGCAGGGCAGTCGGCATTCCTGCTCATCGCCAGGCTGCTGCGCGGCAGATGGCGTAGTTGGCGCCCCCCGTGGCCTCGCCGGCGTAGACGGGCGGACTGGGATGGGGTGAACTTTTTTCCGACATCTTCCTGCTGGTTGGGCGCCATAGGCTCTGCTGGAGGCGAGAAAAGGTGCGGGTCGTCAACTTATCTAGAGACTGCTATGTTTGCAGGTTACGCTCGATCGCGCCGGGCATCTCCACGTCGTTAAGTCGTTATTGTGCTACCGCCCCCTGTGCGATTATCATGGGCCTCCTTCATGTTTCTCCACTGGGCCCCCTTCTGTCGGCATGTCTGTATTTCACGTTAGAAGGCAGCGCGTTGCTCTGCTGTGCCCGTGTCAGCTCTTTGCAACGTGAGCTGCGACTGCCCGTCCGCTTGCAGGGCCCTGTTGTGCGCCTGCTGCTCGCGCGCGCTCGCGTCGGCGAGCCCCCTCCGTTGGTGACCCCCGTGTTTCTGCGCGTGCTCAGTGTCTTTGCTTCTCCTGACCAGGCGTCCGACGTCGGCGACGCCTTGATGGTGCTTCTTTCGAGCCCGATGGATCGCGGCCTCCGCGCGCCCCCCCTGCTCGCGTAGTCTGACGCGGGCCTGTGGACCCCAGCCCACTGCCCCCCCCCCCACACCCCCCCGCCCGTGGAGGGGAAATGTCTGACATGCGTTGTGCTAGGTGTGTGTTCCTCTCTCTTTCTATCTCTCTCTCTCTCTCTTTCTCCCTCTCTCTCTCTCTGTCTCTTTCTCAATATTTATTGATGCCTCTCTCTCTCTCTATTTCTCTCTCTTTATATGTTTTATCTCTCTCTCTCTCTCATTTGTTTTTCTGTTTTTTTCTCTCTCTCTCTCTCTCTCTCTCTCTCTCTCTTTTTCTCTCTCTCTCTCTCTCTCTCTCTCTCTCTCTCTCTCTCTCTCTCTCTCTCTCTCTCTCTTTCTCTCTCTCTTTCTCTGTCCCTTTCTTTCTCAGGTATAATTTGTTCCAGCCACCCTGTGGCGTTGGGCCATCATTTTGAAGAGACGGCCCTGGCGTTTCTCCCCATGTGTTAGGAATCGCTATCGCTGGAGACTTGCTTGCAGCTGATTCAATGATAAAGCGTCTGCGCTGGAAGTTCCCGCAGTTTACTGAATCGCCGCGCCCCCGACGCTCAGGCGCCCAGGGGTCGCGCTCACGCTTAGGACTCCTTCACATATTACCTAGGAATCGGGATCTCGCTGCCCTTCGTGCCCCCCCCTCGCTGCCCTTCGTGGCCCCGCTGCACTCGTGGCCCCCGTCGCCCTTCGCGGCACCGCTGCAGGCCTTCGTGGCCCCCTCGCTGCCCGTAGCGGCCCCGCTGCAGCCGTTTGCGGCCCCCTCGCTGCCCTGCGCGGCCCCGTCGCAGCCCCCCGTGGCCCCCATCGCCGCCCTCCGTGGCCCCATAAATGCATGCCCTTCGTGGCCCCCGCTCGTTCGCGCCCATCGTGGCCCCGCTGTCGTCCCTCCTGGCGCCCATCGCTGCCTTGCAAGGCCCCGCCCTTGCCCTCCGCGGCCAAATATTCGCATGCCCTTCGTGGCCGCCGCTCGTTCGCGCCCGCCGCGGCGTTGCCTCTTCTGGCCTCGCATTATCTGCCCTTCGTGGCCCCCGCTAGTTCGCGCTCTTCGTGGCCCCATACGCATTCCCCTCGTGTCCCCGCTGTCGCCCTTCGTAGCCTACTTCGCGCCCTTCGTGGCCCTGCTGTCGTTCTCTCTCTCGCTTTCGCTTTCGCTTTCGCTCGTCGTCGCCGTCGCGATCGGCCCCCTGTCCGCCCCTCTTGGGGTCGGGGCCCGGGGCCCGGCCTGCAGGGAACAAAGGTATACCCCCAGAAGGGGCACGATCGAAGACGAAGAGGGCGGGCATTGAGGGCCTGGGAAATATGCGATATCGAGCAGATCGGAGCGAACAGTCATAAAATGATTGCTGTTGGCAAGGCCGTGGACAGGCGGAATCTGGCGCAACGCGACCCCAATGGGCCTCAACAGCTCGCATGGTATCTGCATGGGGGGTCCTCAACTGAATGAATGGTATTTGGGGCGGCCAAAATACGATTGCGCATGGCAAAAGCAACCGTTGCAGGCGCGGCAACGGGATGCAGAACACCCGTGTACGCTATCCCTGTGATGGGGCGCACCCGATCGAAACAGCGCCATTGGATCTTCCGACGACGTAAACGCATGCACGACAGGGCTGCGCGTTGGTCAAACAGCGAGGCGGTTAACGCAACCACGAACGCAACAGCAGGACAGGGATGAGTTGAATTGGCGACGCCCATCTCGCAACGCGGGCGGGTTTCGGCGCGGCGACGGAACTGTTCAAAACCAGCGCTGGCTCGCGGATGCGCGATCTATCCGAACTTGTCAACCGAAATGTTCTCCCACTTAGCGGGATAACACCTCTGTGGGATAACGCTTAGTGTTATAACCTAGTGAGCTATCACCTAGTGGATAATCACTAGTGGGGTAACACCTACTAGGGCAACACTGAGATTCTATCCCACGTAGTGGGGTAACATCTCAGTTATCCCACTAACTGGGCTAACACCCGAGCGAGAGCGCCTATGCCGACAAGACACTTTTTTTGTTATATATATACAAAGCCAATCGCACGGACAAGAACCGTGAGTTTTGTTTCAAAGACCCACCGCTAGCCCGCCGCTGACCCAAGCGACGCTGTCCTGCTCTTAAGTCTACGCGGTCGTTCACAGAACTCGGGCTCTCCTTTGAAGTTTCGCCATTTCCGAGGTCGCGCGGAACGGCTCACCTATCGCAGGTTGGCCCGAACTCACCAAGTGTTTCTGAGCACCCTTTCCGCTTCTCCTTCCCTCTTCTTTTCTGTTGCTCCTTCCTCTTCTCTTCTTCTCTGCACGGTCTCACCGATGCGACTTTGGGGTGCTTCGTATCGCTCCGCGCTCGCACAATCTTACTCGGTGACCGTTAGCCTAAGCAGCGGCGGCACCTGCGTGCTAAGTGTTGGCTGCATTTGCGCAGTCTTCTTCCCGCCCTTCTCCCTCCTGCTGGTTCTCTTTCTTCCTGCCACGTTCCCGTTTGATTCGTGCGGCGGCCAGAATTTCGGCCACGTTCACAGGGCAACCCTGCCGCTCATGCCGGCGTTTCGCCATTGCTACCCGAGCCTGGGGCCATTGTCAAGTTGCGCTTTCCGTGCGCCGCGGCCGTCATCACTCGGGCGTGCTGAGGATAGCCTTCGCGAAGGGCAGCGGATTCATTCTCCTCCCTCTCCTGCTTCGCCGCGGAAAAATGCGTCGAGTAACGTGCGCACTCGACCCGTGCAATTGCAGCGAAGATTGGCAACGATCGCACGCGGCGCTGACTCGAGATTGTCATTCGGAGTAACATGCGCCCTCTTACTCAGAAAACCGGTTGCATTTAAACGCCGATGCTTCTTGAGGCGCGCGGGGCAGGGCGCGCGTAGCGCCCAGGAAAAGGTAGAGAGGATAGGAGAGGATATTGAAGATTGCATTTGATAGGAGATTTGCATTTCACCTGGCGCGCGCAGATCCCTTTAAAAGCATTCGGCTCTTTTCGAACAAATTGAAGGGGGCCCATTGGGCTTCCAACCGTGCTCCCACGAAGACCATTGCTCCTCCTCCGCCCTTCTGCCTGCCCTCCTTCCCTCCTGTCTCCCGCCGCCCTCGTGCGCGAATCCGCGCCCGCAATGCAATGGGGGCCGCTCTGGGGCGCCGCGGGCGATCCGACGTCGACATCGCACGAAGCGCGGCGTCGCAAATGCGATGCAATTTGGTGGCCGGTTGATGCCATTTTTCCGCAGGTTGATACCGCTTTTCAGCCGGTTGATGTCATTTTTCCTGTGGTTGATGCCACTTTCCGCCGGCTGATGCCGCAAATTAGCGCCGGTTGATGCCACTTTTCCGCCGGTTGGTGCCACTTTTCGCCGTATGATACCACTTTTCCGCCAGCTGATACCACTTGTTTTGTTGATGCCACGTCCCTTCCCTCAACCCATATCCGTGGTATCAACCTCTCTTTTCTTGGTATCAGTCATCCGTTTTTTTGTATCAACCACTCTGTTCTTGGTATCAACAATTGCGGCGTTTGGTATGAACAGCCCTGTTTTTGGTATCAACCACGCTGTTTTTGGCATCAACCACTCCGGTTTTTGTATCAACCAGCCTGGCCCCAAGCCGCGTGCACTGCCAACTTGCTGTCAACCGGGCCGTTCTGCTTGCATTTTTTTATATAAAAAGGCAACAAGCCTCAAAGGGATTTCGCATGCGCCAGGCGAAACCTCAACCACGTCTGGAATTGCGGCACGGGTTGTTTCCCAAGTTTCTGGGGCACAGCGCGACCTGCTATCAAATGCGCGTTGCTTGCAGTCATGGGAGCGCGCTCCACATGTTGAAAACATACTACGCCATCAAAAACACTGGGGGTCCTTCCGCGCAAACTTCCCAAATCAAGAGACTCCGAGACGGGCCATGGGGACCCCGAGGCGCGCATGAACTGCCGGAGGCGCGCCCGAGACAACCCAGAAATGCACCAATGCGCCCAAGATGTCCCCGATAATCGCCACGGCGCCCTCACAACGCCTCAAAATTGATCCGAAGAGACCCATGAGATGCGCGCGAACGGCCGCCAGCAGAGACCCCACCACGCGCTTCCATGCCCAAATCTGGCAGTCGCGCTACTTCTGGCCTTCGCCGTTCGCCACGCCCATCATCAACGTTGCTCCACAGCGGCCCAACAGGCGTTCAAGAGGATTCGAAATCGGCCAAACAAGCTCCGAGGCAGCTCGATGGCGCCCCAGCGCGGCCGCTGACGGCCCAAGAACGCTCCAAGATGGCTCAAGAGCAGGAGCATGAACTGACATCCCGAGCCCCCCGCCCCAAGAGAACCCCCTGGCGCCGCCGGCGGCCGCCGCGGAGGCCGGATCGGCTACGTGCCCAACGGATGGGGGGAAGGAGAAACAAGGGGAGAGGAAACACAAAAAAACAACATGACGGAGGGGCGGAGGGGGGGGGGGAGGGAGGGGGAGATTCTTTTTTTGGCAAAATTCCGCGGCGTGCCGCGAGCGGCACGGCGGCCGCATTCCGGCAGACCCGTGCGAAACGCCCACGAGGCGCCCGCGCTGCGGCGCGAGCGGGAACGCGGCGAAACGCCGGGGGGCCCGCCCTGCGCACGGGGCGCTCGCAAGGCGCCCGGAGGCGCCAGCGAGGTGGCACTCGCGACAGAGCGGCGAGACCGCGGCGAACCAACCCAGCACGAAGTTGCCACGAGGCACCAGCAAAGCAATGCGCGCGGCAACAAAGCAAAACTTCTGCGCAACCTCATCATTCACCATGATACGTCAAGTCTCTGACGTGCAAGCGATCATTGGGCTGCCCGACGCGACGCTCGCGTCGGCGCAACCTCGCCCACGTAAGCCAAGGCCCGATTTCGCGTCGACATCGGAAACTTGCGCGATGTTCTTTCGGGGTGTTCCGAGCAACGCCGGCAACGACCTGCCAGGGTAATAATGCGTGACGCCTGTATCGTTGCAGATTTGGCGGGAAAAAGACACGGGCGCTGTTCGCGCGACATTTCCAACGAACGACTGACGTAACATCGCCACAAACCGCACGCGAAACGGAACCTGACGTTCGAGACGCGCGCGGCGAATGCTGCCGGCATGATCCCGATGCCGCCAAGCACATGATGACCTACTATGGCCGAGCGCAACGCCCCGCAGGGCACGTCTAGCACGTGCCTCCCCGCCCACGAACCGAGATGGAATGCGCGGGCGCGCTGGGAACCGCTCCACCTTGCGATCTGCGCGCATGGCGGGCGCAGCCTCGAAAAAGCCCAAACAGTTTCGGCCGGTCCTAATGGGTCTCGGTTGTCTGGATCGGTCTCGACTGGTTTCGGCCGCCGTGCGTATAACTCGGCCGACCTCGCTCGGCATCGGTCGCTCGGTTTCGCTCGACCGCGGACTCGCGCAGCCGCGTCCCAGAGCCATTGAGATCGACGCCATCGAGAGACGACCGAGACCGATCGAGGCAAACCGAGACCGACCGAGACCAGCCGAAATCTATCCAAGCCAAACTGAGCGAGGCCGTTGCGGGACGGCCGACGCAAACCCATTCGATCGACATCAGCGCGCCGCCCACCAAAATTGCGGGCACGGCGCCAACCAAACTTCAGAGTGGTAGACGCGGACTGCGCCCGCGCGCGAACGAAGCGCGGGGCCGCTCTCGAGCGCCCGTCAAAACGTGCGCGCCAGACAAGCCGCCGTGCATAGCAGCGCCTGCTGCGCAGCCGCTGTCGTCACCTAGAAGCTCCCCGAAGCTGACCGACCGCAGGTAAATGGAGCCACCTGCAACGTGCGATCAGAAAAGCATGCAGGCCCCCTCTGGTTGAGGATGCCTTCGTGACACCAAATTCCAAGTTGGGGATGCCTGCGCGATACCAAATCTCAAGTTGAGGAAACCTGCGCGATGCCAATTCTGGTGTTAGGGGAACTCTCGGGGTCGGGTTGCGCGCATTCCACGGCCATGCCAATCGTTGTTGTTGTAAACTGATAGTTACTTAGCAGCCTTTATTGCTGGACTCCTTACAGGCGCCCTGGCGCTCTCGCCGCGGCAGGAGATGAGGTTCACGCTCAAGTTGTTCGGGGGGCCGCCAAGACCGGCCCCCCAACAACAACAGCGCTCCCGCTGGAGACTTCCTTTTTTTATTCAGGGTTCGCGTTCTTGCTCGCCGCCGATAGCCGCCGCCCTAACAGAACCAGCGCTCTCGTTCGAGAGTTCCCCCCGGTTTACCCTGGACTGGCGCGCTCGTCTTTCTCTCGTCGGCGCCGCCCCCAGCAAAAACATCGTTCCCGCTCGAGGCTTCCCCCTTCTTACTCCAGGCGGTGCTTTTCCTTGCCGCCGAAAACCGCCGCCCCGACACAACCAGCGCTCCCGCCCGAGAGTTCCTCCCGTTTTACGCTGGACAGGCGCCCAACTCTCTTTTGAATTGGCGCCGCGCCCAACAAGAACAACGCTCCCGCTCGAGGCTTCCTCCCTTTTTCCTGAAGGCGGTGCTGTTCCTCGCCGCCGACAACCCCCGTCCCGACAAAACCACAAATGCTTCCTCTCTTCTTACTCAAGGCGGTGATCGTCCCCGCCGCCGAATACCGCCGCCACGACAAAACGAGCGCTCTCGCCCAAGACTTCCTTCCGTTTTACGCTGGGTTGGCGCCTTATTCGCTTTTGAATTGGCACTCAAGGCGGTGTTCCTCCTCGCCGCCGAAAGCCGCCGCCCCCACAAAGCCAGCGCCCCCGCTGGAAATGTCGTTTTGTTTTATGCTGGACTAGCGCCCTACTCTCTTCAGCATTGCCGCCCCCCCCCGCAGAAACAGCAGCCCTGCTCGAGACTTCCTCCGTTTCTATTCAGGGCCATGTCCTCGCCTCACCGCCGACACCCACCATCCCCACCAAGGCAGTCCTGTCGTTCGATACTTCCGTGTGCTTTACCCTTCGCTGGGGTTCCACTGGCGGTCTCGCATCGGCGCAGCAAGGCGCGGGCATGTGTTTTCGAGGCGGGATATGTTGAAATTCCTCGGAAGAGGTATTTGCAATACCTCATTGGGCGCGATCTCTGGGAATGGGAATGACGGACCCCGCTATCGAAGAAGAGCCCCCCATGATGTGGATGGTTATCATGATGGTCGCATGCTTCGTACGGAAACATCGCGCATGAGGGTATAATGATTGGTGCTGTTGTTGTTGTTCGTTGCAACCACCGTCTTGGCCCGGGTTTGATGTTGAGATCTTGTTCTTCTTGGAAAATGAAGTTGGTAGTTTTCCAGCACGAGAAGGAGCTGGTGAAGCTTAGCCCCCCCGCGGGGGCCGGGAGGGGCGCGTGCGCACCGGGGCCGGGAAGGGCGTTGGCACACGGGGAGTGTGACCAACAACCCTACAGGATTCCGAGGGTTGTTAAGATTTTCGCCCCCGACTAGGCCACCGGGGCCGGGACGGTCGTTGGCACACGGGGAGTGCGACAACCAATCCAAGGGAATCGCACGATTCCTTAAGGAATCGTGGGATTCCCTAGGGAATCGTAGGACTCCCTTAGGATTCCCTAAGAAATCGTAGGACTCCCTAAGGGATTCCTAGGGAATCCTTAGGGGTCCCCAGGAAAACCAGGAGCCCGAGGAATTCCTAAGGAATCCTTAGGGAGTTCTTAATAATTCCACTGGAATGCTCGGAATCCTTAGGGGGCCCCAGGGAATTCTTAGGAATCCTTTGGGAATCTTGAGAATCCATGGGGAATCTTAGGAATCCTTAGGGAATCTTTCAGAATCACAAGGGGGTCAGGCGGGCTCCCTGGGGATTCTTTGGGAGTCCCTAGGGAATCTTCGAAATCCTGAGGGAATCTGGGAATCTTAAGGATCCCGGAGGAATCCTTAGAGGTCCCTTGGGAGCGCATCGTTCCCTAGGGAATCCTTGGTAATCCACAGGAACCTTGTGGGAATCTAGCAAAAAAATTATGGATCCTTAGGAAACCTTTGGGAATACTTCGGAACCCACTGGGGAATCCCTGAGAATCCAGCGGGGATCGTTCGGAATCCCCGGGGAATGTGAAAAATCCCGACGGAATCCTTAGGAGCCCTTAGGGAAGCTTCAGGGATCCCCAGGAAACTTTCGGGTGTTTTCAAATTGTGATCGATGGCCATGATCACGACGAGGATTGCTTGGTTTATGATCACCACGACGACGATGGAAACGATGATGATGATGATGATGATGATGATGATGATGATGATGATGATGGTGATGATGAGGAGGATCACGAGGATGGGCTAACGACGGCCTCACAGGGGGGCTCCACCGAGAGCTTCGGGTCCATATCTGCACAACCCTGACACGTTTCGTGGCCCCACAAGGGGATCCACCGAAGGCTTCGGGGGGCGATTTCGGCGCACCTCTCACACGCTTCGCGGCCCCAGAAAAAAGGGGTTCCACCGAATGCCTCGGGCCCATGTCTGCACAACCAAAAAAACTCCACCGAGGGCCAAGGGCCGATTTCGGTGCACCACTCACACGTTTCGTGGCCCCACATGGAGGCCCCACAGAAGGCTTCGAGACGATGTTGGCGCACTCCTCACACGTTTCGTGGACCCACAAGGGGCCTCCACCCGAGGGCTTCGGAACCATTTCTCCACAACCATCACGCGTTTCGTGGTTCGTGGCCCCACAAAAGGGCTCCACCGAACGCTTCGGGGCGATTTCGGAGCACCCCTCACACGTTTCGTGGCCCCACATGGGGCTCCATCGAAGGCTTCGGGCCCATGTCTGCACAACCCCAAACGGTTCCACCGAGGGCCGAGAGCCGATTTCGGTGCACCACTCACACGTTTCGAAGCCCCACAAGGAGCTCCACCGAATGCCTCGGGTCCATGCCCTCGCACCGCTCCCACGTTTCGTGGCCCCACAAAGGGCTCCACCGAAGGCATCGGGCTCAGTTCTGAACAAGTTTCGCGCCTTGCGTGGTGCCACAAGGGTCTCCACCGAGGGCCGAAGGTCGATTTCGGTACACCCCTCACGCGTTTCGGGCCCCCACTGGAGCCGCAAGTCCCACAGGTCCCACTGCTAAGGCCCTCGGCCGGTTCGGCTCAAACGTATGAGTTTGTTTTCGATGTATCCATATTATCGCCACGCGTGTGCTCCCTTCCGCTCCTGGGGAGTCGAGCACCGCGTCGATATCGAGCAGTGCCACGGTGTCCACCACCACGGATTCGAGCAGTACCGCGGTGTCCACCACGACGGAATTAAGCACTAACACGGCGTCCACCACGGCAGATTCGAGCAATTCTACTACGGAGTTGAGCAGTACCACGGTGTCCAGTACGACGGAGTTGAGCATTACCACGGTGTCCGCGACGGTGTCCGCGACCACTTCGTTGTTGTTGTTGTTGTTGCTGTTGTTGTTGTTAGTGTTGTTGAACTCTCATTCTTGAAAATTAATTATTGTTGATCCCCCCACCAGAGCACATTGATTTTTTAACTGAAGTGCCCCCCCGGGGCTCGCACCTTGTTATTGGCAAGGAACGTCTTCCTGCTCAAACTGGCCCCCTGGCCTCCGGGTTACAACAACAACGGCTCCCCCGTGAGACTTCCTCGCACTTTAGCCAGGAGCCCCGCTCCTGCCCGAGACTTCCTCGCATTTGATTCAAGAATCGCGCTCTCGCTTGGGACTTCCTTTCGATTTATTCAGGAATCGCTCCTCCTGCGCTCTGGAGCCGCGCTCTCGCTGGAGATTTGCTTGCAATTTACTGAAGAATAGCGCCCTTGCCTAGGAATTTTTCAATTTACTCCAGCGCCGCGCTCCCGACACCCAGGCACCCAGGAGTCGCGCTCACGAACAGGACTCCTTCACATATTACCTAGGAATCGGGATCTCGCTGCCCTTCGTGGCCCCCCGTTGCAGCCCTTCGTGGCCCCCTCGCTTTGTTTCGTGCCCCCAGTGCAGCCCTTCGTGGCCCCCTCGCTTTGTTTCGTGGCCCCGTTGCAGCCCCTCGTGGCCTCCTCGTTGCCCTTCGTGGCCCCGTTGCAGCCCTTCGTGGAACCCTCGCTTTGTTTCGTGGCCCCGTTGCAGCCCTTCGTGGCCCCCTCGCTGTTCTTCGTGGCCCCGTTGCAGCCCTTCGTGGCCCCGTTGCAGCCCTTCGTGGCCCCCTCGCTGCCCTTCGTGGCCCCGTTGCAGCCCTTCGTGGCCCCCTCGCTTTGTTTCTTGGCCCCATATATGTATGCCCTTCGTGGCCCCCGCTCGTTCGCGCCCGCTGTGGCCCCATGTGCATGCCCTTCGTGGCCCCGCTGTCGCCGTTTGTGGCCCCCTCGCTGCCCTTCGTGTCACCGTTGCTGCCCTCAGTGGCCCCGTCCGTACCCTCCGTGGCCCAAAATACGTATGCCCCTCGTGGCCCCCGCTCGTTCGCGCCCGTTGTGGCCCCATGTGCATGCCCTTCGTGGCCCCGCTGTCGCCGTTTGTGGCCCCCTCATTGTCCTACGTGGCCCAGGTGCTACCCTCAGTGGCCCCATCGTTGCCTTCTGTGGCCCCGCATTATCTGCCCTTCGTGGCCCACGCTCGTTCGCGCTCTTCGTGGCCCCATACGCATTCCCTTCGTGTCCCCGCTGTCGCCCTTCGTGGCCTACTTCGTGTCCTTCGTGGCTCTGCTGTCGTTCTCTCTCGCTCTCGCTTTCGCTCGTCGTCGTCGTCGCCGTCGCCGTCGTTGCCGTCGTCGTCGACGTCGTCGTCGTCGTGGTGGTCGGTCCCCTGTCCGTCTCTCTTGGGGTCGGGTCGACGGTCCGCGGCCGCCCCGTCGATCAGCGCTGCCGTTGGCCAGGCCGACGGTCCGCGGCCGCCCCGCCGCTTGCCGGGGCGCGGCCTGCAGGGAAGAAAGATATACCCCCCAAAAGGGGTTCGATCGAAGACGAAAAGGGCGGGTATCGAGGGTTCGGGAAATTCGCGTTATTCGGCACTCGAGCAGATAAGGGCGAACAGTCTTAAAATGATTGTTGTTGTTGTTGTAGTTGTAGTTGTAGTTGTGGTGTTGTTGTTGGTGTTGTTGGTGTTGGTGTTGGTGTTGTTGTTGTTGATGGTGTTGTTGTTGGTGTTGTTGTTGTTGCTGATGTTGTTGGTGTTGTTGTTGTTGTTGTTTTGTTGTTATTGTTGTTTTGGCTTGTGCGGCTGAATGATAATTCCTGAACAATCATAATTGTTGGACCCCCCAGACGCCCTGGCGCTCTCGCCGAGGCACCAGCTACAATCTCATCGAAAATGAAGTTCACGCTGGAGCGGTTTGAGGGGGCGCCAAAACTGCCCCCCCAACATCAACAACGCTCACGCTCGAGACTTCCTCCATTTTCCCCAATTAGAGCTTGCCTCTGTAGGGGTCCTAGCGGATTCATATGGTTAGGTTAGGTTTGCCGCCGATGTTCGCCGCACGCCCGGGTGCCCGGATGCCCGGGTGCCCAGGGGTGCCCAGGGGTGCCCAGGGGTGCCCGGGTGCCCGGGCGTGCCCGGGGGTGCCCTATAGCCCTATAGCCCAATAGCCCTATAGCCCAGTAGCCCTATGGCCCTACAGCTCTATAGCTCTATAGCCATAGCTCAATAGCCCTATAGCCCTATAGCCCAATAGCCCTATAGCCCTACAGCTCTACAGCTCTATAGCTTTATAGCCCTATAGCCCTATAGCTCAATAGCCCTATAGCCCTAGAGCCATATAGCCCTATAGCTCTATAGCCCTATACCCCTATACCCTATAGCCCTGTAGCTCTATTACCCTATAGCCGAGTAGCCCTGTAGCCCATATAGCCCTACAGCCATAAAAAACTATTACGATTGGGGTTTTTCTCCGATATCATTTACTCAGAACTGGTGCTCTTGCTCGCCGCCGAAAACCGCCGCCCCAACAAAACCAACGCTCCCGCTCGAGACGTCTTCCCGTTTTACCTTAGACTGGCGCGCTACGCTTTCTCTCATCGGCGCCGCCCCCAGCAAGAGCAACGTTCCTGCTCGGGACTTCCTCCTTTTTTACTCAGAGCCGGTGCTTTTGCTCGATGCCGAAAACCGCCGCCTCAACAAGACCAACGCTCCCGCCCGAGACTTCCTCCCATTTTACGCTGGACTGACGCCCAACTCTTTTGAATTGGCGCCGCCCCCAGCCAGAACATAATTACTAAACATTAATTATTGTTGGACCCCCCCCGGGCGCTCTGGCGCTCTCGCCTCGGCGCCGGCTACACTTTCGTTGGAAATCAAACTCACGCTCGAGCGGTTTGGGGGGGCGCCAAAACAAGCGCCCCAACAACAACAACAACAACAACAACAACAACAACAACAACAACAATCATTTTACCCTCATGCGCCATGCTTCCACATGACACATGCATCCATCTGGATAACACACCCCATCATGGGGGATTTTTCTGGCATGCGGGATCCGATATTCCCTCACCCAGATATCCCGCCCAAGAAGGTTTGGCCACCACCTCTTCCGAGGAACTTCAACATCCATAGCTCGGACGGCACATCGCCTTCGCAATCGCCTTGCGCATGCCCCGCATCTCAGAGGGAGAGGAAGAGGAAGAGGAGGGGGAGATGAGAGAGATAGGAGGGGGAGGAGGAGAAGGGAGGGGGAGGAGGGGGAGGAAGGATGATTAGTTGTAGTAGCAGCAGTTGATGATATTGTTGTTGCGGCTGTAGCACTAGTAGTAGTGGCAACGGTAGTAGTAGTCACCAAGTAAGTAGAACTGGCCTGTGGCAGCCAAGCGTTCGTAGCGACGTTGCATTTTGATTATCCTTTAATGTCTTCTCTCCCTATCCTTGCGACGCAGAAGTCTCAAACAGTTGGATGGTTCAGCACATCCAGGAAACCTATCACTGGACCGGCCCAGATATGGTTCCAGAAGCGGCTCGGGAAGCTGCGCAGGCGCCAGAAGCAGAGAAGCACCACGTACGGGCGCCGGCTCGGGCGTCCGGCCCAAAGCCGCTCCAGAATCGGCCCAGGACGGCTTCCCGGGCGCCGCAAGCAGAAATTCAGCATTTTCGAAAGAAAAATGTGTATTGGAATGGCCTCTTTTCGGCGCGATCGGAACTGCCCGGGAGCCGGGCCGGGTGCCGGCCGGGCCGGGTGCCGGCCCGAGCTCCGGAATCGGCGGAAGCAGAAATTCAGCATTTTCAAAAGAAAAATGTGTATTGGAATGGCCTTTTGTCGGCGCCGCCTCGGAACTCGATTTTCCGGCGCCCGGGCGCCGGCTCGGGCGCCGACCCGGGCGTCCGGCCCGGGAGCCGGGCCGGGTGCCGGCCCAGGCTCCGGAATCGGCCCGGACGGCCTCCCGGGCGCCGGAAGCAGAAATTCAGCATTTTCGAAAGAAAAATGTGTATTGAAATGGCCTTTTTTCGGCGCCGCCTCGAAACTCGATTTTCTGGCGCCCGGGCGCCGGCTCGGGCGCCGACCCGGGCGTCCGGCCCGGGAGCCGGGCCGGGTGCCGGCCCGAGCTCCGGAATCGGCCCGGACGGGCCCGCGCCGGAAGCAGAAATTCAGCATTCTCGAAAGAAAAATGTGTATTGGAATGGCCTTTTTTCGGCGCCGCCTCGGAACTCGATTTTCCGGCGCCCGGGCGCCGGCTCGGGCGCCGACCCGGGCGTCCGGCCCGGGAGCCGCTCTCGGCGGCGAGCAAGAGCACCGAGCCCGAGTAAAAAAGGAGGAAGTCTCGAGCCGGAGCGTTGTTGTTGTTGGGGGGCCGGTTTTGGCGGAACCCCAAAACGCCTGAGCGTGAGCCTCAATTTCAGAGGAAATGCGGCCGGCGCCTCGGCGAGAGCGCCAGGGCGAATATAAGGGGTCCAACAATAATAATTGTTTAGTAATTAAGGTTCAACAACAACAACAACAACAACAACAACAACAACCATTTTAAGGCTGTACGCTCTTACTTGCCCGCGAGCCACTCAACACGTATACCCTACACCCTCGATGCCCGCCCTCTTCGTCTCCGATCACACCCCTTTTGGGGGGATTATTTCTCTTTGCTGGGGCCGGCGGGCTTAGACGTACGGGCAAACCGGAACGGGCGGACAATCCTTCGGGGGCGTACATCTCTCTGCCCGCCATTGGAATTGGCGCGGGCCCTGCAAGAGGAGGAGGGGAAGAACGAGGGAGAGTGGGAGGAAGGGGAGGGGGAAGGACGAAGGAAGAGGGAAGATACCACGTTGTGAAGGCGTCCTTGGCGCGTGCGTGGTTCCTGAGCGCCGAAACGCAATTCCAGAATAATTTGTGAGGACGTCGCACGCGAGAGCGCAGTCCTGAGTACATTGTGAGGAAATCTCGGGCGGAAGCGGGGGCCCTGACTAAGTTGCGAGGAAGTCTCAAGCGGGAGCGCCGTTCCTGAGCAAATTGCACGGAAGTCTCAGGCGGGAGCGGGGGTCCTCACTAAATTGCGAGGAAGTCTCAGGCGGGAGCGCCGTTCCTGAGTCAATTGCGCGGAAATGTCAGGCAGGAGCGGGGGTCCTGAGTAAGAATTCGAAGAAGTCTCAGGCGGGAGCGCCGTTCCCACGTAAATTGCACGGAAGTCTCAGGCGGGAGCGGGGGTCTTGATTACATTGCGAGGAAGTCTCAGACGGGAGCGCCTTTCCTGAGTAAATTGCGCGGAAGTCTCAGGCGGGAGCGGGGGTCCTGAGTAAAAATCGAGGAAGTCTCAGGCGGGAGCCGTTGTTGTTGTAGCCCGGGGGGCAGGGGCACAGTTTGAGCAGGAAGACTTTCCTTGAGAAAAAACAAGGTGCGAGCCCCGGGGGTGGCACTTCAATCGAAAAAAATCAATGTGCACCGGTGGGGGGGGATCAACAATAATTATTCTTCAAGAATGAGAGTTCAACAACAACAACAACAACAACAACAACAATCATTTTACCCGAACGCTCAGTGTTCTCACCAGTGCCAGGGTTTTCATGCGACGCGAGACAAT
The DNA here is from genome assembly GCA_963575745.1 of Prorocentrum cordatum. Lineage (NCBI taxonomy): Eukaryota > Dinophyceae > Prorocentrales > Prorocentraceae > Prorocentrum > Prorocentrum cordatum. Next base: position 971,585 of record CAUYUJ010006891.1, on the reverse strand, counting down.
ACCCCCACTTCGTGGGGGGGCAGTTCAAGCTCTACCAAATATCCAAACGACTCTTCGCGACCACCCAAACCCAGCTTCCCGCCCTATGACGTTGGGACACTTCACTTCGTGGCGTGCGGACGACCGTGGCTACTACACTGGCGTGGGGTACACACCCACAGAACTTGGTCACTTATTCGGGGCGCGCGTGTGCCCAGCATCCTGCAATTGTGACATACAATACATGACACAGACAGACAGAGAGAGAGACAGAGAGCAGACAGAGAGAGAGACAGAGAGAGCGGAGTTGGTCACATTTTTGGGGCAAGTTCCTGAGATCGTCGTGTTTTTTGTTGGTCTTGCGCGCGCGAATGTCCACTTTACTTTTTTTTGCAAGGGAGTATTGAAATTTGATTATGTTAGAACAAGAAAAAGTAGCTCGCGCGAGCTCATGTAACATAAATGTTGAAAAACCATTGGTTTTGTGGGAGTCGGACAGCGCGCGCGGGATGAAATTTGGACATTTTGTTTTGAAAAACCATTGGGTTTTTGATGTTTTTATGTTGAAATCGCTACGAAACCTAAGGTTCTGGAAGGATTTCGTCTTGCGCGCGCGAATGTCCACTTTACCTTATTTTTTGCAAGGGATTATTGAAATTTGATTATGTTAGAACAAGAAAAAGTAGCTCGCGCGAGCTCATGTAACATAAATGTTGAAAAACCATTGGTTTTGTGGGATTCGGACAGCGCGCGCGGAAGGACATTTTGACAATTTTTTCTTAAAAAACCATTGGGTTTTTGATGTTTTTATGTTAAAAAAATCGTTACGAAACCTAAGGTTTTGGAAGGATTTCGTCTTGCGCGCACGAATGTCCACTTTACCTTATTTTTTGCAAGGGATTCTTGCAATTTGATCAAGTAAGAACAAGAATTTTCATTTTCTATTGTTTTTTGCAAGGGAAAACGAGCGTCAACAAAAAACCGGATCCGGAGCTCATCCACTTTTCTGAAGCTTTCGCGAAAAAATGATGAAAATGTAGCTGCGGCCTAGGCGCGGCGCAGAGGTCGCGCACCAGGGGTCCCAACAATAATAATTCTTTAGAAGGAATAATATTCAACAACAACAACAACAACAACAACAACAACAACAACAACAACAACAACAACAACAACAACAACAACAACAATTACTAGCACGTGGGGACACTCCGTTCTCACCAGTGCCAGGGTTTTCATAGGAGGCGGGCAATACCCCCACTTTGTGGGGGGGCCGGTTCAAGCTCTACCAAATTTCCAAACGACTCTTCGCCACCACCCACACCCAGCTTCCCGCCCTATGACGTTCGGACACTTCACTTCGTGGCATGCGGACGACCGTGGCTACTATTCAGGGCCCCGCGGCCGACGACGACGGCGTGCGCGCGCGAAGAAAAAACGAATGTGTCCCGCATGGTATTATTTGACAGGGATGATGGCCCTGGCAGGTGCGCAACCGTTGTCGCAGAAGTTCGAAAAAGTTGCTCGGAAAAGCCCATTTGACAGAAATGTTTAAAAAGTGTTGGGTTTCCTACAAATCCGCAAGAGCGCGCGGGATGAAATTTTGACATTTTTTTTTTGAAAAACCATTGGTTTTTTGATGTTTTTATGTTGAAATCGCTACGAACACTAAGGTTTTGGAAGGATTTCGTCTTGCGCGCGCGAATGTCCACTTTACCTTATTTTTTGCAAGGGATTCTTGAAGTTTGGTTATGTTAGAACAAGAAATGTCCACTTTAGCTTATTTTTTGCAAGGGAAAACGGGGGACAACAAAACAACCGGATCCGGACACCCACGTTTTGCCTGAGACTTCCTCACGAAAATGATGAAAATGTGGCTGCGGCCTAGGCGCGGCGAGGGGGCCGCGCACCAGGGGCCCCAACAATAATTATTCTTTAGAATAAATAATGTTCAACAACAACAACAACAACAATCATTTAAGACTGGGGACACTCCGTTCTCACCAGTGCCAGGGTTTTCATAGGAGGCGGGCAATACCCCCACTTTGTGGGGGGGCCGGTTCAAGCTCTACCAAATTTCCAAACGACTCTTCGCCACCACCCACACCCAGCTTCCCGCCCTATGACGTTCGGACACTTCACTTCGTGGCATGCGGACGACCGTGGCTACTATTCAGGGCCCCGCGGCCGACGACGACGGCGTGCGCGCGCGAAGAAAAAACGAATGTGTCCCGCATGGTATTATTTGACAGGGATGATGGCCCTGGCAGGTGCGCAACCGTTGTCGCAGAAGTTCGAAAAAGTTGCTCGCAAAAGCCCGTTTGACAGAAATGTTTAAAAAGTGTTGGGTTTCCTACGAATCCGCAAGAGCGCGCGGGATGAGATTTTGACAGTTTTTTGTTGAAAAACCATTGGTTTTTTGATGTTTTATGTTAAAATCGCTGCGAACACTAAGGTTTTGGAAGGATTTCGTCTTGCGCGCGCGAATGTCCACTTTACCTTATTTTTTGCAAGGGATTCTTGAAATTTGATTATATTAGAACAAGAAATGTCATTTTCTATTGTTTTTTGCAAGGGAAAGCGGATTACAACAAAACAACCGGATCCTGTACACACCCTCTTTTCTGAGGCTTCCTCACGAAAATGATGAAAATGTAGCTGCGGCCTAGGCGGCGCAGGGGGGGCGCGCACCAGGGGGCCCAACAATAATTATTCTTTAGAATAAATAATGTTCAACAACAACAACAACAACAACAATAACAATCATTTTACCCGAACGCGTGGTGTTCTCCCCAGTGCCAGGGTTTTCATACGACACCAGGCAATACCCCCACTTCGTGGGGGGGCATTACAAGCTCTACCAAATATCCAAACGACTCTTCGCGACCACCCAAACCCAGCTTCCCGCCCTATGACGTTGGGACACTTCACTTCGTGGCGTGCGGACGACCGTGGCTACTACACTGGCGTGGGGTACACACCCACAGAACCCAATGGTTTTTGGAGATTTCGGCGTGCGCGCGCGAAGAAAAAACGAATGTGTCCCGCATGGTATTATTTGACAGGGATGATGGCCCTGGCAGGTGCGCAACCGTTGTCGCAGAAGTTCGAAAAAGTTGCTCGCAAAAGCCCGTTTGACAGAAATGTTTAAAAAGTGTTGGTTTCCTACGAATCCGCAAGAGCGCGCGGGATGAGATTTTGACATTTTTTTGTTGAAAAACCATTGGTTTTTTGATGTTTTTATGTTAAAATCGTTCCGAACACTAAGCTTTTGGAAGGATTTCGTCTTGCGCGCGCGAATGTCCACTTTACCTTATTTTTTGCAAGGGATTCTTGAAATTTGATTATATTAGAACAAGAAATGTCATTTTATAGTGTTTTTTGCAAGGGAAAACGGATTACAACAAAACAACCGGATCTTGATCACCTCGAATTACCTGAGGCTTCCTCACGAAAATGATGAAAACGTGGCTGCGGCCTAGGCGCGGCGGGGGGGGCGCGCACCAGGGGGCCCAACAATAATTATTCTTTAGAATTAATAATGTTCAACAACAACAACAACAACAACAACAACAACAACAACAACAACAACAACAACAACAACAACAACAACAACAACAACGCTCCCGGTCGAGATTTCCTGCGTTTTACCAAAAGCCAGTGCTCTTGCTCGCCGCCGAAAACCGCCGCCCCAACAAAACCAACGCTCCCGCTCGAGACGTCTTCCCGTTTTACCTTAGACTGGCGCGCTACTCTTTCTCTCATCGGCGCCGCCCCGCTTTTGCTCGGGACTTCCTCTTTTTTTACTCAGAGCCGATGCTTTTGCTCGATGCCGAAAACCGCCGCCTCAACAACACCAGCGATCCCGCCCGCGACGTCCTCCCGTTTTACGCTGGACTGGCGCCCAACTCTCTTTTGAACTGGCGCCGCCCCCAGCAAAAACAACGCTCCCGCTCGAGGCTTCCTCCCTTTTCCCTGGGGACGGTGCTGTTCCTCGCCGCCGACAGCCCCCGTCCCGACAAAACCGCGGCTCCAGCTCGAGACTTCTCCCCTTCTTGCTCAAGGCGGTGTTCCTCCTCGCCGCCGACAGCCGCCGTCCCAACAGAACCAGCGCTCCTGCTCGAGACATCGTGTTCTTTCACGCTGGACTAGCGCCATGCTCTCTTCTGCATTGGCGCCGCTGCCAGCAACAAAAGGAGCTCTCCTCGAGACTTCCTCTCTTTCTATTCAGGGCCAGGTTCTTGCCTCGCCGCCGACAGCCCCCATCCTCATCAAGCCAATCCTGTCGCTCGATACTTCCTTGTGCTTTATCCTTGGCTGGGGCTCCACTGGCGGTCTCGCATCGGCGTTGCAGGGCGCGGGCATATGATTTCGAGGCGGAATATGTCGAAATTCATCAAAGGAGGTGTTTGCAAGACCTCATTGGGCGGGAGATCTGGGAATGGGAATAACGGATCCCCGCCATAGAACAATAACCCCGCATGGTGGGGATGGTTATCATGACGGTCGCATGCTGCGAGTGGAAGCATCGCGCGTGAGGGTAAAATGATTGTTGTTGTTGATGTTGTTGGTGTTGTTGTTGCTGTTGCTGTTGTTGATGTTGTTGTTGCTGCTGCTGCTGTTTGTATTGTTGTTGTTCGTCTTCATCCTTATCCCATCCTCTTGCTCACCCGCCACCTCCCTCCTGTGCACGCAGTTTTCCGCTTGCGCACAGCGCGAAGTGGTCTTTCTCCACGAGTCGCAGATCGGCTATGACACGCGTCCGCGGATCATGGCAAGGCATGGGAGGCAAAGATCGGATGTCAGATGAGGCGCGAGCGCACCTCGCTTGGCCACCCCTTCCTCCGCCCCCTCGCCTCCCCCCCCCTCCTCCGCTCGCCGGCGCCCTGCGAGTGGGCCCCCGCTCTGGCCGCCCCGCTGGCGGGACGCGACCGGAACGCGCGCGGGCGGCGCGCGGAAGACCTGGAATCTGGAGGACCCCGGGCAGGCCGGCGGGCTCTCGCGGGGGGTGCCGTTGTGGCGGTGGGTCGTCGTGGCCGTCGGGTCGGGGGGGGGGGCGAGGGGAAGGAGGGGGAGGGGGAGGAAGAACGAATGAGGGCGCGAGCAGGGGGGGGGGCGATGCAGGGGGAGGAAAGCGGGGGGGGAGGGAGGGTGCGGGGGCCGAGGTGGATGAGGGGGGGGGGGGCGGCCAGCGCCAACGCTTACCAGGAGCCCCCGCCATGGGCTGCGTCATGGCGTTTCCCCCCGGTTCGTTTACCGTACAAAGGTTTCACCAGAACTTTCAGCTTGAGGCATACGTTACGCCCGACACGCAGCGTACTACTACCATGTCAAGAATTCCCCACGTTGACAATCTGCCATTCGGTTTCGCCATGGGCTGGGCCAAGCACCCCGTACAGCACCAGATCGCTATGTCCCAGCTATGCCTGTATCCCATCGGTTGCGCCACAAGTTGCGCCATATGTTTCGACAGACACCACGAGCACTACCAAATCGCAATTTCCCCACTCCGCCGACATTCCATGAAGAGCGCCACGAGCTGCGCCATAGGTCGCGGCAGACGCCCAGCACATTACCGAATTGCGGTGGTTTAACTCCGTATACCTTGCGTAGCTTAAACTACACATTGCGGCAAATACCCCGCGCACAACGAAATCCTGCCAGCCCTTTAGGGCGTTAGTGGCTTAGAGCGTTTCCAATTCCACCCCCCCTTCTTCCCCTTCGGGGAGGGGTTCACCCCTGCCCCTGCCCTCTACCACCTCCCTCTGGACGGTGCGCCCCGCCTCCCATCAGAGCATCCAGGAAGGTCTCGGCGGCAAGGCAAACATCAGAGAGCTTATATAGGTTTGGGGCCCTTTTTGGCCTCCTGGAGGAGACCCCAAGAAGCCTCAAAAGGTCCCCACGAGGCTCTCAAGAGACCCCCACGAGGTCCCAAGAGGCTCTCCCGAAGCACCCAAGACGCTCCATGAGGCCCCTCGGACCGCCAAGAGGCCCCCAATACGCCCAAATAGGACCCTCAGAAACTCTCAAGAGACATCCGAAGAGACTCCAAGAGACATCCAAGAAGCCCCTGGCCTTTCTGCTCGCCCTCCTTCTCCTCCTCCTCCTCCTCCTCTCCTGGCTACTTCCCTGCCCTTCATAACACTACATGCTCCGTCACATCCCTGATCAGGGCAACTCCCACCGGTTGTGCCATAGGCTGCGTCAGACACCCCTTGCACCTGCCCCCCCCCCCCACACGGAACCTAGAGGGGGCCAGGGACCCTCCGGAAACCAGGGAAAAACATACATATTTGTTTGTTTGGGGTGTTCCCTCTGGAGCCTGGGGGTTGGGAGTGCCAGAAGAATCCCCGAAAAACTCCACAACAAAAAACGCTAAAAACCTCATTGGGGAGTTTTTTCGGGGAGGGCGGGGTGGGGTGTCCTGGTGGCGCTCTGGGGTGGCCAGAACACACCCCGATAACCCCTGGAAAAAACCGCGAGTGGGCAGTTGTTCTTCCCCACGTCCAAAATGGGGTTCTTGTTATCTCTGGACACCCCTCGGCGTGTGAGATTATCCCCCCCGTAATCTCCACCCAAAGGTCCCAAACCGGCAATTTGACTCCCCCCCCATGGCCCGGCCGGACCCCGGACCGAAGGCGCCACGGGGGGGGGACAAGAAAGCACCACAACGCTCCCTAGACGGCCCCAGAGGGCCACGAGTCGCCGAAATACCACTCCTTGACGCCCACGATGGCCTCCAGACGGCCCCCGAAGCTGCCAAGACTCCCGAAAGGCCCTCAAGATGCGTTCGAAGAGGGCCCCAAGAAACAAAAACTTGGACAACAAAACATTGTTTGCATACTCGCCTTTTCGGCTATCGTCGGCTTTCACACCGTCGAAAACGTACAAAAAACTGCAATATCGTCCCGGGACGGCCGAAGGGGCCCCCAAGAGAGAAGAGGGTAACAAAAACAACCCACGAAGCCCCCAAGACAGCCGAAGAGGGCCCCCAGACGGCCCCAAGAGGGAGTCCTGATGGGCACCTTTTCAAGCCTTCGGCCCCAAGACGCCCCCAGCCTGCCCCAAGAACACCCCAAGAGGCCCTGACGGACCCCCAAGAGAACCTCAAAAACTTCCAAGAAGCCCCCAGGAAACCCATGGAAGCCCCCAAGAGGCCCCAAAACTTGGCCCACGATGCCTCGAGGTAGCCGGATATGGCCTGCAGACAAGCCAAGATGCCACCAAATGGCCTCAAATGAGCACCAAGAGGTACGATAACAGCAACGACGCAACAGGAACGATGACGAACGCCGTGTCATGAATCGGACAAGCCTCGTGACATGCAGACCTGGAAGCGCAATCGATTATACAGGGGTCGGCGGATGTGGCGTAAGCCTATAAAGTCGGTGGACACCCCGGGCAGGAACAGGATGGAATGACCAAAAAACAACCCCTTTCTTCCCACTCACGCACTCACACATTCACACCATCATCGCAGCATCAACACAATTGCATGTATACACCCACTCTCTCACACACACACACACGACTGTTATCATTCATTTTCGTTGAGCACCCCCGCGCAGTCCTGTCACCTCACCTCTTTCTGTTATTATTCCTTCGCACGTTCACTCGCTCAACCACTCACGCACAATCATCATAACACTATCATTGGCTTCTCCTTTCGAACACTCACTCGTTGGCCTCATCGTCACCATCATCATCCCGATCAACATCATCACCAACATCATCATGATCACCACTCGCAGGTATGTCGTTTCGGGCGGGAGCTTCGTCTGTGAGTGAATTGCGAGGAGTATCGAGCGGGAGCCCCCTCCCTCTGGGGCCCGCAGCGCATGCTTTTCATCCGAGCGGGTCATCGGCCTCCTGTAACTGTCATCACTTCTGGGCTCCTGAAGCCTGAATATGGAGGAACTGTGGCGGGAGCCTCGTTTGTGAGTGAATTGCGAGGAAGTCTCTGGCGGGAGACCCCTCCCTATGGGGCCCAATCTCAGGCGGGAGCCCCCTCCCTATGGGGCCCGCACCTCACGTGCTTTCTCCGGGTCGTCCTCCGGCGCGCGCTTGCTCTGGGTCGTCATCCGCCGCGTAGCCGCTGGAACGCGCGTCGTGCGTTTCCTCGAAGTCGTGTTCCGCACGAGGGAGAGGAGGAGGAGGCGGAGGAGGAGGAGGAGGAGGAAAAGGGGGAGGAGGATGCATGACGAGAAAGAGAAGGAGGAAGAGGAGGAGGAGGAGGAGGAGGAGGAGGCACAGGACGATGAGGAGGAGGAAGAGGAGGAGGAGGAGGTGGAGGAGGACGAGGAGGAATGCCCTAGGAGGCCCCAGGAGGTCCTAGGAGGCCCAGAAGGCTCCAGGAGGTCCCAAGAGGCCCCAGGAGGCCCCAGGAGGAGGTAGGAGGCCCCAGGAGGAGGCAGGAGGAGGAGGAGGAGGAGGAGGAGGAGGAGGAGGAAGATGGAGACGAGGAGGAGGCGGAGGAGGGAGAGAGAGAGGAGGAGAAGGGAGAGGGGAGGAAGAGGAGGAGGAGGAGGAGGAGGAGGAGGAGGAGGAGGAGGAGGAGGTTGTGGAGGAGGCAAGAGGAGGAGGAGCTGGAGGAGGAGGAGGAGGAGGAGGAGGAGGAGGAGGAGGTGGAGGTGGAGGCGGAGGCGGAGGCGGAGGAGGAGGAGGCAGGGGTTGAGGCAGGAGGAGGAGGTAGGAGGAGAAGGGGGAGACGGGAGTAAGTGGGAGAAGGGAGGCGGCATGAGAAGATCCCCAGGCAATTTAAACAGACTCTCATGCGGGGTCCGACCGTCGGAGTAACCAAATGTTCCCCCCCGCAGCCTGGGGTGGCCGGAGAATCCCCGACAAACCGACGAAACAAAACACACACAGTTTTTGTTTGGGGGCTTTCCCCCCAGAGCCTGGGGGGGGGGTGACAGAGAAACCTTTAAACATTCTGCAAAAAACGAAAGAACAATACCGAACAACCTCACACATAGAAAACAACGAATGGGGGATTCCTGGACGGGTTCGGGGAACTGCCACAGCCTACTGCTCTGCCCTGCACGTCGGGGAGACGTGGAGCTCCGGTTTGGGGGGCTCGGGTTGGCCTGACGGCGCTGTCATGAAAATGACGAGACCTACTGTGAAATTCGACGCGAATTCCCGCTGCAAACATCCAACGAACGCTGGACGGTGAAAACATAAGACGAGCTCGTCAAAAAGCGTAGGCCAACCCGACTTCTGGCGACCTCGAGACCCTCGACCCTGTGCCCCAGAGGGGGAAGCGGAAAGGGGGAGACGAAGACACATGTACCTCTCAGCCTCCCCAAGCTGATCGCTTCAGGCTGATCCACTAGCACTGAGCCCACCCATGGCCCCCCCCCTGAGGTTTTGCATAACAGAACGGGGAGCTCATACGGGCATTCGCTCTGATAAAAAAAAAAACAGGAAAGGCGAACCGTGTGAGGCCATGGCCTCTCAGGAAAAGCCATGGCCCTGGCCATGGCCATTGAGACCTCGCAGAAGGAGGAAACGGAGGGGGCCGCAGCGACACGTGTGGCACCAACCCCTCCTCGGGTTGTGTGGACGTGTCAGACCTGCGTGCAGACTGATCTTGCCTGATCTACGCAGGGCGCCTTTCTGGCCCCATTAGGGCCTACGTCGAAACCCTGCGACGCGAGGAGGCATGACACGCTGGCAGTCGGGAAAAATACCTCCACCTCTCGTCGAACCGCCCAGCGACCCCCTTCTCACGGGACTGGCGAGACACGGGGTGGGGGGAACCTTCCCCAGCTCCCATGGCAAGAAGAGGCACCCCCAACCCCCAATGTCAACAATTGTGGGTCACTCCCTCTGTTTTCCTCCTCGTCGTCGTCGTCCGCCTCCTCCTCCTCCTCCTCCTCCTCCTCCTCTTCTTGCTCCTCTGGCTCCTCCTGCTCCTGTTCCTGCTCCTGTTTCTCCTGCTTGCCCTGCTTCTCCTGCTTCTCCTGCTTCTCCTACTGTTCCTGCTTCTCCTGCGTCTCCTCCTCCTCCACCTCCACCTCCACCTCCACCTCCTCCTCCTCCTCCTCCTCCTCCTCCTCCTCACTCCTCCTCTACTCTTGTGCACTATTAGACATCCGCCGACGTTTCCAGCGTTTGCGAGACGCGGTTTCGTTCAATTCGTCGCCGTCGTCGTCGTCGTCGTGGTCGTGGTCGTGGTCGTGGTCGTGGTCGTGGTCGTGGTCGTGGTCGTGGTCGTCGTCGTCGTCGTCGTCGTCGTCGTCGTCGTCGTCGCCGCTCCCCCCCCCGTCCCTGGCCCCCCCTCCTCCGTCAAGCGCGCCAGCCAACGCGAAATTGAGCAACATCGTAATTGACTGGAAGGGAACCCCCTTTCCCGTTGACCTCTTTCCGGTCCAGGGGGGCGGGGCATGGGAGGTTCCGAGGAGGTTCCCGGATCAGAATACCATCTCCCCAGGGCGTCCTGGAGTCCAAAAAGGCTCCAAGACGGGCCAGGGGTGCCCCAAGCGCCCAGTAGACAGTCCAAGAGGACCCTGGATCACCGAACGATCAGTCCAAGACGCCCAAGATATCATCCAGACGGCCCAAGAAGCCTCCAACACGCCTCAAGAGGCTCCAAGGGCATTCCCAAGAGGGCTCCCAGATGCAAACTTCATGGATCGTCCCCAAATTGTTGACAAATGTGGTGTTCTCGCCGTTTCGGCTTCCCGACGCTCCCAAGCGGACCCCAAGATCGCCCAACGATGGCGCAAGAGGCGTCGAGGAGGGCCCCCGAACGACCTCAGAGAGCCCCAAGACGGCCCAAGAAGCCTCCAAGACGGCCAAAGCTGCCTCCAAGACGGCTCCAAGAGGGTGCTCCGATGGAGAACCCGAACGGACATTTCGAGCCTTCTGCCCCGAGAGGCTCCCAGGAGGCCCCTCAAGGCCCCGAATAGGCCCTCAACAGGCCCTCAGGAAGCCCCAAGAGGCTCCAAAGAGACCCCCGAGATGCCCCTGAATTGTCTCCCGAAAAGGCCTCCAAAAAAAAAACTGCCACCCAGAGGCCCCCGAGAACGCTCCGAAGAGACCCCAAGAAGCATCCCTCAGGACTCTGACCCACGTCAACGTCGTCGTCATCGCCGCCGCCGTCGCCGTCGTCCCCCTTCAGGGTCGGCGGCACCGGCCGTCAGCCCTTCGCCATTCTCCTCCCAAGCCATCTAGCTGGCATTGAACACCCGCACGCTCCGGACTACCAATCAAAACCGATACAAAGCTAGAAATGTTTCCGTACGCTTTGTCCTCGACGTTGCTAAATGCGCGGCGAGAGTGGGATGGTGCCCACATCCCGCGCGACAGGGCGAAATGCCGTTTTCGCCTCGGCGCCGCACTCACTTTCCTGAGAAGGAAACCCCGCGGCGCAAATTTGACATTCGCCAATCCGTCGACACGCAATCAAGCGAAAATGCAGATCTCGCCTCAACGCTGTACTGATTTCGCCTGAATGTGGCGCTCTGTCCTGGGCGATGCGGGTATCCGTCGATGGCCAAGTCGGTGGGGGCGGAACCGCGGGCGAGCGGGCGACTTGTCGCCCTCGCCGAAGTTCCGTAGATAATTCGTCTGGAAGTGGTGTTCTCGCGCGGGCGCGGTACATGTTTCACTCGCAGACCACCGAAAGGGTAGGAGTATCGGTACCTTTTTCCCTCCTCCGACCGCCCCCCACCCACGCCTCCCCCTCGACCTCCACGGGGGGCGCCCAGCCCAGGGCCAGCGGGGTCTCTCTGGCGCAGGGCTCGACCTAAACAGTGCTCCTCCGCTTTCGTGTTGATGCTGCTTCCCCCCGTCCTGCCATCCGTTCCGCCCCTGCCTCGGGACGAATTCAAAACGAAAACGGTCCACGAAATCGCCAAGACACCGTTTAGCTCGAGCCCCGCTCTGGCGCCCCCGACCCCCCTCCGCCGCCGACCTGCCCGCAGAGAAAGGGCCCCGCCCCTTGCGCTTGAGGCGGCTCGGCGGCGCGAAGGGGGAGGGGAGGAGGATAGGGGGGGGGGAGGGATGAAGGAGAAGCGGAGGATGGGATCGGATCGGATCAGCTCGGCAGGAGGGAATGCCAGGCTCCGCAGCGCCGTCCGGGGCCCACATGACCCACAAGTCTGGAGCTTTACACTCAAACAGCAGTTTGGCAGTTCATGTGCCGCCCTCCCCGGCGGCGGAAAAAACACCGCAGCCCCAACCAGCCGCCCTGTTCGGGGCTCACGGACGTAGCCCCCTTGAAACTCTGTTCAGAGTAGCAGAGGAGGGAGGAATGACGGAGGAGGTGGGGAGGAGGAACGAAGGACCGCGAGGGGGAGGGCTGCAGGGCGAGGACGGCGGAGAAGCCTTCGGACCATGCCTGCGCATGAACGCACGTCTCCTGAACCCCGTCCGTGTCCATGCCAAGCGACACCGATTCGGGCCAACGTCAGCCATGCCATGGTACGAACGTGGACTTCGTATCTGGTATTGCGCAACTAAGAAAGCTGATTCGAAATACCAACATACCACCCGCTAAGTTTGCCCAACCTGCGCTGAGACAAGCTCGCAGAGAATGAGTCAAGCGAACAGTATCTGAGGTGCGCTGATCGAAACCGACGCCAACGACACATAACTAGACCTATTCTTAGCCAAGCCACGCACGTTGAGCTACGTAGGCCAAATGAAGCCAAGCAAAGCCAAGCTGCCACCACCTCGCGGAGGCTCGCTCCTCCTCCTCCTCCTCCTACTACTCCTACTCCTTCTCTTCTGAAATCCACCTAGAACAATCCATCGGCTGGGCCCCATCTGTGCAATCGCTCCAGCCCGCAACCGACCGTGGCGACCGGCCCTTTGCAAAGACACAGCAAAGGCAAACACTGGCATGGCAACCACATATATGAAACATGCCATTTGTTGTATTTATACCTGGTCCTGTTTGAGTCGTCCTGTTGGAACAAGCGACGGTGTATCCCTTCCCTGTCCTGCTCCCGCAGTTTCTCCGCACTGAGACTGCCACCGAAGTATGGAAACAGGCCCGCGCAAGCGGAGGCGCCGCCATGCCTGGTGGGACTGCGGCGGACGCGGTCTTATATGAATCACAAAATTAAGCGAGGGGACAGCCAGAGGAGCCAGAAGATAAGATGCTAAGTTGCCCCCACGCACCACAGACAAGAGTGACGCCCCCCCCCCCGAAACCAAATCGAATCGAGCCATAACCCCCCCCGGCTGGCGTTCGTCGCAATAGCCCTGCTGTCTGCGATGGGTCATCCTGATCTTCCCGCTAGCTTCTCCTCCACATCATTCTCCACATGGCTTCCTCTTGCGCACCCCAGTCCCGACCAAAAACATATCGCAGGTCGGCGTGTTATGCCGATACCAGCTACGTAAGATGATCAGACAATCGCCAAGAAGGACGAACAGACCTCATAATAATAACCGCTGTTACGAACGCGGATGGGAAGCAGGAATCATCGCGGAAATATAAACGAAACTGGGAAGCTTGTCTTTAGGATGAAGATGCGACAGCCGAAGGAAGAGAGTGAGGAGCGCGATGGAGAAGGAGAGAGAGAGAGAGACTGAGAGTGACAGAGAGGCAAAAAGGCGGATGATGGACAAGGGAGCGCCACCGTAAAGAACGGCAGTCGAATCGAACTCAGAAAACCGCATAGCCGCTGCTCTGATGCTGAGGGGGGACAAACGGGCGAGAACAACTGGGCTGAAGACCGCAACGGTTGAAAATCGGGTAGCTGGGTCCAGAGCTACACCCAGTATAGCACGTGGCCTCGCTGCAGGCGCCTCAACGGCGTGCATGCGATGTAAAACCTGATGCTACCAATCACGAGTCAGCAGCACACATCCCTCCCCATCCATGAGGAACGATGTGACAAAAGTGATAAACTGGCAGGACCAATGAGGCGACCAAGCTATCCAATCCACCCATCAATATTCATTGAAATATCTGGAATGCTAGTCACATCGCGCCGTCTCTCCCCGTCTCCTCTCTCAAACTAGGCCGCATGTTCTAGTTGCCCATAAAGGGTTGTGCTGAAGAGGAATTTCATGTACTACAAAAGTTGGAGCCGATCGCCGCGAGTGCTCAATACCACCAGCCCTTTAGGGCGTGAATGGTTTCGGAAGTTTTCTGTTCCAACAATCCTTGTTCCCCTTCGAGGAGGAGTTGAACGCTGTTCCTTATCAAAATATATGCCTCCCCCACCCGACAGGCGACAAGCCCGGGGCCATGCGGACCCCCACCGGCCATCCCAGCCAAAAGACAATCCAAAGTGCACGGTGCACCCAAATCTGGATCATGCGCGGACGCGATCACTTTGCAGATGTTTTTGACAGGGTCGGCAGGGGTGCGGCATATTGCCTGCTTTGTGCAACGCCAACACCCCGCTACCATCCTCTGAAATAACAATGCGAAGTGCACTTTGCACCCAACTCTGAATCATGGCGGACGCCTCGCGATCACATTGCATCGGTCTTGGACAGGAGCGGCGGGAGGGGCTGGCATATTGCCTGGCTGTGTGTAGGTCCAAGATCCCTATGAAAAGACACTACGAATTCAATATGCAAGAGACGACGGGAAGGGCAGCGTCCTGCCTACTGTGCGCAGGCCCACTATCCTTGTCAAAAAGTCCAAAGTGGTTGTGGGTGCACACCCAGGTACAATACACAATGCTCGCAAACCCGCCGTCACATTGGTTTTTGGTAGGGATGGCGTGTCGGTCGCCATATTGCCGATGTTGCGTTCCTTGTGCGCGTGGCACACCTGGCTCGTGCGGCGCACCTCACGGGTTTCGCACACCTGGCTGGCGTTGCATTGGTGTTGGATGGTTGTCAAAGGCGGCCCCTGCCTGTACTGAGACTCGGGCACTACTTATGTAATGGGAGGGCGGGTGGGACTGAGCGACACGGCTTGCGCCTTGGGGTGGCTTGGCCTCTATTCCCTATCAGTAAACAGCCCCGCCCCCACCCGACCGGCAGCCACCTCTGACCCATGCGGGCACCCATGCGGGCACGCATGCGCCCCCCCCACCATCCCCGTCAAAACAACATTACAAAATACACTGTGCTTCCAAATCTGGAGCATGCGCGGGCGACCCGCAACCACTTTGCGTGGTTTTCTCAACCATCCTGCGGTGTTGGGTCCATGTTTTGAAGAGACAGCGCCCCGCGTTTCCTTCTCTCCTTGCTTCCTCCTCCAATCCCCCTCCTCCTCCCCCTGTCAGATCTTAGCTCAGCCTGCGCCGCCAAGTTCGGCACACCCCTCACACGTTTCGTTGCCCCATAGGGAGCTGCATCGAAGGTCCCAGTGGGGCCGCCCGCATGTGCCCACCCCACCCATTTCGGCACACACACACACGCACACGCACACGCACACGCACACACGCACACACACGCACACACACACACACACACACACACACACACACACACACACACACACACACACACACACACACACACACAAATCACTCCGATCGTCGCCCCCTGGGGAGCACCACCGAAGGTTCAGGTGGCGCCGCCCGCATGTGGCCACGCCACTCATTTCGGCACACCCCTCACACGGTTCGTGGCCTCAAATGGGAGCCCCACCCAAGGCCCCAATAGCAGCGTTCGCACGGCGTCCCCGCACAAATGTCGGCAAACCCCTCACACGCTTCGTGGCTCCAGAGGGGCTTCACCGAAGGCACCAGTGGCAGCGTTCGCATGGCGGCCGCGCACCCATTTTGGCACATCCCTCTCACGCTTCGTGGCCCCAAGGGAGCTCCAGCGAAAGCCTCAGTAGTGGCAGCGTTCGCATGGCGGCTCCGCGCCCAGTTCGCCATACGTGAGCTCCACCGAAGGCTCCAGTGGTAGCGTCCGCATGGCGGCCCCGCACTCAGTTTGGCATGCCCTTCGCACGTTTCGTGGCTACCATAGGGGGCGCCACCGAAGGCCCCAGTGGCTGCGTTCGCATAGCGGCCCCGCACCAAATTTGGTACACCCCCCTAACGCTTCGTGGTCCCATAGGGAGTTCCACCGATGGCCGCAGTGGCAGCGTTCGCATGGCTGCCCCGCACCCATGTTGGCACACCCTCACACGTTTCGCAGCACGTAGGAGATTCCACCGAAGGCCCCAGTGGCAGCGTTCGCATGGCGGCCCCGTGCCAATTTTTGGCACACCTCTCACACACTGCGTTGCCCCACAGGGAATTGCACCGAAGGCCCCAATGGCTGCGTTCGCATGGCGGCCGCGCATTCAGTTTGGCACACCCGTGTCACGCTTCGTGCCCCAATATGGTGCTCCACCGACTGCCTTAGTGAACGCGTTTGGATGGCGGCCCCGTGCCGATTTTTGGCACACCCCTCACACGCTTCGTGGCCCAATAGGGAGCTCCGCCAATAGCCCCAGTGGCAGCCTTCGCATGGCGGCCCCGCACACATGTTGGCACACGCTCACACGTTTCGGCGTTTCGGCACACCGCTCACACGCTTCGTGGCCCCATTGGGAACTACACCGAAGGCCCCAGAAGCACGGCCCGCGTGGCGCCACCGCGCCCATCTCGGCACACTCCTCAAATGTTTTGTAGCCCGTAGGGAGCTACACCGAAGGCTCCAGTGGCAGCGTTCGCATGGCGCCACCGCGAGCTTCCCAGCACACCCCTCAAACGCTTCGTGCCCCAATACGCTGCTCCGCCGAAAGCCCATGTGGCAAGGTCCGCATGGCGCCACCGCGCCCATCTCGGCATACCCCTCACACGCTTCGTGGCCCCATGGGGAGCTCCGCCAAAGGCCCCGATGTCAGATGCCGGCACACTCCTCACACGCTTCGTGGCCCCATAGGGAGCTGC
Source organism: Prorocentrum cordatum (assembly GCA_963575745.1). Lineage (NCBI taxonomy): Eukaryota > Dinophyceae > Prorocentrales > Prorocentraceae > Prorocentrum > Prorocentrum cordatum. Next base: position 954,801 of record CAUYUJ010006891.1, on the reverse strand, counting down.
TACTCGTTCGTCCCACCTGCCTTGCAGCACTCGCATCCGCATGTGGTTGGGTCCTTCGCCCGAATAATTGTCAGGGGCGTCGGGAATGCCAGCGCATTACTTGGTGCGCGCAGGCCAACACCCCCTACCACCCCTTGCAGCAACAACAACAACAACAACAATCATTTAAGACTGGGGACACTCCGTTCTCACCAGTGCCAGGGTTTTCATAGGAGGCGGGCAATGCCCCCACTTTGTGGGGGGGCCGGTTCAAGCTCTACCAAATTTCCAAACGACTCTTCGCCACCACCCACACCCAGCTTCCCGCCCTATGACGTTCGGACACTTCACTTCGTGGCATGCGGACGACCGTGGCTACTATTCAGGGCCCCGCGGCCGACGACGACGGCGTGCGCGCGCGAAGAAAAAACGAATGTGTCCCGCATGGTATTATTTGACAGGGATGATGGCCCTGGCAGGTGCGCAACCGTTGTCGCAGAAGTTCGAAAAAGTTGCTCGCAAAAGCCCGTTTGACAGAAATGTTTAAAAAGTGTTGGGTTTCCTACGAATCCGCAAGAGCGCGCGGGATGAGATTTTGACATTTTTTTGTTGAAAAACCATTGGTTTTTTGATGTTTTTATGTTAAAATCGCTCCGAACACTAAGCTTTTGGAAGGATTTCGTCTTGCGCGCGCGAATGTCCACTTTACCTTATTTTTTGCAAGGGATTCTTGAAATTTGATTATATTAGAACAAGAAATGTCATTTTATAGTGTTTTTTGCAAGGGAAAACGGATTACAACAAAACAACCGGATCTGGATCACATCGTTTTACCTGAGGCTTCCTCACGAAAATGATGAAAACGTGGCTGCGGCCTAGGCGCGGCGGGGGGGGCGTGCACCAGGGGGCCCAACAATAATTATTCTTTAGAAGTAATAATATTCAACAACAACAACAATACAAAGTGCATTTTGCACCAACATCTGGATCATGCGCGGACGCCACGCGATCACGTTGCAATGGTTCTTGACAGGGCCGGCGAGGGATCAGAATTTCTGTCTGCAAGTCCAACGCCCCCAAACCATAACCACCCCCTGCAACAGACGAACAAACCAATTATCCTGGCGAAAGGCCGAACCATATGAAGCTGCGGGTACCGCGAGGCAAATGAAAAGAAAAAGGGGGCGGAACGAAAGGTGTCCTGACATGGGGCGGGTGCGCAATGCGGACGCGGCCGCTCGGGCCTTGGATGGAGCTTCCGATAGGGCGACGGCACGCGTGAAGGATGAGCTGAATCGGATGCGGGCACTTCATGCGGACCCTGCCGCTGGAGCCTCCGGTGGAGCTTACTAGGGCGACGCGGAACGTGAAAGGGATGTGTCGAAACGGGTGCGGGCCGCCATGCTGACCATGCCGCTGCGGCTTCCGGTGGAGCTCCATAAGGGGCCACGAAGCGTGTGGGGTGTACCGAATCGGGTGCGGCTGCGCCGTGCTGACCCTGTCCTTGCGGCCTTCGGTGGAGCTCCCTATGGGGCCACGAAGCGTGCGAGGGGTGCGCTGAATCGGGCGCGGGTGCACCATGCGGACCCTGCCGCTGGGGCGACGCCAGGATGCCCCCATGGCGATAAGCGCAATCTATAATGGCCCCACGATGGTTCGATTCTGATCGCAACTGGGCTCCATGGTAAAACCCGGCGCGACTTCGCGGCCCAAGTGCGATGCCCGCCCGAACCCATCACCCCAACATGGTCGCATGGTCGCACTAAGAGCACTGGCGCGACCCCAAACAAAACCCCCACGACCCCAAGCTGGAACTGGAGGCACCACGCAGCACCATACGACACCAAGGCCGACCGCGAGATGACCCCGAAAAAACCCCATGACACAAGTTTGATTTCAAAGCGGTTTCAATACGACCCCTGGGGGCTCCAAGACGATCCCCCGCGGCCCCAATACTGCTCCAATTCAGATCCAATATGGAGCCAGTGCCACGCGGCTGCGTTCGCCCGCGTTTCCTTCCAGGCAACGCGGGGCATCATCGGCTCCGGGGCCGTGCTGCGCGAGGCCGAGCGAATTCGAGGTACCAGATGCAAATGTTCTAGGTGCCAGATAGCGCGGTCTGGGTTTCAACGCCTCCTTGATGGTCCAGTAGAGGGGCGTTCCAGTGTATGTGGGGCAGACCAGCACGTTGAAGCGATTGCAGGCTCGGCTCTGGAGAGGAAGACGATGGCTGTCTCCTCGCGGCCGAACCCCTGGGGGGTTACCCTTCGCGCCCTTGGACTCGCTGTCGTGCGTGGCGAGACTCTCGATCCCCAGGCCGGTGTCCTAGGTTCAGGGCAGCTACAGTTTCTCCGTCGCCCGCGGGACCCACTTCCCCCCCCGCGCTGGCCCGGCGCTCGCCCGGCCGGGCGTGGCGCGCCCCGTTTGCGAGGATCGGGCCGACGAGGTGCTGGTAGATGCCCCCGCGCCTCCATCGCGAGCTGCGGCGCGAGAGGCGGGGTCGCTGTTGGCAGCGCCAGCGTCGCCCCGCCCCGCGAGGCCGGATCGGCGCCGCCAAGGCCCGGGTCGGGGGCGCTGCCCCCGTAGGGGCGGGCGACCGACGCGGACAAGCCCGGCGGGGCCGGGGGTGGCGCGGCGGGGGCCGCTGGCGCGGTCAGCGGAGGGGCCGCTGCGTGGGGCGGTGCCTCCACCCTGGGACGCTCGGCCTCCTGGCGGCCTGAGCGCAGGGTGCGCGGCTGCCTCGCCGCTCGGCCCCGAGGCCCTGAAGGCCCCGCCCAGCAGCGTTGACGCACTCCTCGGCGTCTCTCAGGAAGGCTTTCAGCGCGTTCGCGGTCCGGCCCCAATCGCATCTGCGCAGCAGCCTCTGCTGGGCGCCCGCGTCGCCCTCGGGGTAGCGCCCGCGGTCCCTCAGGCATTCCCTCAGGCACTCGGTGGCGCTCGGCGGGCTCGGGGCGACGCCCGCGGGGGAAGCCTCGACCCCGTCGAGCCGTGCGACGAGGTCGGAGAGGGCGAGCCGCTCGACGCCCCCGGTGCCCCCGCGCCGCGCCGCCTCCGCGCAAAGGCTGCGGGGTCGGGCCTCGCCATGCTCAGGGCGTGGGGCGGGGTGCGGCGCCGGTGGCGGGGTCGCCTCTTCCGCGGCTCGGTCGGCGGGCCTGGGACGAGCCGTGGCTGCTGCGAGGGCTGCGTCGCGGGCCTCCAGCAGCGCCTGGGCCCCCTTCCCCCCCTCCTGCTGGCCCGCCTCGATCGAAGCGGGCCTTGCAGAGGAGGGCGCCCTCGCGCCTCGCGAGTCCAAAAGAGTTGCAGCCCGCCTTGGCGCAGGCACGGGCCCGCCTCAGCCCGTGGCAGACGGCCGCGCGGCGGGGGCAGAAGGGCGCCCCGCCCGTCGCGCCCCCCGAGGTCAAGGGGCCCACCGTCGCGTCGTCAACCGGCAGCGTCGCGCTCTCCTCCAGCGCCCTGTCGCTGGCCCGTCCCGCTCTCGCGCCAGCCAACTCGATGCGCCGTGCAGGGCGCGCCCTCGCCCTCGGTCTCCGACTCGTCCGTCTTCGGCGCCGGCCGGCGCCGTCGGTCGCGGCGCCCGCGGCGGGCCGGGCGGCGGCAGCAGGCTCTGGCGCAGAGGAGGGACCAGAGGCACCCCCGCACACCTGCCACGCCGCGGGAGGTCCGCAAGCAGCGCCAGCCTAGCGGCGCGCGATCCACCAGCTCGTCGAGGTCGACCACGGCGTCGGCGGCCACCGCGGCGTAGGTCTGCAGGTGAGCCTTCCGGGTCTCGCATTCCTGGCAAGGGCCCGCTTTCTGGCAGAGGTGAAGCGCTTGGTCGTCGCCTTCTCGAGATCCTTCCTCGACCTCCTCGACGTCGCGCCGCGCGCCATTAATTTCGTAGTCCGCGATGAGGCCGCGGGCGTTGGTCCTGGCATCGCTCCAGCGCAGCGCCACTCCAGCGATCTGGCCGTCGACCGCAAAGACCGCGTGCCGTGCGCCGCCGGCGCGGGGCGCGGCCTTCAGGTCTCGGAAGAAATTGGTCGGTCGCTCCTTCCCCAGGCCCGGTCCGTGCAGCTGCGCCCGCTGCGGCTCTTTAGTCAGCTGGCCAGCCGTCTTCGCCGCGATCGCCTGGCTGCGATCGGGCCCGCAGCGGCGCCGCTTGAATCGCGGGGGGGGGGGGGGCGCCGCGCAGGGAGACGCGCGCTCTCTGGGCCACTTCCATGACGCAGGCGCGCAGCGCCAGGATCAGGATGACCAGCGGCGCCCCGAAAGCGACCCTCGCTCCCGGCGCGAAGGGGCCCCAGGACGCGCCGACAGAGGAAACGACCGATCGGGCAGACTGGGCCCTGCACGCAGCCCCCTCCGCCCACCCCCGTCGGCCCCGCGACGAGGGAGAAACTGGCGACGAACCGGTGCCTGACGACGAAGATGCCCGGGAACTCCTCTGCCTCCGCATCCTACTCGGCCCAAGCGCCGTAAAAAGCCGCCCTGCCCTGGGCTGGCGCGGCGTCGCGGGCCGCCGCCAGGGGCCTCGCTGGCGTCGGCGACCGATCCGTTGCGGCCCGCGCCGCCGTCGGAGCCGTCGGCGTCGCCCGCGCGGTTCGCGTCCATGTAGTCGCGCAGCCGCCCCCCCTGACTCCGGATCCGCCCTACCTTGGGCAATGTCGTAAATGGGGCCTGGAATGTCCGCCTTACGTGACAAGCCCCGCTGATGTCAATTTCCTCCACTTGTCTGTTGCCGTGTCCTTCTATGTTTGCGGATTTACGCCCTACTTTATGGTGGGTGCGTGTCCGAACGTGCGCCATGGGAAACGCATTGGATGCGTTCCGTGCTGCGTGGCTGCAGCATGGTTTATGTATGTTTTCTTTACCGAGGCTCTGCCTAGAAGGGTTCTGACTTTAGAGCTTAAAGGGGCCGGGCAGTGGAAATCGCCCTGGGCGGTTCCCCCAGCGTCCGCCCCACGGTTCCCCCAGCTACGTCCCCTTAGCTTTGCGTTGCTTATCTCGTCTTAGCTTAGCTTATTTCATCTTAGATTAGCTTCATCTTAGCTCCGGTTCATCTTAGCTTAGCTTACCTTCATCTTATCCTCGCTAAGCTTTAGCAAAGCAGAGCACATCAGAGTATAGCGTCGCGTAGCACACCATAGCGCAGCATTGCATATCATAGCACAGCATAGCGCAGCATAGCATACCATAGCATCGCATTGCGCAGCGCAGCATAGCACAGCGCAGCATAGCATAGCAGAGCATGTTGCCCTTGCCCAGCATAGCATAGAAACTAATACTGCTTTCGTAAGGGGTCAAACTTCTAGGTAGGGTCGCAAGGGGGCATTTTCCAAGTCGTTTCCACGTTGCGGGGCCGCCATGCGGA
>CAUYUJ010006891.1:746972-944472 GCA_963575745.1 Prorocentrum cordatum | reverse complement strand
TTCGCCGTCGTCGCCGTCGTCATCGTCGTCGTCGCCGTCGCCGTCGTCGTCTTCGTCCTCGTCGTCGTCCTCGTCGCCGTCCTCGTCGGCGTCGCAATCTCTGTCGCCCTCGCCGTTCTCGTCGCCGTCGTCGTCGCCCTCCCCCTCGCAATCGCCGTCGCCCCCCCCCCCCCTCGTCGTCGTCGTCCTCGCCCTCGTCGTCGTCGCCGTCGTCGCTAACGCCCCCGTCCTAGTCGTCGTCGTCGTCGTCGTCGTCGCCCACTCTCTCGTCCTCATTCTCATTGTCGCATTCGCCCCCGTCGCCCTTGTCGTCGCCGCCTCCGCGGGCGTCGTCGCCGCCCGCCATGGCGCACCGCCGTTGCCCCATGGAACCCGTTTTCTTCCAAATCCGCCAGGTGCAGGGCCACGGGAACGCATTTGCGCAAGCCCCCGGGGGCCGGCAACAATATGATTTACGGTCAGATATGGCTCAATGTTGAAACAAGTTTGTCAATTTTGAAAGAAGTTTGTCAATGTGAAAACAGTGTGAGAACAATTTGAGATGTTCAAATTGTTCTCAAATTTGTCAAATTAAATAAACTGTTTCAAATTAAGCAGCAATTCGTCAAGTTTGAACCACGTTTTCCCCCACATCTTATAATTGTCGGCCCCCGGGGGCCTGCGCAAATTCATGCCAGTGGTCCGTTGGGGTCGGATTCGCAAGAAAATTGACTCCGTGGAGCAGCGCTGGGGCGCCGGTGGACGGCGACGACGACCGCGGGGGCGACGGCGACGAGGGCGACGAACGCGACGAGGGCGAGAGCGAGGGCGGCGACGACTAGGACGGGGACGTTTGCGACGACGACGACGACGGCGATTGCGAGGAAGACGAACGCGACGGCGACGAGGAGGAGGAGGAAAAGGAGGGCGGCGACGAAGGATGCGACGAGGACGAGGACGGCGACGGCGACGAGAACGACGACGACGACGAGGGCGTCGACGACCGCGACGTTGACGACGACGGCGACAAAGACGACGGGGACGACGACGAGGACGTCGAAGACGACGACGGCGACGGCGACGACGACGACGACGGCGACGACGGCGACGACGGCGAAGACGACGACGAAGACAATGGCGACGACGACAGAGGGGAGGAGAGGGAGGGGAAGGGGGAAGGGGGGAGCAGGAGGGGAGCAGGGCGGGGAGCAGAAGCGGGGAGAAGGGGCGAGGAGGAGGGGCGATGGGCCCAAGGACGCAACGTCTGAACAAATCAAAGCAAAGGTCTGTCCCGACATATCGGGATCCGGGGGCCCTCAGCGGGCCCAGGGCCGCCAAGAAACGACAGTGGGTAAAATCGCGAGACAGCTCGCCGCCCGGCCCCCCGCCGCCGGCCCAAACGGCTAGCATGAATCGGACGTGGCCCCGCGTGCCTTTGGATGTCCAGCCAGGCTTGGCCGGGTCGGCGTGCTCGTCGTCGCCTGTGGTGTCGTCGTGGTGGCGACGGTCTCCGTCTCCGCTGGCGCCGTCGCTGCCGCCGCTGTCGTCGTCGTCGTCGTCGCATCAAACGCTTTCGCCGCGCCGCCGCTGTCGCCGTCGCCGTCGTCGTCGCGGTTGTCGTCGTTGTCTTCGTCGTCGTTGGTCGTCGTCACCGTCCTCGTGCTATTCGTGCCCCCCCCCGTCGGCCGAGAATAAAAACGCCGCCGATTGGTTGCGCTGGTCGTTGAGCCCTCGGCCGCCGAAAATAAAACCGCCTTCGATTGGTTGCGCGATAGGTTGCGCCCTCGGCGGCCGAGAAAAAACCCGTCTCCTGTCGGTCGTGCCATAAGTTTCGCCCTCGGCGGCCGACGATAAAACGAATGCCTACTGGTTGCGCCGTAGGTTGAACCCTCGGGCGCCGACCATAAAACCACCCCGATTAGCTTCGCCATGGGTCGCGCCCCCGGCGGCAGAGAATGAGCGCGCTCGGTTGCGCCATGGGTCGCGCCCTCGGCGGCCAAAAACAAGTGACGCGCGCGCCGCGGGTCGCGCGCACAGGGGGCGGAGAAGGAATTGAAAGGGAAAGCATAACAAAACGCGAGGGGGCGGGCGCAACAGAGCGCGAGGGGGCTGGCCCTGGGAACGCGGCAGGGGGGCGGGCGGGGGGGGGGCGGCGCAAAATGACGCGGTCGGAGCCGAGGCCGCTGGGGAGAGAGCCAGGGGCAGGGGAGGAGGGGGGAGGCGGGCGACGCGACGCATTGCGGTCGGGGCGGAAGGGGGCACTCGGCAACAGGGAACAGAGGGGCGCCGAAGACAAGGGGGTCGCTGAGGGAAGACCTGGGGGCGAAAAGGTGGGCGACGCGAAATGCAATTGTCGGGGCTCCGGTCGACCTGTGCAGGGGGGCGAAACCGCCTCCTATTGGTTGCGACATAGGTTGCGCCCTCGGCGGCCGAGATAAAATTGCGTTCTATTGGTTGCCCCATAGGTTGCGCCCTCGGCGGCCGAAAGTAAAGCTGTCGCCTATCGATTGCGCCATGGGTTGAGCCCTCGGCGGCCGAGAACAGAACCGCCGTCTATCGGTTGCGATAAGGTTGCGCCCTCGGCTGCCGAAAATAAAACCGCCTGCTGATGGTTGCGCCATAGGTTGCGCTCTGGCGGTCGAGAATATGAGCCCGTCCCTGACTGGTTCCGCCAGATTGCGCCCTCGGCGGCCGAGAATGACCGTCGTTTGTGGCTGCGCCATAGGTTGCGCCCTCGGCGGCCGAGCATATTTCCGCCCCTACCGGTTGCGGCGGCCAGGATAGAAACAGCCTCCTATTGGTTGCGCCATAGGTTGCGCCCTCAACGGCCGAGAATATAACCGCCTCCTATTGGTTGCGCCATGGGTTGCGCCCTCGGCGGCGACTGAGCATAAGACCGCCTGCTATTGGTTGCGCCATTGGTTAAGCCGTCTCCTATTCGTTGCGCCATAGGTCGCGCCTTCGGCGGCCGAGAATACAAACGCTGCGTGGCGGGTGCGACCAGTCAGTTGGTTAGTCAGTCAGTCAGTCTGTCAGTCAGTCAATCAATCTGCCTGTCTGTCTGTCTGTCTGTCTGTCGGAGATTACCTCGCGAGAAACGCATTCGGGCTACGCTCGAAGAAAAACGCTTCGTTGATGCGTCGGGGGCCCTGGGCCCGAAAAATGAAAACGCCCAGATGTCGGGCGCGTTTGTTCTCATGCCCATCAGTGTCGGGGGGGGGGGGGCGAAGAGCAAGACTCGTTTTGATCGGCGGCGCGGCGGGCGCATCGACCTCCGCATTCGGCCGCGGTTCCCATTTAGATGCAGCGCCCGGGGCGGCGCGCGGCCAAAGGCGCCGCCTTGGGCCGCGTCGGCCGTCCCGGAGGCCGCGTGGGATCGTTCCGGCGCCGCCTTGAAGCCAGCGCGACAAGATTTGGGCCGAAACCCGATGGGCAAAAACGCCATCACTACTGATGAACGTTGCGGGGGTCAGCGGGCGCGTGCCGCCCAGGGGCACACTGGAGCCCTCGTGGGCCATCTTCGAGGCATCGCGGGTCGTCTCGAGGCCGCGTCTGACCGTCTCGAGGCCCGCTTGGGCCGCGGCGCGGGCGGGGGTGCCGCGACGACCGGATGGGAACATGTCTCTGCGTCGTGGACTCATGTGTCAACCCCGCATATGGGGGCAGTGGGAGACCGCTCGGCCCCGTCGCTCTGACGCGGTGCTCTGGGTGGCTTCGAAAAGAGGCGCCGCGCGAACTTGACTACGTATCCGCTGTGCTTTCCTACGGCTCGGATCCGAATAAATACGCGCTTTGCTACGCGCGACTTCAACGACGAATGAAACGCCAAAAGTAAGGCGAAAATATCAGCCTTGCTTCTTGGGGGCAGGAATTTCCGCCCTACTTCTTCGGCTCCCTATAGGTGGATATCCGACGCAATTTTAAGCTGGAAAAAAAAACAAAGCATGGCGGATCCGGAGTCAGGGCCAGTGGATGCCCGCGGCTGAGCCCAGGAGCAGCGGCGCCCAGCTCGCGCGCTGGGCCGGGCCCCGGACGAGCTGCGCCAACGCCGGCGCAAGGGCCGCGGAAGCCCAGACGGGCACCATCGCGCGGCTGAGCGCCTCCCATCCCAGCGCCAGTCGGGGCGCCGGGGCGGGCGAGGCCGCCAGAACGGCCCGGCGGGCACGTCGGGCACCCGCTGTGGCCCCCCGTCAGGGCCCCCCTTTTTAAAGAGAAAAACCCAAAGGGGCTGCAGCCGATGGCCATGGCCGACGGCAGCAGCACCCCCCCTTCGTTTTACCCAACCCATCAAAAACCAACGGTTTCGCAAACGAGTTTACAAACCGACACGTACGCGAAGCGTCTAAACTATTGACATAGTGCACCCTGGCTGGTGCTTAAGTGCTGGTGCCCTAAAATGGAGGTGGTGGCCCCTGGAGCCCGATCGATGGTGCTCTATGGCTGATATCCTTGATTCCTCTGTTAGTCGCTACTGTTAATTATTGCCCTGGTGCCCTACGGGAGGTGCTGTGAGGATGGTGCCCTTCGATTCCCTTGACAGTCGCGATTGCTCGTTCTCGCCCTGGTGCCCTATGGGTGGTGCTCTTTTCTGGACCCCGCTGTTTCCCTCCATGGATGCGCTTGCTCCTTTTTACCTTGGTGTCATATGGGTTGTACTGTGTGCCCGGTGCCCTATGATGACTCTGATAATGTTGATTGCTTGTTCTTGCCATAATGCATCTTGGTTGCGACTTATAGCTGGCGCGCTAGGAATCATGTGAGATTCCCGATTCCTTGTGTCTTGCCATGGCGCCTCCTGGGCGATGCTCCACGGCTGGTGCCCTATAATGCCTTTGGTGGTGGCAAAGGCTCGATATTGCCCTGGTGCCCTATGGGTGGTGCGTCAAGGCTGATGCTCCATGATGCATTTGGTGGCTGCGGCTGCTCAGTAGTACCCTGTCATCCTAGAGGTGGTGCTCTATAGCTGGTCCCCATGACGCTTTTGATGGTCGCGAATGTTCGACCTTGCGCTGTGGCCCTATGAGCCCCATGGGTGGTTCTCTATGGCTGGCTGTCCTTAAGATGCCCTTGATGGCTGCGCTTGCTTATTATTGCCATAAGGCACGTTGGGTGGTGCTTTCTGACCAGCGCCTACGGTGCAGTCGGTGGCCGCAATTCCTCGTTCATGGCGACTACTCGTAATTACCCTGGTGCCCTATGGGTGGCGCTCGATGGCTGGCGCCCGATGATGCCCTTGATGGTCGCTCTTGCTCGACCTTGATGAAGGTGCCTGGTTGGTGTGCTCTAGGGCCTGTCGCTGGGATTCAAGAGCCGTCTGATTGGGGCCTAAGCTGGCAATCAAGCTCAGGCCAGCCTAGGCCTCCTCGCCCTCCCCATCTGCTCCTGAATTTGTTTCACGGGACGGGGGGGGGGGGGCAGAAAGGGGGCGGAACGGAGGAGGAAGGCCGGGGAGGGAGGAGGGCGGGAAGGAAGGAACAAGGGGAAGAAGGAGGCATGACGCACTGCCAGACTGAATCAGAGCGTGGCAAGGCCACCACGCCAAGTCAACCAAGGCCGAGCCCGTCAGTCGACAGCTCTCCATATGTACCTTCATGCCGCGCCAGTGGCAACGCCAGCAGAAGCAAGCGTGGGGGGTGAGCGGGGGCGCCGGGGCACGCGAGAGCAGGACGAGGAAGGGGAGGAAAGGATGACAGGGAGGAGGAGCAGAGCCCCAGTAGGAACTGTGAGTCTGAGGGGAATGAGGAGCAGGTTGAGAAAGAGGAGGGGGAGTGGGAGTTCGATGAAAGGGGTCATATTATTAGGGGTACATGATGCTGATGCTGATGATGCTGATGATGATGATGATCACGAGGCGACGGAATGCCGAGTTCGAAAGAAATGTGCAAACGATGGACACATTAGCAACGCCATGAGTCATGTGGCTGCCGCTTGCACAGTCGCGCTGCCCATCTGCACGCGTGCGTGCAGAACCGCGCCTGCCAGCTGTGAGTTGGCCATCACTGTTTTTCATCGGCTGTCATTTGCGCTGAGCAGCAACGCCACCATGACCGCCTCGCGTGTGCACGGGGACCTCTTGCGCACGAAAGATGCGCGGAACACCTGGGTTGCGACGCGCAGAAACATCACTGATGCAGTGTCTGCATGCTCTATACACGCTTCCCGGCGTCGCGATGGAATCTGAAAGAACCTCTACACTCATCATGTGTGGTATAGCCCTCCAGGTAAAACACCCGCTGCCCGCACAGCTTAGTAGCTTGGTTCGCATCAGCACAAAGCTCAGCACGTTGACACCAATGGTTTATCTAAGCTCGGTAGCAAGGGCTAGACGACAAGGACCAGCGTGTTCTCAGAAATCATTCGTATTCCAATACTCTCAACGTGCGGGATCCCCTCGACCCGAAGATTCCCCTCCCCGAACAGCATATCTGGATGCCCTGGGAAACGAACGATACAACACCTGGGCTCCCGAGGCCACCATCAGTTGTGAAACATTGCATGTGCTCCACGCTCTTGGATCCACAAACCCTTCGTGGAGACAATGAGATCAACGCCCCATCGATCGCGAGACCACGATGCATCGTAACACATCCTGATTCCTCGCTAGAGTAGCTACGACCAATCCCACCAGACCTCTAGGCGTAGGTGGTTCAGGGAGTTTCCTCCGTCACCCCCTTTCTTCCTCTTCGGGGAGGGGTTTACCCCTCCCCTCAGACCCCTCCCCTGGACCTGGACAGGGCGCCCCGCGAGGTGTCAGAGAGCAATAGTTCGCCCAAGATGGCGCAAAGAGGGCCTCCGAAGGCCCAAGATGACCTCCAAGATAGCTGAAGATAGCCCAAGATGCTTCAAGATGGTTCCCAAGATGTTCCAAGAAGCCCCAAGAACACTCCAAGACGGCTCCAAGAGGCCTCCGAAACTCCTAAGGAGGCCCCCCAAAGGCCAAAATCCTTCAAACACCTCAGGACAACCGACAACCACTGCGTTTTGCCTTCTCGCCCGCTCGCTTCCGATAGCCGTCCGAAACCTGAAGATGGCTCCAAGATGGTCAGGAGCCAAAAGAGGCCCAAACGAGCCTCAAGACTGCCCAAATATAGGTCCAGGAGGGGGTTCTTGGGGCTACTGAGGACGGGCGCGAATTGCAACATTCCCCTGGCTTAATCCGTGTCCTCCAATATGGCCTCAAGAGCGCCTCGAAAGCTCCCAGGAACGCCCCAAGAGGGCTCCAACAGGGCCCCAAAAGGCGCGAAGGAGGCCCCAAGAGGCGCCCCACAGGCTTCCAAGAGGCCCCCGAAAGACCCCCAAGAGACCTCAAGAGGCTCCCGAGGTACGTGAGACGCCCTCGGGACCGCCACGAGGCCCCGAAGGCGGCCCAAGAGGCTCCTAAAATCGCCATTGTCCTCCTTCTCCTCCTCCTCTTTTCCTCCTCCTCCTCCCCCCCCCATCCTCCGTCTCCCCCTCCTCCTCCTCCTCCTCCTCCTCCACCTCCCCCGTCCTCCCCTCTCCTCCTCCTCCTCCTCCTCCTCCTCCTCCACCTCCTCCTCGTCCTCCTCCTCCTCCTCCTCCTCCTCCTCCTCCTCCTCCTCTCCTCCTCCTCCTCCTCCCCCTCCCCTCCCCCTCTCCTCCTCCTCCTCCTCTCCTCCCTCCTCCTCCTCTCCTCCTCCTCTCCTCCTCCTCCCTCCTCCTCCTCCTCCTCCTCCTCCTCCTCGTCCCCCTCCTCCTCCACCTCATCCTCCTCCTCCTCCTCCTCCTCCTTTTTTAGTTTTTACTGTCAGTTTGTTCTGTCGTGACCAAGCGGCAGCCGCGTCAGTTTTTAGTTTTTACTGTCAGTTGTACTTTTAGACCAAGCGGCAGCCGCGTCAGTTTTTACTGTCGTTTGTTCTTGCCCTCGCCCAACAGGCCGTCGTCGTCGGAAGGGGCCGCCCTGTCGACGCCGCCCGGCCCTCCCCATCCTTCCACGATGCTGCCGCTGCCGCCCTCTCCTCTATCCATAGTGCTGCCGCTGCCGTCGTCGCGCTCTCCTGCTCTTCCCACCGCGCCACTGCTGCGGCCGCTGCAGTCCCCCGCCCCTCCTTCTAACGCGCTGCCACTGCCTTCCAAAACTACCGCCGCCGCCGCCCGCTCTTCTCGCGCGCGCTGTTCAGAGCGCCTAAGGCGATGATGGTGGGCCCCGGCTTCGCGACGAGCATCTTGCCCAGCATCGCCGCAGCTTGCTGCCGCTGTCGTCGCGCGTTCTTCTCGCGCGCGCTGTTCGCGGCGCCGCAAGTAGCGATGGTGGGCTCCAGCTCCACGTCCGGCACCTCGCTCAGCAGCGCAACGCCCCGCCTGCTCTTCTCGCAAGCGCTGCCCAGGATGCCGCGGGCGAAGATGGCGGGCTCCAGCCCAATGACTGGCATCTCCTTCTGCAGCGCCAGTGCCAGCTTTCACTGCCGCGCCCTTCTCGCCTCGCGCGCGCCGCTGATAGCGGGCCCCAGCTCCGGGAACAGCGTCGCGCTCAGCAGCGTCACGGCCTGCCGCCGCTGCCGCGGCCCGCCCTTCCCGCGCGCGCTGGCCAGGGCGATGCGCAGCATGATAATGGGCTTCAGTTTCACGACCGGCATCTTGCTCAGCAGCGCCACGGCCCGCTGCCACTGACGACGCCTGCTCTTCTCGCAAGCGCAATGCCGCGGGTGAAGATGGCGGGCTCCAACTTCACGACCGGCATTTCGCTCAGCAGCGCAGGGGCCAGCTGCCGCTGCCGCGGCCCACCCTTCTGGCGCGACCTGTCAAGAATGCCGCGGTTGACGATGGCGGGCTCCAGCCTCGCGACCGCCATCTCGCACGGCAGCGCCGGGGCCGGCTGCCGCCGCCACTGTCCCCGCCCGCTCATCTCTCGCGCGCCGCCCAGGTCGCTGTCGCAGAGGTTGGAGGGCTCAAGCGTCACTCTCGCCACTTCGCTGATCAGCGCCAGCCCAGCGTGGCGCCCTGGCGAGGAAGACCGCCGCCCCCCGGCCGCATGCGGAACGCGCCGCTCGCGACCCAATCCGCCGCCGCGGCCGCGAGGCGAGATCGGCGTCAGCCGCCCCCTCGCACTGGGGGCATCCCCGCGCGTTCGCCGCTGCTGGCCCCCGCGTCCACGTCGCCTCTGCCGTCCGCCCCCGCTCCTCCCACCGCGTTGTCGCTGCCGCCAACGCTGATTCGCCAATGACGTCCCTCCTCGCTCCTTCACCTCCTTCTCCTCCTTCGCGCCCCCCTACCCGCCCCTCCTGACTCCTCCTCTGCCGTCGCCCTCCGCGCCGCCGCCGCCGCCCCTCATCGCCGCCCCCCCGAGGCCTCGCTCCCCCCACCGCGATGCCGCTGCCGGCCCGGCCAGCTTCCACAGTCAGCCCTTCTCGCACGTGCTCGTCGCAGCATTGTAGTCGAGCGCGCCTAATCGGCGCGTTGCCTCGGGGAGGAGCAGCGCCGCGCTCCGCCCGGGCAGGCAGGGCGAGGGCTGTGGCGCCGTGCCCAGGCGGGCGGCGCGCGTCAAGGTGGGCTGTGGAGGCTGCTGGAATCGCACTGGCGCTGCTGGCGTGGGTCCTTGCTTGGTCGTGGCGCTGCTGGATATGGCGGTGGTGCTGTTGGCGTTGGTCCGGCGCTGCTGGAGTCGGCCGCGGTGCAGCTGGGGTTGATGTTGATGTTGTTGGGGTCGCGCTGGCGCTGCAGGGGTGGGTCGTTGGTTGGTCGTGGCGCTGCTGGACATGGTGGCGGGGCTGCTGGCGTCGGTCAGGTGCTGCTGGTGTCGGGTGCTGATGTTGCAGGAATCGCACTAGTTCTGCTGGGGTGACTCGCTGGTTGGTCGTGGCGCTGTTGGTGGCAGTGCCGCTGGCGTCGGCCAGGCGCTGCTGGGATCGGTCGCGGTGCAGCAAGGGCTGGCGTTGATGCTGCTGGAGTCGCACTGGCACTGCTGGAATAGGTCGCTGTTTGGTCGTCGTGCTGCTGGAATTGGTGGTGGTGCTGTTGGCGTGGGTTCGGTGGTGCTGCTGGCGTGGGTCCTTGGTTGGTCGCGGTGCCGCTGGAATTGGCGGCGGCGCTGCACGCGTCGCTGGTGCCGCTGGTGTCGGTCAGGCGCCGCTGGAGCCGATCGCGGTGCAGCCGGGGCTCGGGTTGACGCTGCTGGAGTAGCATTGATACTGCTGGAGTTGGTCGCTGGTCGGTCGTCGTGCTGCTGGAATTGGTGGTGGCGCTGTTGGTGCCGGTCTGGTGCTGGTGGGCCGGTCGCGTTGCAGCTGGGGTCAAGTCGCACTGGTGCCCTGGTGCTGCTGGAGTGGTTTTGGTGCTGCTGGAGGTGGTGGCGGCGCTGTTGGTGTCGGTCAGGTACAGCTGGAGTTGGTCGCGGTGCAGCTGGCGTTGGGGTTGGTGCTCTGGAGTCGTACTGGTGCTGCTGGAGTGGGTCGCTGGTTGTTCGCGGCGCTGTTGGAGCTGGTGGTGGCGCAGCTGGTGTCCGTCGGGCGCTGCTGGGGTCGGTCGCGACGCAGCTGGGGTAGGTGCTGATGCTGCCGGAGTCGATATCGGGGCTGGCGCTGATGCTGCTGGAGTCGCATTGGCACTGCTGTAGTGGGCCTCTGGTGGATCGCGGTGCTGCTGGAGATGGCGTCGGTGCTGTTGGCGCGGTTCTGGCGGTGCTGGCATCAGTCGTGGCGTAGCCGGGGTTGGTGCTGATGCTGTTGGAGTTGCGCTGGTGCTGCTGCAGTGGGCCGCTGGTTAGTCGGGGCGCTGTAGCACGCCCGCATATTGTGCGCTGTCTCCCCGCCCACCGCCCACGCTACTGCCGCTGCCGTCTCCTCCCGCGCCTCCCACCGCGCTGCACCTGCCGTCCACCGTCGTAATCGCTCCTCTGCCACTGCCATCCCTCCCCGCGCCGCCACTGCCGCCCCTCCCCGCTCTGCCGCTGCCGCCCCCCCCCGCTCCTCCCGCCGCGCTGCCGCTGCCGCCCCGCCCCGCTGCGCCCCTCCCCATCGCTCTTGCCGCACTGCTGCTGCCGTCCGTCGTCGTGGACGTCCTGGGCTGTAGTCGTAGGTCGTAGGTGGGGGTCGTCGCGCTGTAGCTGGTGGTCGTCGATGGTCGTCGTCGCCGTCGTCGTCGTCGTCGCGCGCAGTAGCTGTAGGTGGAGTTCGTCGCGATGTACCTGGCGTTGTAGGGGAAAATCGTCGCGGTCGTCGCGCTGGCGCTGAAGCCTGTCGTCGTCTCCTGCTGAGGCTGCTGATCGTCGCGCTGAATATGCGCTGCGGCGCGTAGAAACAGTCGCCGTCGCCCTGCGAGTCGCGCAACCGGTCGCGGCCCGCGCCCGCCGGGGGCCCGAGCGGGGGCGCGCCGAAGGGAGCGCCGCGGCACTCGTCCATCGCGGCGTGGAATGCGTCTTGGTCGCCCCCAGCGCTGACCACCCGCAACGCCGCGCGGGCCTGGGCCATCTGCTCGACCGCGCCGTAGACCGCAGCCGCGTCGCTCGCGCCCCGATCACTGGCAGCTCGACGGGGCAGCCCGACTCGCGCTGGGCGAAGGAGAGCAGACCAGCACCACATCGCCCCAGAAGCATGGCCCCCGCCCGCGCCCGGCGGCGGCGCACTCGTCGCGCTGGATTCGCGCGCCGAGCTGGCCATGCGCGCAACGGCCTGGCGATCCATGCCAGCGGAGCCGGAGAAGTCGCCGGTCAAGGAGCT
Organism: Prorocentrum cordatum; assembly: GCA_963575745.1. Classification (NCBI taxonomy): domain Eukaryota; class Dinophyceae; order Prorocentrales; family Prorocentraceae; genus Prorocentrum; species Prorocentrum cordatum. Next base: position 932,821 of record CAUYUJ010006891.1, on the reverse strand, counting down.
GGGCGACAGCGCCAGCTGCTGATCGTTCGGACCGCCACCGGGCACAGACAAATACCGAGTCTCGCGCCCTGTCTGGTATCGTCGGCGATGGAGCGGTCGGGGCTGCCGCGGCTGCGGCGCAGGCCATATCCTTGGCGTGTGTCCCATGCCAGGGTCCGCGAAACTCGCATGCCGCCAGGCCTGTCTGTCTGGCTCGTCGGCGGACTGACGGTTGGCTCAAGTTGGCAGCGGCGTCGCGGTGGAACGCCAGCCCCCACTCTAAGGCGACTTCGATCGCCAACAAGGCGCCTTGCGGCACGCGGCGACAGGCGTGAAATGGTTGATTCGTAACCGCAACGAGATCTATGCCGCGCGGCCCCCATCGAAGCCCGACGGCGTCGGCCCACCCCTGGAGCAGTTGGCAGGCAGGGGCGTCGGTTCGGAGGGGGCCGCGGGTGCACAGTGCAACCTTATTATGATTATTATTTGTTTTGGGGGGGGGGCGCCACGGCAATGCGCAGAAGAAATCAGAAAACGGTGCCGGCGCGCGCGCGCTCCCCCCACGCAGACCAGCCTCGGACGAACCGGCAACTGGCTGCTAAGGGGGGCGGCGCAGAAGAGCTCAAGCAACGGCCGGCGAGCGCGTGCGCCCCCGGGCAGACCAGCCTCGGACGAACCGGCAACTGGCTGCCGGGGGCGCTGCGCAGTCGGGGGGGGCTCTCAAGGCTTCTTGGAGTCCCTGCGCAGGGCGGTCGACACTCCTTGGTCGAGCAGTCCGCACTCTGCCGCGGCAAGGGGGGGGTTGACCATCCGAGGGGAGCTCCCACCTGCGGGTGCACAGTGCAACCTTGGTCAGGTTCTGGGGGGCTCGACTGACTGCGCGGACCAATCCTTCGAGCGCGGCGAGACCAGCGAGAGTGGAGAAGTCCATCCCGTCCAACGCACCAAGCAGAGTCCGCGACGAGGTGCTCGCGCGCCGGGCGCGCGTCAGATGCGCGGCGAAGGTGGCTGAAGCAAGGGTCTTGCACCTCTAGCGCCATGCGCTGCGTGCCCCGCGCCCGCGGCGCAAGAAAATCGCCGACGATGTCGACGCCGACCCCGCCGGCGGGGATGGCGCGGCGCTCCAGAGCGGGAGCCCTGGGAGGTTCGGGGCCTCGGGGTCTCGCAGCTCGGCCGGGTCGCGCCAGAACCTGCGCGCGCCGGCTTCGTGGAACGGGCGCGCGGAGCCGCGTCGACAGGCCACCCCGCGAGAGCGATCCCGCAGGCTAAAGGGGGGGGGGGGCGCGGGTGCTGGAGCTGGCGCTGATCGTCGACCTGGTGCTGACGTTGACCCTCACGTTGGTCGGAAGACTGGCGGTGGTGGCGGCGCTGCCCCTGATTGCGTCGTCGCTGGTGCTGGTCGGAGGCCTGGTGTTGTTCGGAGGGGTGCTGGTCGGAGGACTGGTGGTGGTGCTGGTCGAAATGGCGCCAGTGCTGCTGGTGGTGTTGGTCGGGGAGGTGCTGGTCAGAAGGCTGGGGCTGGTCTGAACCGTGCCGCTGCTGCTGCTGCTGGTCGGAGCGGTGTCGACGTCGGTGCTGGGCGGAGTGGTCGGAAGGCTGCTGGGCGGCGCTGATGCCGGTCGGGAGGCCGTTGGTCGGCGCGGTGCTGGTAACGAGGGCTGGGGGCGAGGGGAATGCGCGCGGCGAGCGCTCGCGTGTCTCCGCCGCGCCGCCTGCGCCCACGGCGCCCGCAGCCGCGCGGCGCCCCGCAAATTCTCAGGCCACCTCAGCAAGAGGCGCGATATGCTGGAGTCGGACGTCGGCAGGTCGTGCTGCAGGAGTCGGTTGCGGTGCTGCTGGTGTCGGTCATGGCGGGGCTGGGCAGTCGCTGGGGTAGGTTGCTGGTTGGTCGTGGCGTTGCTCGCTGGTCTCTCTGCTGGAAATGGGGTCAGTCGCCAATTGGTCGCAATGCTGCTCGAGTCGGTCGCGGTGCTGCTGGTGTCGGTTTGCTGGAGTTGGTCGTGGTGGTGCTGAGACTGTTGGTGGCGTCGTTGGTTCGCCGGTCGGTGGTTGCCCGCAGAGCTGCTGGTCGGTCTCTCTGGTGGTGCTGGAGTCGGTCGCTGGTTGGTCGCGGTGTTCTTGGTGTCGGTGGCTGCGCTGCTGGCGTCGGCTAGCGCTGCGGGCGGCACTGCTAGAGTTGGCGGCGGCACTGCTGGAGCTGGTCGCAGCTGATGGAGTCGGCGGCGGTGTTGCTAGGTGGTCGCTGGAGTCGGTCGCCCGTTGGTCGTGGCGCTGTTGGTTGACCGTTCTGGTGGCGCTGGGGCCAAGCGCTGGTTGGTCGTGGCGCTGCTGGAGTCGGTCGCAGTGCTGCTGGTGTCGGTCATGTGCTGTTGTCGGCCGAGGAGCTGCTGGACTTGGCCGCGGTGCTGCTGAAGTTGCTCGCGGCGCAGCAGCCGGGGCCCGTTGCGGCGCTGCTGGTTGGTCGCTCTGGTGGCGCCGGGGCCGGTCGCGGGTTGCGGCCCGCGAGGTGCCCCGTGGCTCTGGCGAGCCACCTGCAGGCGCGCGCCGCGGAACATTGCGGCCGAGTGCCGACGGCAACCGCGATCTTCATCAAGACGCACGGTGGCAAGCTGTGGTCGCGATCGCTGGGGTCGGTCATCGGTCGGTCGCGATGCTGCTGGAGTCGGTTGTCGCGCCGCCGTGCAGCTGGAATTGGTCGCAATGCGGCTGGCATCGGTCGTGGCGCTGCTGGGTGGTCGCCTGGACATGGTCACGGCGGCGCTGCAGCTGGTGGCCGCCGCGCCGGTCGCGGCAGCAGCCGCTGCCGCCTCTCCCCACTGCGCTGCCGCTGCCGCCCCTCCCCTCTCCACCTCGCCCCACTCCCGCAGCCCGCCCGCCCGCCAAGCCGACGACGCCGCCCCTTCCCATTGCGCAGCCACTGCCGCCCCTTCCCGCACCTCCCAAAGCGCCGCCATTGCCGGCCGTCTCCGCGCCCGCGGCCCACGGCGATCCACGGCGCGAGACCTCGCACGCCACCGCTTTCTCAGCTCCTCCCGCGCCCGCAGTCCTAGCAATGTCGCTGGCGACATTCGCTCCCCACCGCGCACTGCGCTGCCCGCTGCCGCCGCTGGCTCTCGCATCCGCAGCCCCGGCGCTGTAGCTGATGATCGGCCCACGCCGCGCGATCCACGGCCTGCTGCAAGCGCCGGCCCCCCTCGCATCCGCAGCTCCATCGTTGTGGCTGGTGACGCCCGAGCCCTGCAGCGCGCTGCACTGCCCGCTGCCGCTGCTGGCAGCTCTCGCGCATGCAGCCCCGGCGATGTAGCTGGCGGCGCTAGGCCCCCACTGCGCGCCCCGCAGATTGCTGCCGCAGTTGGCTCTCCTCGCACATGCAGCCCAGGAATTGTAGCTGATAGCCCTCGGCCCGCGCCGCGCGCGCCACTGCCCGCTGCCGCGGCCAGCTCTTCTCGCACCCGCAGCCCCGGCGCTGTGCCCAATGACGCTCGGCCCCCGCTGCGCGCTGCACTCCCCGCCGACGCCGCCGGCTCTTCTCGCGTCCGCAGACCCAACAGTGAAGCTGATGACATTCGGCCCCCACCGCACGCCGCGCTGCCCGCTGCCGCCGCCGGCTGTCGCATCCGCAGCCCCGGCGCTGTAGCTGGTGAATTCGCGCCGCGCGATCCCCCGCCTGCCGCCGCTGCCGGCCCCCCTCGCAGCCGCAGCTCCATCGCTGTAGCCGGTGACGCCCGAGCCCAGCTGCACGCTGCGCCGCCCGCTGCCACTGTCGGCTTTTCTCGCGCATGCAGCCCCCGCGGTGTAGCTGATGACGCTCGGCCCCCACTGCGCGACCCGCAGATCGCCGCCGTTGCCGGCTCTCCTCGAATCGGCGGCCCCATGGTTGAGGTTGATAACCCTCGGCCCACGCTGCGCGCGCCGCTGCCAGCTGGCACGGCCGGCTCTTCTCGCATCCGCAGTCCCAGCGTTGCACCCGATGAGGCTCGGCCCCCGACGCGCGCTGCGATCCTTGCTGGCGCCAGCGACTCTCCTCGCATCCGCAGCCCCAGCAATGTAGCTGACGACGCTCGGCCCGCAACGCACGCTCCACAGCCCCCCCCCCCCCTTGCCTGCAGCGCCCCCGCCGGCCCTCCTCGCGTCCGCAGCCCCCGCGATGTAGCTGGAGACGCCCGGCCCCAACTGCACGCTGCGCTGCCCGCTGCCGCTGTCGCTGTCGCTCGGCCCCCGCTGCGCGCCCCGCCGCCTGCTGCCGCCGCTGGCGCGTCTCGCGCCGGCGGGCCCAGCGACGTGGCTGATGTCGATCGGCCCGCGTTGCGCGCTGCCGCGGCCGGCCCCCCTGTCAAGGCGAGGGGGCTCCATTGGCGCAGCCTGCTACTGATGCGTTCCGGGGATTCCAGGATTTATAACAGCCTTCGCGCGGGGTGCACTTTGCGTCGAGCATTGTCCACTCTGCCTGGCGCCGTTGATCGGTCGCCCATTCGCGACCCAATGGTCGCCCGTAGGGGGCTATTCGGCACTTGCTGATCCCCCTTTTCGTCGCCGGCCGCGGAGGGGGCGGCGGCGCGCCGCCCCGTCGCCCGCCGCCGCGCGCCGCGCGCCGCGCTGACCCCCGAAGGCACGGCAGAGCAAATCACGCGCGGCTCTGGAACATTCCCCTGATGTAAATTTGAAAATTCTGGGGGAGTGTCTGAGCGTGCCCAGCCTACTCTCTGCGAGAAATCCCAATGCCGATTTGAAAAAATGCCGGGGTCGGTTCCGGCAGATTCCGAAATCCGTTTTGGCAAATTCAGGAGTTCAGAATTCTTCAGACGCCCTGCGCGGCGGGCGCTCTCCCGCCCCCTCAGTTGTTTCGGAGCCAAAAAAATCCGGGCCCCATTGTGAAAAAATCCGGAACCGCGCGCGCCAAAAAGCGGGGGCGCTCGTTGGAAACATCCCACACTCCAGGAATAACATCCGGCCGGCCCGAACGGCGCTGCTGGCTGATCCACGCGCCGCGCCGCGCGCAAATGGGCGCAGCGCGCGCCGCGCCGCGCGCCCGCGAAAAGCGCTCGAAGGGGTTGCCTCGAAAACTGCGCCACGGCAGCTGCGACTCTCGGACCCCCCAAGAGCAAAACAGAATGCCGCTCGGCATTTCCGAGGGCGCTCCGGAGAGCGAAAGAGTCACCGCGCACATCGCGCAAAGAACCTGCGCGACAGCACGCGCTCGACCATGCGCCCCTGGGGCCCGCGCGGAAGAGCAGGACAACCGGGCAATCTAGAAAACTATCAATATCAATGCTACTTCATGCTCCTCTGATTCTTGCATATGCAGTCCAAGTGTTGCAGCTGATGACGCTCGGCAACCACTGCGCGCTGCAATTGCTGCTGCCGCCGCCAGCTCCTCTCGCATCCGCAGTCCCAGCGCTGTAACTGATGACGCTCGGCTCCCAATGCGCGTTCCACTGTCCGCCCCGCTGTCTGCTGCAACCGCCAGCTCGTCTCTCATCCGTGGCCCCAGCGATGTAGCTGGTGACGCTCAACCCACGCTGCGCGCTGCACTCCCTGCTGACACCGCCGGCTCTTCTCGCATCCGCAGTCCCAGCAATGCAGCTGATGACGCTTGGCCTACACCGCGCGCCCCGCTGCCTGCCGCCACCGCTGGCTCTTCTCGCACCCACCGCCCCAGCGTTGTAGCCGACGACGCTCGGCCCCCACTGTGCGCTCCACTGCCGTCGCTTCCTTCTCCTCATGCCTCGTCCTTTCCCGCTCCTCCTGATCCCACAGAACAACCGCTGCCGCCCCTCCCCACTCCAACAGCCCGCTCACCCACCGTGCCGCCACTGTAGTCCCTCCCCACAGCGCCGCCGCACCTCCCGCTGTGCGGCCACTGCCGCCCCCCTCTGCGCCCACAGACCACGGCGATCCACAGTGCGAGAACTCGCGCGCAGCCACTGCCAGCACATCTCGCATCCGCAGTCCCAGCGATGTAGCTGATGACGCCTGGCCCCCAGTGCGCGCCCCTCTGCCCGCTGTCACCGCCACTGCCCGCATCTCTCGATGCCGCCCCGGCGCGCCCTGTGCTTTCGCCCGCGCGGCGCGGAAGTGTCGCTCTCGCCGGGCGGCAGCGTTCTCCCGCCGACGGGGGCGCAGGCAGCCTTCGCACGCCGCCCGCTTGTCGTCGCCCACCACTGCCACGCGTGCACCCCACGCGCGCGCGTGCCCCGCTGGCCGCTCAAGCCAACGTGCGCTCTGTTGTACGCCGTTTTTGAGCCGAGACGGCTTGTGCCACAGGCTACGGTGGCTGGCGGGGATATTTTTGGGGGCCGCGGCCACGAGACAAGGGTCAGGCGGCAAAAGCAACGTCCAGGCCACGAACGAGGCGAATTAGCTACAACAGGCAAAGGCCGGCCGGCCCGCTCACAAAGCAGCCGCGAAGCTGAAGGGGAGCTGACGGCACGGGTGTCCTGAGAGCTCGAGCACGCGCACAGACTAAATGTCATGGAATTCGATGCCTGCCACAATATGAGACGTGAACCACGATGACCAAATCCGTCAATCTGAATGGGGGCAAGTGGGAGGCCGGTGGAATGAGTCGCCGGTGGGGCGCCAGTCTCCAAACGCCCTAGACGACGTCTGTTAGCCAGGGAAGCTGAGCTGTCGCGGAACGTGGTGCAACGCAACCTGCCGGAAGCTGGTGGATGAGCCTGGGGTGCTGTAGCTGCTGCGGAAGGCTGAACCACTCCCTGGCGACACCAACACCCGATAGACCACCCCACAGTGCATGGGGGAACCAAGCGACAGCAGGTGGGGATACTTTTTTGATCAGCGGCCCGCAAGGAAAAGTCCAGAGGGCGTGTCAATAGGCAATGGGGCGCAAAGCCAAATAATTAATGATGCAGAAGACCACTGGGCGAGTGCCAGCGGGGCCAAGCCAGATAATTAGGGGTGCAGAAGACCACTGGGCGAATGCCAGCGGAAGCCGACGAGAAGCGCCCACACGGCGCCAACTCGCAATCGGGGCTGCCACGAACTGACGGCAGACTGTGCGCAGGGCCAGTACCCACGGGTGGGGAGACCCGACCAACTCAGCAAGGAAACGCCCGCAGCAGGACAAGCCGGAAGCCGGACGAACCAGGAATTAAGGCCGAACAGCAGGACGCGCAGGCCGATGCCACGCGGCCCAACAGCTCGATGCCAAAGTGCACATGCAAAAAACCACTGGGGGATAGCCAGCGGAAGCTACGAGGAGTCGCCCTGAAGGCGCCAGCTCGCAAGCGGAAACGACACAGACGCCGGGCACAGGGCCTGTACTCCTTCAGGTGGGGATACGCGAAGCGTCAGAATTTCTAAGCACCTATGGGTTCACGCTCTCGACGCCACTACCCACTGTAACAAATAATGGGTGCGCGTTCTTAAAGCCACGATCGTGAGTTTAAACACTATGGAACCGCGCTCGCAATGAAAGGCCCTTCATTAGACACGTGTGTATCCGCACTCCCGATGCCACGATCACTTGGTGAAGAAGACGGCCAGCCTGTGGACAGGCCTCCCATCCTCAATCCTCCTTGACGCCAACGCGCCACCATAAACTCCGCGAGTAGATGGAGGAAGAGCAACCGATACATCAATAAGTATGTGAGAAGGAGAAAACGGTGACGACGAGAGAATGAAGTCAAATTGCCGGGGGAGTTGGCAGGAGCAACATCAGGTGCAGGACGAGGCGGCGCAAGAGCAGGAACAGGAAGAGGATATAGAGAGAACGGCAACGAAAACATTGGCATGTCAGAGTGAAGGGCAAGGAAGCTGCGCAAGTCAGAAAGTGGGACGCGAATGTGACGCCGAAAAACAAGAAGAGGAGGAGCAGTAGCAAGAGCAACACCATTAGGAGGACGACGACGAGACGAGGACGTTTACAGCAGAGGGGTGACGCAGCAACAAGAGAAACATAAACTTAGCAAGCGAAGGACGGAATAAACAGAAAAACTAAGGCGGCAGCAGGCAGTTGCGGCTGGAGGGGGTACCATGCGAAGATTACGCACAGCAAGCCGACGACGATCCCAGGTTCGTAGCCCTCCAGGGAACAAGGAGGAATGGAGGAAGGGGTGAGAAGGCGAAGGAGGGAGAAGGGAAGGGGAGGAGGAGTCGAATGAATATGATGAGGTCGTCGTCGTCGTCGTCGTCGTCGTCGTCGTCGTCGTCGTCGTCGTAGGAGTAGGAGTAGGAGTAGGAGTAGGAGTAGGAGTAGTAGTAGTAGTAGTAGTAGTAGCAGTAGCAGTAGCAGTAGCAGTAGCAGTGGTAGTGGTAGTGGTAGTAGTAGTAGTAGTAGTAGTAGTAGTAGTAGTAGTCGTAGTAATAGTAGTAGTAGTAGTAGTAGTAGTAGTAGTAGTAGTAGTAGTAGTGGTAGTAGTAGTAGTAGTAGTAATTGTAGCAGTAGCAGTAGCAGTGGTAGTAGTAGTCGTAGTAGTAGTAGTAATAGTAGTAGTAGTAGTAGTAGTAGTGGTGGTGGTAGTGGTAGTGGTAGTGGTAGTGGTAGTGGTAGTGGTAGTGGTAGTAGTAGTCGTCGTCGTCGTAGTGGTAGTAGTAGTAGTAGTAGTCGTAGCAGTAGTAGTAGTAGTAGTAGTAGTAGTAGTAGTAGTAGTAGTAGTAGTGGTGATCGTAGTAGTAGTAGTAGTAGTAGTAGTAGTAGTCGTAGCAGTAGTAGTAGTAGTAGTAGTTGTTGTTGTAGTTGTAGTTGTAGTTGTAGTAGTAGTCGTAGCAGCAGCAGGAGTAGTAGTAGTAGTCGTAGTAGTAGTGGTAGTAGTGGTAGTAGAAGTAGAAATGGAAGTAGAAGTAGAAGTAGTAGTAGTAGTAGTAGTAATAATCGTAGTAGTAGCCGTAGCAGTCGTAGTAGTACTAGTAGTAGTAATCGTAGTAGTAGTAGTAGTAGTCGTAGCAATGATTGTAGTAGTCGTAGTAGTCGTAGTAGTAGTAGTAGTAGTAGTAGTAGTAGTAGTAGAAGTCGTCGTAGTAGTAGTAGTAGTAGTCGTAGTAGTAGCAGTAGTAGTAGTAGTAGTCGTAGTAGTAGTAGTCGTAATAGTGGTAGTGGTAGTAGTAGTGGTAGTAGTAGTAGTAGTAGTACGAGGTAGTAGTAGTAGTAGTAGTAGTAGTAGTAGTAGTAGTGGTAGCGGTAGTGGTAGTGGTAGTCGTAGTGGTGGTCGTAGTAGTCGTAGTAGTAGTAGTAGTAGTAGTAGTAGTAGTAGTAGTAGTAGTAGTAGTAGTAGTTGTGGTGGCGGTAGTGGTACTAGTACTGGTAGTAGTACTAGTAGTACTAGTAGTACTAGTACGAGTAGTCGTAGTACGAGCAGTAGTGCTAGTAGTGCTAGTAGAACGAGTATTAATACGAAATCTAAATGGGTAGTGCGAGTAAGACTAGCTTTACTAGTAGTATTAATCGAACCAGTACGATACTGCATTATAGTGGTAGTAGTCCTCGTAGTAGTAGTAGTAGTAGTAGTAGTAGTAATAGTAGTAGTGGTAGTAGTTAGTAGTCGCAGTGGTAGACAAAACTACTACGACTACTACTACTACTACTAGTAGGTGGTAGTAGCAGTAGTAGCAGTAGTCGTAGTAGTAGTAAGGGTAGTACTATTCGTAGCAAGTCGTAGTAAAGTAGAAGTGAAAGTATAAGTAGACATACTAGTAGTAGTCGTAGTAATAGTAGTCGTAGTAATAGTGGTCCATCAGTATTAGTGGTACTAGCAGCTGCAGCAGCAGCAGCAGTAGAAGTAGTCAACCATTAGTGGTAGTAGCAGCTGCAGCAGCAGCAGCAGTAGTAGTAATAGTAGTGGTGGTAGTGGTAGTAGCAGTAGTAACAGTCGAAGTCGTAGAAATAGAGGTAATAGTAACAGTAGTTGGAGACCTTGTAGTAGCACTTGCAGTAGCAGTAGCAGTAGTAGCGCCAAGAATACTACCAAGGAGAGTAGATGTTATCGTAAGAGTGGCAATGGCAAACGTCGACGACATTGTGGTGGTTGGAGTAGATGTTGTAGAAGTCGTTGTAGGAATGGCTCTTGCAATGGTCTTCGAATTCGTAATAGCGTCAGCATTACTTAGCAGTGCTCGTGACAACACCGGTCGTCGTATTCGCCACTGCCTTGAGCAGAATCGGGCATGTTAGAATGCCTCTTTGTTGTCTGGTCGGGCTGATATTTTTTCCAAACGCGCCCACTCACAACGAAGGTATTCGAAAATTGACAGGTCTCAAAATGTCCTCAAGATGAGCCCAAACCGCCTAAAGACAGTCGCAGGATACAAACGTGCCAGCCCAATATGAACCAGCGACATCCCAAAGGCCCAAAGGTCCCCGAGAGGCCCCAAGAAACCTCTTCCCAAAAATCCCTCCGGCAAATCAATGGGAGTCGAAAAACCATGAAGAGAACGGAATTGTATCACGTATTGCTTTTGCGCTTGAGATGAGCTACATAAGACATCTGAGAGGTTCCAGACGCCCTCTGACGTCCCCGACAAAACCGCAGAACTGCCCAAGAAACTGCCCCCAAACAACCCAAAATACCCCCAAAAGAAGGTCCGCGACGGCGCCAACACCCATTCAAATGGCTCCACATTCCATCGGACCGTGCTGGAAGAGTTCGGTAGAATCATCGGGCCCAAGTCGGCCACATGACACCCACCAAGCACCCTGCCAGCACTCCAACACCCCCAAAGGCCAAGAATGGTCCTCAAGTAAGCCCCCAAGGATCTTCCAAGGCGCCTGAAATGGGGAGGGAGGGCAAGGGGCTAGGAAATACAAGGAGAACCAAGGAGAGCGAGGACGAGAAGGAGGGAGTGGTCAAGACTCGCGGCAGCTCAGACGGGACTCTGAACTAGAGCGGGTCTTAAACTCCTCTTTTTTGCTGCGCTGCTGCGTTGAGCAGGTGGCGGGTCTTGCCACAGGCATCTGAATGGCATAGAAGGAGCAAAAGAAGCTACGGCAAATGAGGAGCAACAATATATTATGGGTGGTCAATTCAACATGGAAGTTTCGGAACACCCGCGTGGAGGTGCATGTGGAGGCTGAAAGATAGGTGGGGCTGATGAGCAACAACGAAGCATACAAGTGTAGAGAGGGAGAGAGGCAAGGGCAAATGTATGGTTGAACATGGCATTACACATGCGAAGGATATATGACACAAGCAGGCGCCAAGGTATACGTGGACGCCGCAAATGGGAGCTGAGGAGTGTGTCAGTGTAGAGATGGTCAATGAAGTAAAAATATATAGAAACTGAGGGGACACAGATGTACAAGCATGAGCACAGCTGGGGTCGTGAATGAATTATTCGACGCGGAATTCCCCATACGTACATCTATATGCCCGCACTCGTCCCGCTTCCAGCGCCTGCGCGCGAGAGAATATACATGGGTCTGGACAGGACCATGTGAGAACAAACGAGTCTGAGTGTGAATAAGTCTGAGTGTAAGTGAATCTGAGTGTGGGTGAATCTATTTGAAGTTTGAAGGGGGTTGGGAGGCCCAACCAGCAGCTTCGCTTAAGGCGGAGCCCATATCCAACTCTGGTGTACCGTAATAACGAAGGAGATCGTCGCGGGAGCGACGGGGCATCTCAACCGAATCTGTTTTCGGTCTCGATGGCATGTCGTGTGCCTCGCGATGAGGCGCAGTCATATCTCGGCGGCCGGCCGCTTGAACATAAACGGCCGCGGACAAACGTGCGCTATCTCTTGCCTGTGCCCCAGGTCCCTGTAGAGTCGGGGGGGAGGAAACGAAACGTGAGTCCGCCGCCCGCAAGACAGTAATCACCACATGTGCAAAAGGCAGTAAAGAGGCAGGTCCAAATGCAATGTGAGCCCGCACGCAAGTGCCCTTGCGCGCAAGTTGCATTGCGAGCAGATCGCTCGGTAAGCGAATGCTCCTCAGGCGGCTTCGGACGCCGTTGTGTGGCCTGCCCGATACGGAGGATGACGTTCAAACTCATGCTTGAAGGATGGCGTTCCTCCCGTGACCTGTAAGAGCATGTCTCTGTCAATGCTCCTTTTTGTGTGACCGTCCGCGGGCATGTCGCGAGTGTCACACCACTGTATACTATGCGTGATACCGCGCTCCATCATCTGTCGTCTCCAACTGATGCGTCCCCCAAAAAATCACCCGGTCGGCTTCTTTTGGTCTTTGTTTGACAAGGACTTGAATACATATTCAGCATCTAAGGTCAAAGTTACCTTAATGCTCTGGCCGTCCATCTCTGGTATATATTTCAACCGAGTGGGCGTCAGTGGCCCTGCGTGGAGTTCGTGCAGAGTGACAATCGCGGGATAGCAGTCCTCCAGTTTGTGGGCAGCTGCTCGTGTTTTTGCTGAGTAGCTCGAGCGGACCTGCAAGCGGTGAGACTTGCAGTAAGCCGCGATCAGAAGGACGACAGGCGTACCAGTTGGCGTGCTTCAACGCCGTAGCAGGTTTGCCCCGCGAGTGCCATAACCTTTAATCTCGTCATCAGCATCTCCACTCCGGCGTCGATAGCAAGAGCCGGTGTGCAGGTCGACCTCGCCCGTCGGGGTCATTGATCGATAGATGATATTTTCGGGGCAGGCCCGCGACGTCCTGGTAATCGCGCTCAGTCGTCGCACCTGTATGTTGGTCGGCTCTTTGTGTGTTGCACTCTGGAGGCTCCGAAGGGTCCTGGGGCCTGATGCATGCGGACGGTGAGATGACCACATGCCCGCGGCAGCCGACCAAAGGTGGACAGCTACCAACAGCAGCAGGACAAAGGAGCAACAGGGCGCACAGCCATTACACCACTATGAACTTGGAAGAGGGCACCCCTCCCAATCCGCCAAGTCAGCGCGATCGGTTGGCGACTCGCCACACCTCGCGCCCAAAAGTGGAGAAAAGCCTTCGAGCCTCGCGGTGACGACGGGCGAGCACGCGAAGTCTAGCTTCAAAATGCTGACTAGGAGTGCCAGGCAGACGGAGACGGAGGGAATTGTGAAAGCTAATGAAAGCGTCGCAAAGCATAGCAGACAACAGACGTTGGCCAGGCCCCATCCCAATAAACATGAGGAAGCGAGAATGCCAGGGCAAACCCCCAGGAGGCCTCGGAGTCCAAGTGCCCATCCAATACGATAACAAACGATGTAGATGGGGGCATCGGGAACAGTGTTTGAGGTCATCAAGACCCGCCCCTCATGATTCACATCCCATCATACACCCACGAGGCACACAATGGAACCGAGACGAGGTACAGGAGGGAACGAGTGAGAAGTCGAAGAACAGCAATGGAAGATATACACATTGGTGAGAGGGGCCATCTTCCTCAAACGCTGAGCAACATACACAATCTGACAAGTGGGACTTCAGGAAGCCAGGCGTTGACGCGCCTGTGTAGGAGAAGAAGAGGGTGGGATGAAGGACGGTAATGCACAGCCAGTAACTTCAAATATTGACGCTGCACATCTGGACGGTCAGCCTTCAGTTGAAACTGCCGCCTCAGAATCCAGCCCTGATATTCGTAGAGAGCAACGACGCATGATGCAGGCACGCGCCCAGACACTCTCCGATCAGGACACCAGTCGTCATCCGTGAAGGTGGCAGAGAAGCCATCACGGAGCCCCCCTATTTCACCGCATCTAGTAAGGAAGCGGGCACAGGTAGCTGCAGTAATATGTTCAATATAAGGGAACTCAAGAGGAAGGTCAAGATTGGTGGGATATGCACCTGTCAGATGAGATGGCGTGGTTGGGGCCAGAAGTTAAAATGCGAACACATGCACGATATGCTCGAATCAGCTCGGACGAGGGGGATGTAGCTGGGCAACGAAGTACAACAGCGAGACACAAAAGGCACGGAATAACACAATAGATTGAGCAAGCCCGAGGCCAAGGTCACGAATTTCTCGAGTGCGCTTGGTGAGTTTCACATCGTTCTCCTCCCACGCAACCTCGAGAGCAGCCTCGCCAATCCAAATGCACAGATATCTGAAGCGGGTAACTATCTCCAGTTGTGGGTAAGGGCCCCCGAGTTCCTCGAGTAAGTCGAGGAGTGGCTCATCCAGAAGGCGATATACTAATAGGATCTGGCACTTGGAGAAGTTGAGAACAAGCCCCACTGCATCGCGGAGGCGCTCGAGAAACTGAAAGAGCGGGCCAAGCCCATCAAATTAGCAGCGGAGGCCAAAACAAAGATCGTCGGCATATCCCATGGACATTTCAACGCGGTCGGGGAGCTTGTCAGGGATCCACCTCAGCATCGGCTCAATGGCCAAAACGAACAGAAGCATCGAACTAGGATCGCCCTGGCGCGCGCCACGACCGACAAAAGAGGTCCCGAATTTTGCACCCCCAAGGTTACCACGACCGTGTTCCGGTCATAAAGCTTCTCGGAAAAATCAAAGAAGATCTTCAGGAAGCCCCATCTCCCGAAGAACAAACATAACCCAAGGAATACTGATTGATGGGAAGGCAGCCTCGAAGTCCGTGAAAACGATACCCGACGTGCAACGGTCTTTAAGATGTTGGCAGAGAAGAAACTGTTCGGCCTCAATGACATTGACCAGCATGTCGCGCCCCTTGAAACACTTCTGCGCAGGCCCGAGAAGACCACCCAACGCCACCTTGTCGGCAAGAACCCGCGCCATTCCAGCCGACAGGATTTTGGCGTCAGTGTTCGCCATGCTCGGAGGACGCGTGACTCCATTTGTTTTCTGTACGTTGGTCGGTTCTTGGACACGATATAGGGGAACAACATATACCACCAACCACGCCAGTGTTATCAATGCGCTGGCGTCAGCGTCTGCGTCTGCGCCTGCGAGTTCAGGATGTTGTAAAGGACGGAGCTGTTTGATGTGTTCGTGGTGATCAAGTGCAACGTTACCGTCCCCATCCTTGGTATACCTCGCAGTGCCATTGGTATATGTATGTTTGTCGAATCTACATTTTTTTTTTTTTTTTTTTTAAAAAAAAAAAAAAAAAAAAAAATCCACAAAGCGCTTGACGCACCTGCCGATGGCGCCCTCGGCGCCGGCCATTTCTGTATCATCAACATGCCTGGCTGTGAGAAAGCCGCTGCTTGTCTCGAACTGCTCGTCGTAAGACGTGGGTCTGAGACCAGTCCCCCCCATGGTCTTTCTGGGCTTCAGTGAGAAGGCCCTGGGTGCACCCTTGGTGCCGATACCTGGCGTGAGGCACTGCAAGCGGTGCTTCGACTCATCGTGGTGCTCGAACCCCGGGAGGGATCGAAGCGCCGATGCCGGTCCAAGTGGCAGTGTAAAACACACCACGCGTTCCTCTCCACCGGATGCCTCGGCAAGTTCCTGATAGGTCAGTCCCTTCAGGAAAGCAATGTAGATGTCAAGGGAAGCAATGGCCCATTGTTTCTTGCACGCTGCCGCGCTCGCGAGTAGTGTCTGACTTGACCGACGCGCCGCCCCTGAGGAGGTTTCCACGTCGAAAGCATCGAACCCATGAAACCCCGAAGTATCGGGCACAGTCTGACGGTCCGTTCCATCTCGCCATGTTCGTTTTTTTGTACGAACTTTCACTTTATATGCGTATCTCGAAGCCATGATGTTTGACGCCCTTGATGCACTTACCACCATGAAACACTTGTTGTCAAACCATGTCTCGAGTTCAGTGTGTGGGGCTTTTTCACACCTTGACTGGATTTGCCTGAATATCGGCCTTCGTGAAAAAGGCGTTCTCTCTGACGACCGCGGCTCGTTTTGCGGCAGCCGCCGCATAGACTCGCGTTGTGGTCACGCGGGCGAAATCTAATATCCTATGATATTGTTCGGATAAGGCTACCTTTGCTATATGTCTGCAAGTAAGCAGAGCCCTATGTATTGATTATTATTGTCCGAGTTTAATTCGCAAGCATGGTCGATGTTCGTGGACGATAATGGGACGCGCTATGTCTCCGCGATGTCGGAGTCGCGCGGATAGCCCAGCGCAGGCAGGTGCCCCCCGCTGCTTTTCAGCTACCGTGAGCAGCACGCTATTGTCAGTGATCATATGCGCGGGTAATGTAAAAGGCCTATTTAATGGAGCTGCCTCCAATGATTTCCTTTCTGCCCGAAATTCTGCGCGCCACACATCCATGATATGTGCCTCGAGGTCCGCTTCCGAATCCTCATAAATCGAAAGAAACCGTCCGTCCTCCTGTGGTGGTTCGGCTTCTGGAGATTACCTGGCTTTGTTGTCTTGTGGCGGTGCGTCTGCCAGTTCTTCGCACTTCGTCATGTCTTGGTCGAAGCCCACTTGAAATTTAGTGGACTTTAAACATTGGGTGTTCCTCGAATGTGCTGATCCGGTTACATCGTGTACTTTCAGGGCAGTGCCTTCGGCTTCATAGTAGTGGAAGCCTGCATGCACGCCGCTATCACAGTAAAGCTGTCAGCATGAGCCACTGGAGGTAGCTCGTGGACGCCCAGCTAACTAGACAGAAACTACGTTCTCGATGCGAAAGAAGTTCCTGATAAAGCACTGGAGGGCTAAACGTACCTCAAGAGATAGTCGGCTCGCACGCGCCATCTGAAGCGTTCCCCTTCTGGTAGGGGCGCAGCTGCATGTCAAGGGCAGGTCGCCCCGCAGGTAGACCGGCGACAAATGTCAGCGCTGTCCGTGGTGCAGCGTTGCCGGAGCCAAAATCTCGGGCTATCAGAGCATCGATGTACATCGCGGCTTCCCACTCGGATAATGACTATGCCCCTGTCGGGGTCGTTGCGCGCAGCCGTGAATGGGCCGCTCCAGTTCCCCCAGTCGTCCTTCGTAGTCGCGGGGCGATGATGGTCGACCAAATCTCCTTCATCGTAGTAGTGCTGACCAGTGATCGTCGTCTTGGCACGCATTGCACGATTGGCGCGGCTACTGCAGTAGCTCGTGCGATCGCCTCAATGCATGCCAGGCGGGCCACCTGCTCTCGAGAGCGATCGGATGTCTCTGTCTGCTGCTCATGATCCATAAGAGTTAAGTCGGGCAGCATCGCTGGTTGCCGTCCAAACAGGGCGTTGTATAGAGACACCTCTTTGTAGAAAGTGAACGCACTGGCGGCAAACAAGGCGTCATGCAGTAGTCACGTGAACACAAGAGGTAAGTCGAACCTTTTGAATTCAGTTTCCGCGACATGAAGTAAATTGCGCGATGTGCCATGTATGGCTTCAACTGTCGTTGCGCGTTGTCCACGCGCGCGTATCCTCAGCTCAGTGCCCTTCGCCTTAAGGACTACCTTAGCGGTGTCGTTGTTAGGGGCGCCCTCCCCGTCGGGGTGTAGTACCTTGGCAGGTCCGAAGTGCGTCCAGCACTGGTGGTACGCATCTAAGATACTGGTCATTATTTTACCTGGTATCTCGATTCCAATGGCATATCGAATGCAACGATCAATGGTGAAATATTGTGTGTTCCTGGTTGTAGAACCTTAGATCGCATTCGCCTTACTCATGGAACTGGCCAGGTAGCGCAGTGGATGGCATCGCAGCACGCCCTGCCTTGCCCCCAGCCCCGCGCTCCAGACATGCGTCACAGACACCCTTGGCCAAGTTAAGCCCCACGGTGTCCAGACCAATCTTGGCCAAGATGAGTCGCATCTTAAGCCTTTTGGGGTGGAACCAGCGCTTGTGTAGTTTCCGCAACTCGCGCGTTGCCGCGCTTGGGCCAAGGCTTCGTAGGAACTATAGACTAATTTGGGCATCGAACCTCGACCTGTCTGGGAGTCGTGGACGCGCAGCAGGGTTGCCCGCAGGTTGTGGCGGAGGTGGATCTCACCCCTGCTGTCGACCACGTCTGGCTGCGATCTGCGGTAGTCGTCTGCGATCATCCGAGCTACCGGCTCCGCTTGAGGTAGGCTGCCCCGCAGCAGGCTCAGCAGCATGTCCGCCTACTGTAATATCGTGGCTGCTGGCGCCGTCTGTTGGTCCAGCTCTGGGGCCAGGTCTCGGCGCTCGCAGCCTCGCAAGCGGCGGCGCGGCTGGCGCCTCGCGCGCGGCTGCCGCCGCAAGTGGCGGCGCTGCCGGCTCGGCGGGGGCAAGAGGTTCCTGTCCGCGGTCGTCGGGCAGCTCCCACGGTTTAGAAGACTTGCATCTGCAAGGCGCACGTGACTAATCAGGCTTAGCCTGGCCGTAATTATCCTTGCAGCTTGAACAGTCCCAGCGGTGATCCCTCCTGTCGCGCCGCCTACAATGTTTGGGGCCCCTGTCATGCGAAGGGGAATGCGCGTTAACGTTGTCCGCGCGCGCAGGAAACCCCCGCCCCCCAGAGGGTGGCCTCTCGATCGAACCGTCGCGTTGCCGAGGGGTAGCTGGGTCATCCCAGTCAAATCTCTGCGCGTTGGCGACGAGAACAGAAGATGGACGAGGGTGGTCATATAAGGGGCCGCGATTCACGATGAACAGATCGCGCGCAATTGCAACTGCGTCGACGACGAGGGCCTGCATCTTCGGAGTGCACTGTGCAGTCCTGGACAATTCTTCGCTGTAAACCGAAGCATGTTGATGGCGGCCCGCGCGCCATAATATCAATAGGCCCACGTATTAATACACCATGGGAGTCACGGAGGCCCGCGGTGCATTGGCCCATATTGACTTTGCAAATGCCCTCGCGTTTGGCCAACTTTGTCCACGGCGGCATTTCGCCGGCCCAAGTGCACGCCGCGTTTTCGCGTAAGTAAAACCGTCGGAGGTCGTTTGACGCGCGGCAGCCCGCCCGCGAAACTTGATGCGTGGGAGGTCTCCTTTATGGTGTTCACGCCTTATGGAATAATTGGCTTTAGACTCGAAGTGAAACGGTAGAGTTGGTAGCCCAGTCGTTCCGCAATTTGGTTGTAATCTTACAGCGTCGACGAAACGCACATCCAAGTAATGCGTCGCTGCGCCCTGGACATCCTTGTTTCCAAATTCAACATGTGAAGGTTTGTCGAGGTTTCCTCCTGAGGAATGCCCACGGCTGAAAACTTACTGCGATATTTCCGCATTTCCTCCGCGCGGTTCCAGCGCATCTACCTCGCTGCGTCGTCCGCAACACAAGGTTGGGACCATGGAGAACACGTCGGCACGTGCGTCCGCAGGTGGCCCCGCTGGCAACGCGTTGAAGGTCTCCTCCTCGCCATCGCTGTCGGTGTCGAGAGAGGCGTCGGTGAAGTAAGCGCCACGTCCGAGACCCTTCAGGTCTTCACCGCAGTCGTCGTTGCCGTCTTCGACTACTGCGCTGCGGGCATCTCGCGCGTCTCGACGCTGGCTTCACTGTCCACTTTATGTTTTTCGTACTGCTTGATCCGGGCATCCGTGGGCGCCGCTGTCTGTTGTTCTGCGCCGGGCGAAGTGAGGGTCGGGAATTCGTGAATGGGGGGGGCGCGCGGCCGCTCTCAATCGAGGGGGAAAGGCAGACAATCCCCATCAACGATCGCAACCCGCCACTGGGCGCGGCCGCGGGCCCTCGCGTCCGAAGAGGACTGGCGCCGGAGGCTCCCAATACAATCGAATGCGAATATTCGTCGCACCGCTCCGTAAAGGTGCATTGTAATTGTACCCGACGCGCTGGTCTTGAAACTTAATGTCCTGCATAACAGCGTCGTCGCCAAGATTCGCCCGTCTCGCGACGTGGCCCCAGCCAGGGCCATTCCTAGGGGGGCCGAACGTGAGCTCGAGCCCCTTTGCCCACCCTTGCGTGGGCACTGAGGCGTGCAGCACTTGTGAGATGTCTCTTTGTTTTGCGCGAGTCTATATGGTCAGTTAGCCTTGCAGCCACACTGGCAAATGTTTGGTTGCGCCATTCCGCCTTCCGGGCGCCTTGGCCATGCCGGTCAAATTCGCGCTCGACACGTCGCGCGGGCCCCCCTGCAGGTCGGCGCGTGCACCTCCGCAAGTTGGTCGGGATGTGCGCGTAGGTGGTCGCCATTTGCAAGTAAGAACCGCTGGGTGAACTTCTTGAACGGTCAAACTCTAGACCGAAGTGGCAGCATCGCATACACATGACATGCAAGCAAAATCCTCAACGGCGTCTCGCATGGGACCTTGCTTCCAGATGCAGCCTGAAGGTCCCGCAGGTACAATCGACAGGCGTCGAGCGTTCACTTTAGTCGTGCGATTTTGGATACGTTGGTAGCGTGGCCCCGTCCGCTTCCCAGGCAATCCAACATGCCAGTCAACTGGCGTTGTCACCAACAGAAATTGGTAATCCCCTGAGAGTAATCCACCCAAACACTGTGTACACGTAGAAGTCATAACCTCTGCGTGACTGACCCGATCGCACATGTATCCTCGATCTCGGAAATCTGCGCAAGCTGTTCGTATATCTTCGATAAAAAAGGCACGATCATGATACTGATGTGATGAGCGTTCATTTGCTGCGGCGGCCACGCAGCCGGGCCCGCCGGCGTCTGTGGCGGCCTCGTAGCCGGGTCCGCCACTGTCCCTGGCGCGCACAGCCAGCGCCTGGGAAAAGTATGCAGGTGCCCCCGCGCCAGACGACAGAACCTCAGCGTTCGGCCTGTCAGGGCAAGCGCTAGTGGGCAAAAGCTCCGCCGGGTCGTGAACCAACTGGAAGTGCAAGCGCTGCGCCTTGCGCGGGCTTCCGCCTTTACCGGGCCAACTAGCATGAGGCCGGGAGGCCGCGCGGGAGCCAGGTAAACCGCCGCGGCCCGCAGGACCTGGCGCGGCGCTGCCCAGCGCTCTCTTCTCCCGCGCACCCGTGGCCTTGGCCTTCGCCCCTTTGCGATCGCGCTCTCCTCCCGCCCGGCAACAAAGGCGACGACTGCGGCAGCCGCGCGGCCTGGATCTGCGACGCTGGCCTGGGCCGCCTCCTGCGCCACCGCGGCGAGACCTGGGGCAGCCCCCGCGAGGAGGCGAGCGCGCTTGCTGGGGGAAGCGGCCACCATGGCATCGATGGCAGCTGCTTGCTTTCCATCGAAGCCTACCTCTGACCGACGATCTGGCCGATGATGTCCCCTGGTGATTCCCTCGTCGCGCCTCTCGGCCCTCCTCGTCGCTCCGATCCCCCCCTGGAAGCGCTCATGTAACTTGGGAACTTGCCAGTGCCAACTAATGGCGGTGGCGTCCCAGCCCCTGCTGGTCCAGCCACGCGCGCGGCAACTCGCCGGGGGGCGCTGGGTCCACGGGCGTACACTCCCCAACGCAAACGTCCAATGAGTTAGCCCTCTCGGGGCAACGCACCTCAGAGAAACGGCGGGATCGCCGCTCAACGTTGCCCGTGTTCGCGTACCAGACTGGGAAGAGCCCCGCTCCACAGGGCGACGGCCGCTGCAATAATCAGGCCACTTCGCCGCAGCGCGGCCCCATGCCTGCCGCGCGGTCCCCCACTTTCGACGATGTACTTCGGCGCGCCCCAACACGTGCCTGGGCGATCGCCTGCCGCTGAGGAAGGCGCGCCTCCTTACAGTTGCGCTTCGGACAGTCCTCGGCTTCTGCCGCAGACTCCGTTGCGCCCGCCTCTATTTCAGACAAAGGGGAAGGCAAGCGGAATCCAGCAACAGCGTGCAACCAAGAATGCTCTGGCCGATGCAGTTTCACGTTGTCCTGCGCGTTGGCGCCACTCGCCTGCGCCCGTCGCAGAGCAGCCTTGACGGCGTCGCGGGCTCGGGGCTCCGCATTCAAACCGCCGAGACCCACAGTCTGGGCGTTGCTGCAACGCGGGTGGCGCCACGTTTGCTGCAAAAACTTCGGGGTTTTGCCCGTGCAAATGGGGGGGATGACAAAACGTCTCCCTTGGCCGAACAAAGTCTCCAGCCGTGAAGTGAACGATTTGACCCAATGCTGAACGCTTGCAGCGTCGGGGTTGCTGGTGTCTCCCGCGGCGACCCAAGAATAGTGTTCCGCGCGCAAGTCGGCCAGCACCCCCTCCGAGAAGCAGGCGCGAACTGTTGTCGCCCCCGAGCCCGCCCAGGAAAGATCGGGCGAGAATGCGCCGATCTCGGTTGCTCCGTCCCCTGAAGCTACCCCCCCCTTCGCCACTCCGAAGCTACCCCCCCCCCTTTCCAAAGGGGAGGGGCTTAGCTATCCCCTCCCCCCCCTTGACCCCCCTCTGCCGGAAGCTACCCCCCCGTTCCCCTGTTTGGTTCCGACGGGGGGGGGGCTTAGCAGCCCCCTCCCCCTCCATCCATTTCGGCACTCGGGGAGCTCCCCCCCTCCCCCGCTTGCGAAAGGGGAGGAGAGCTTAGCTCCCCCCCCTCCTTTAACCCCCCTCTGTCGGGAGCCTCCCCCCTTCCCTCAATTTGTCCTTCCCCCGCCGGAAGCTACCCCCCCCCCTTTCCACAAAGGGGGGGAGGGGGAGCTACCACCCCTCTCCATTGAACTCCCCCTGCCGGACGATCCTCCCCTGTCGCCGTCGTCGTTGCCGTCGCCGTCGCTCGACGTCTTCGTACGACGCCGTCGTCGTCCTCGTCGTCGTCGTCGCCGCCGTCGCCGTCATTGTCGCCGTTTTCGTATGACCTCGTCGTGGTCATACGACGAGGACGAGGTCCTGCGAACACGGCGACGGACGACGGACGACGCACGACCGACGACCGGCGACGCCCAGGGTCAGAGAAAACGAAACCACGACCCAGGGGCTTAGAAAACGAGGAAACGCAGCAGGGCCCGAGAAAACGAAATCACGGCCCAGGGGCAGAGAAAACGAGAAAACGAACCAGGGTCAGGAAAAAAATACCATGGTCAGAAAAAACGAGACCACGACCCAGGGGCAGAGAAAACGCGAAAACGAACCATTGCCCGAGCAAGCGAAACCACGACCAAGGGGCCCAGCAAAGGAGACAACGAGAAAACGAACCAGGGCCCGCTAAAGCGAGAAAACGACCCAGGGGCCGACAAAACAAGAAAACGAGAAAACAAACCAGGGCCCGAGAGGACAAAACAAAAACCCAAAAGCAGAGAAAACGAGAAAACGAGACAACGAACCGGGGTCCGAGAGAACGAGATAACGACCCAGGGGCCGAGAAAACGAGAAAACGATAAACGAATCAAGGTCCGTGAAAACGAAACCATGACCCAGGGGCCGAGAAAACAAGAGAACGTGAAAACGAAACGGGTTCCGAGGAAACGAAACTACGACCCAGGGGTGGAGAAAACGAGAACACGAACCAGGGTCGGAGAAAACGAGACCACGACATAGGGGCCGAGACAACAAATATACGAGAAAACTCGCCAGGGTCCGAGAAAACGGAACCACGACCCAGGGACCGAGAAAACAAGAAACGAGAACACGAACCAGGGTCAGAGAAAACGAGGCAACGACCCAGGGGCAGAGAGAACGATAAGACGAGAAAACGAACCAGGGTCAAAGAAAACGAGACCACCACCCGGGGGCCGAGACAACGAGAAACGAGAATACGAATCAGCGCCCGAGAAACCTAAACCACGACCCAGGGGCAGAGAAAACAAGAAAACGAACCAAAGTCCGAGCAAACGAAACCACGACCCAGGGGCAGAGAAAACGAAACAACAAAACGGGGTCCGAGAAAACGAGACCGCGACCAATGGGCAGACAAATCACGAAAACGAGAAAACGAACCAACGTACGAGAAAACCAGACCACGACTGCAAGGCCGAGAAAACAAAAAACAAACCAAGGTCAGAGAAAACGAGGCCACGACCCAGGGCCCGGGAACACGGGACAACTAGAAAACAAACCAACGTCCGAGGGGTAATTTGACCACGACCCACGGGCCGAGAAAACAAGAAAACGGGACCACGAACCAGGTCCCGAGAAAACGACCCAAAAACACAGAAACCGAGGAAACGAGACCACGAACCAGGGCTCGAGAAAACAAGATGACGAACCAGGGGCCGAGAACACGATACAACGAACCACAATCCGAGCAAGCGAGACCACGACCCAGGGGAAGAGAAAACAAAAAAACGAACCAAGGTCTGGGCAAACGAAGCCACGACCCAGGGGCCGGGAAAACGAGAAAACGATACAAGGAATCAGGGCCCGAGAAGAAACGACCACGACAGAAGGGCCGAGAAAACAAGAAAACAAGAAAAAACACCAGGGTCCGAGAAAACGAGACCACGACCCAGGGGCCGAACAAACAAACAACGAGAAAATCAACCAGGCCCCGAGAAAACGAGACCACGACCAAGGGGCAGAGAAAACACGAAAACGAGAAAACGACCCACGACCCAGGGGCAGAGAAAACTAGAAAACGACACAACGAACCAGGGTCCGACGAAACCACGACCCTAGGGCCGAGATCACCAGAAAACGTGAGGTTCGGGAAAACGAGGCCACGACCCAGGAGCCGAGAAAGCGAGGAAACGAAACAGGGATAAAGAAAACGAGACCACCACCCGGGGGCCGAGAGAACGAGAAAACGAGAATATTAACCAACGCCCGAGAAAAGAAAACCACGACCCAGGGGCCGAGAAAACGAGACAACGAGAAAACTAAGCAGGGTCCGAGAAAACGAGACCACGACCCAGGGGCCGAGAAAACGAGAAAACGAAAACACGAACCAATGTCAGAGAAAACGAGACTGCGACCCAGGGACCGAAAACACAAGAAAACAAGACAACGAACCATGGGCCGAGAAAACGAAAAAAGGGTAAAAGGAATCCGGGCCCGAGAAAACGAGACTACGAACCAGGGGCAGAGAAAACAAGAAAACAAGGCGACCTACCACGGGCCGACGTTATTCTCCAATGCGTTCTCTAGCGCTGCGGTGCGCGCCTGTTTGCAGGGATTCCGAATTTTTGTTACGGCCCCGGAAGGGAAGGGGGGGGCGGGACCAGAAGAGGGGGAGCCCCCCCCCCCTGAAAGGGATACCCGGGCTCACCTCTTGCTCCGGAAAAAAGGAGGGGGCGGGCAGCTTCGACCCCCCCCCCCTCCCCCCCTTTAGCCAGGGCCCCCCTATCTTAGAAACCCTTGCGGAAGAAGGGTGCGCGGGGGGGGAGGGGGGTAGCTTCCCGTTGCAGAAGAAAGGGGGAGAGGGTAACTTCGGCAGCTCCCCCCCCTCCTGTTGGAAAGGATGGGGGGGGAGGGTAGCTTGAAGCTGGGGCCCCCCGTTCCATATTCCTGGCGCTGCGGGCGCGCTCTTTCGCAGCTGTTGCAGCCGGGGGTGCGCTGAGGTCCACTCCCTCGCTGCGCCGTGCCAGCGTCTCATCCCGCGCAAGCCTGTGCAAACCCGCGCCCAGTTCCCCGCCGGCCGTCTGGCACGCGCGACGGACGCAGTCCTCCAGCATGGAACCCTTGTTCCAGTCACCCTGCCTTGACACCATAGCTTGGAATGACTTCCAAAACCTTCGGAATACCACAACGCGGTGCCAATCTCAACTTGGCGCGCGCGGTCGAGACCGCCCGCAGCCAAACCACGAACAACACCCTCTTTGAGGATCCGCTGCGTCGCGAGCTTCTCGAAATTCGCCGGCCCAACGGGCCAGGGCGTGCTAAGATCTCCGGTAACTGGTTAACAGTATTAACAGTATTTCTAGTTCGCGCGCGCGGGGCGGCCCCTGGGGGTCCCCCGGCGAAAAGTACCCCGACCAGCGCCCGGTCGCCGCCCGACCGCCGCCCGACCACCGCCCGACCAAGTCTACTCAGAGATGGTTTTCCTTCTGGGTGCGGCCTCTCAGGCTCCCCAGAGCGCGCTCAGAGTGCCCCAAGAGGCCCCCGAGACGCCCAAAGAGCGCTCCAAGACGCCGAAGATGACCCCAAGACGGCCCAAAAGGCCCCCAAGACAGCCCAAGAGGCCTCCAAGACGCCCCAAGAGCCTTCCAAGAGGCCTCCGAAGAGAGCCCCAAGAGGCCAAAATCGTTGATTTTCATTGGTTTTTTTTTCCCTTTTTCGGCTTCCGGACGCTCCAAGACGGCCCAAGAGGCCCCCAAGACCGCTCCAAGACGGCCCACGAAGCTCCCAAGACGGCGCCGAAACGACCCAAGAGAGCCCTCAAGACGGCCCAAGTGCCGCCCAAGACGGACCAAGAGGCCCCAAGACGGGCCCAAGAGGGACTCAGGAGGGATACCGAGAACTCAAAAATGGAGCCCTCCGTCCCAGAAGGCGCCCAGGAGGTCCCAAAGAGGCCCCAAGAGGCCTCCAAGAGGCCCCAAGATGTCGCCAAGAGGCCCCAGGAGACTCCCAGGAGGCCCAAAAGAAGCCCCAGAAGGCTTCAAACATGTCTCCCAGGCGCCCCCGAACGGCCTCTCAACAGACCCCAAGAGGCCCCCCGAAGAAGCATCTTGACGACGACTCTATTTCGCCCCATCGAGAGACGACCCCCAGGGAACTGCTTCACCATCAAAACTCCCCACGCAACGCGTCCGAACGACACCCGCCCCCAAGAGCGCAACATGGGCAACGAACGCACAGACAAAAACCAACGATGCCATATCACGGGCCGGCGGAATGAGCGAAGCGATTCAATAAGCCGTTGCGCTCACCAGCCATCGGCGCTCCTCAGGCGACTCCAAAAACTTGGCGGTCGCCCCCGAAGGGCGCGCCCCGCCACGCATCGAAACTGTTGAAGGAACTGACGTCTCCTATATTGCACGGTCGGCGACCGCTGCGCGGCAACGAGGGCGCTGGTCGGCGGCGCGGACGACGACGGGCGCAGGCGCCGCGGCTGTTGCAGCTGTTGCAGCTATTGCAGCCGTCGTGGGGAACGCTGAAACGGTGATGCCCTGCTGCGAGGCTCCCGCTCGAAACCGCTGTTTCCACGACGCCGCAGCTGCCTGGTGCTCCATGCCCTCTGCGTGGCGCAAGAGGTTTGCGCGACGGCTGAAAATCCCGGCGCCTTGGCCCTTGACCACCGAGCAAAACAAGCCGGTTGCAAATCTACCACCTGCGCAGCCTATCCAAGTTTCATCTTTCTAGGTCACTGGATTCGTCGCAGACAGAGAGGCGCTCCACTTCTTTTGCTGTTTCCAAGATTTACAAGCGCCGCGCGTCACGACGTGCATTGGGTAGGTGTGGCTGGCGGCGCGCGCCTCCATGGTCATGGAGCCAGCGTCGACCGTCTCGACTACTTTGCTCGGTGCGGCCTTCGCCTTCGCCTGCGCTGTTGCAGCCGCGGCCAACTCGCTGGTGGAGCGGGGGCCCTCTTCGGAGCCGCTGTTGGAGCCGTCGGCCTCGGCAGCTCCGTCGGCGTCGGCAACTCCGTCGGCGTCGGCAGCTCCGTCGGCGTCGTCGGACACTACGTCGGCGTAGGCGTCCGAGCTGCAGCCGCGGCTCGACGAGGCCGCTGGCGACGAGGCCGCAATGCTCGAGGGGGCCGTTCTCGGCGAGGCCGCTCTCGACGAGGCCGCAGGGCTCGATGGGGGCCGCATGGCTGCAGGGGGCCGCACGGCGCGCCGAGGCCGCGGGGCTCGACGAGGCAACGCGGCCCGAGGGGGGCACGGGGACGCGGGCGCGCTGGAGGACAGGGCTTTGACCCAAGTGCTACGGATGTTGATCGTGATGCTGAAAATGTCGATTGTGGTCCGCAGGACTTGCATCATCATTACGATCGTCACCATCATCATCACCATCAACATCACCATCACTCAGCACTACGATCGTCACCATCACCATCACTACGATCGTCACCATCACCATCTCCATGACCATCACCGAAGGGGGGACTCAACTATCTCAGCTAAACCCCGCCCTAGTCCCAGCCAACCGGTTGGGAGGCATTATGAACACTGTTCACTGTTTGCCAACACTTGTCACCACACGTGGGAAATTCCCAACCCAAAGAGCCGTGTCTCGTCAGAAACGCGCGGTACCATCTGCAAGGGACAAAAGATGCTGAATTCACCATGCATCGGTGCACCAACTCGGACGGAGTGCTACTGATGCAGCGCGCCCCTGGATCAACGTCGGTGAGATCATCGTTGTGGGAACCGTCGTCAACGTCAACTACCGACGTCGTCGTCATCGCGTCGCCGCCACCATCGCCGATGCCATCATCTGTGGCATTATCTTCACATGTCCCCCACACCCTTCGGACCCCCCAGGGGGAGAAAGAGGAGCAGGAAGAAAGGGAGGCACGCGCGCTCCTCAACATCCAGTTTACTGATCCCGTTTCCTCCTGTCTCCTCAAGAGACGATAGAGAATCACCCTTCCACGTCCTCCTCCTGCCAGAGGTCTCGGGAGTTCGGAGCTGCAGCAAGCTGGACAAATTCGCCGGCCCAACGGGCCAGAGGCGTGCTAAGATCTCCGGTAACTTGACAATATTCTAGTTCGCGCGCGCGGGGCCGCCCCTTGGGTCTCCGGGCGAAAAATACCCCAGCAGGGTCCCGGCAGACTCGGGTCAGAGATGCCGGACCGGGCAATTTTTCGACACCCCTCAGGAGGATCGTGGCCTCCGAGGGGGGAGCCGCAATCGACTACCCTCCCTCCCGCCCCAAGAGGCCCCCAAGAGCCCCCCAAGAGGCCCTGGGGTCCCCCAAGACGCCGCCAAGGAGCCCCAAGAGACTCCCAAGAGGTCCCCAAGAGGCCCAGAGGGCTCCAGGGCCGGCGGAATGAGCGAAGCGATTAAATAAGAAAAGAGGAGAGGAGGAACAGGAAGCAGAGCTGATGGAGAAGGACGAGGAGAAAGGGAGAAGAAGCAAAAGGAACACGAATCCGCCGACCCTCTCGGCGTGTGATGGGCTTGTCCGTTCGAGTTGTCGTCTTCGTCATTCGTCAGTTGTCGTCTCTGTCGTCCCTTTTCCCTGCGCCCCCCTTTCCCTGGGCCCGTCGCCGCTCCCCCTGCTTTCCCTGGGTACTCCTCCTCAATTCCCCCGCAAGCGCGCCAGCCAAAGCGAAACTTAGAAACGCCGTAATGAACTCGAAAGGACGCCCCTTCCCTTTGATTCCTTCCCGCCGGGAGGGGGGAGGGCCGGGGAGGCCAGGGGTGTCCCGGAGGGGGTCCCAGGTCAGATACGACTCACCCCCATTGCGGGTCCTGGGGCCAAAAAAAATATCCAAGACGGGCCAAGAGTGCCCCAGGCCCCATAGACTGCCCCAAAAAAGGCCCCGAATCGCCGAACGATCTGTCCAAGACGCCTTCACGGCCTCCAGACGGCCCAAGAGCACTGCAACACGCCCCAAGAGGCCTCCAGGAGCACTCCCAAGTGGCCCCCAAAAAGGAATCACTGATTTCCCATTGCTTTTTGAAGCATTTCAAAGTTCTGGCCTCTTCCGCTTCCAGACGCTCCAAGACGGCCCAAGAGGCCCCCCAGATCCCCCCAAGACGGCCAAAAAAGGATCCAGGAGGAACCAAAAACGGCCCAAGAGGTCCCCCTAACGGCCTCAAGACGCCTCGAAGACAGCCAAAGAGGCCCCCAAGACGGCTCCAAGAGGGTGCCCAGACGAGGGACCAGAGCGAACATTTCGAGCCCTCGGCTTCGAGAGGCTCCCAGGAGGAACCAAGAGGCCCCCAAGGACCCCAAGAGGCCCCCAACAGGCCCTCAGCAAGCCACGAGAGGCCCCCAACAGGCTTCCAAGAAGCCCCAAAGAGGCTCCCAAGAGGCTCTTGAACTGTCTCCCAGAGGCCCCTCTCGAAGAGACCTTAAGAAGAAGACTCTGACCCACGTCCGCGTCGTCGTCGTCGCAGCCGCCGCCGATGTCGTCGATCCCCTTCAGGGTCATAAGCACAGCCCGCAAGGCCTTCGCAGTAGCCACACTGGAAACCCTGAAAAGGCAGAACTAGCAGAGACCGCCGGAGGGTCGAATCAGATCCAAACACGTGCGACATGTTCGGTCATCGATCCTCGCAGCTGCCACCGCGGCGCGCCACGCTGGAGAAGTGGTAGCGCTTGCGCGCGCCCTTGCGTGGGCAACTTGCGCGCGGATGTCCGCGAGGTCGATCCCCTCATCATACGTCGCTCCAGCGGCACTGCGGGCTCTGGTCATCGGCTGCCACCCAAAAGCTTGGATCCTACAGCCATCGTGCTACCATGAGAAGCGCTGAGTAAGGAACGAATGGGCTTTTGCGGCGAGCCTTGGCTACGAATAGGCCTCAAGACCAAGTTAAGGAGCGCGCGAAAACTAGAGACCATCCAGAGCCCGCGGTGGTCCTTCTTTCAGTGTGTGGACTGTAGAACCTCGTGCCCTTCAGTGACCGCATCCGGGTGCAGCGCGATTCCTCCCCTTGCCAGCGGCCTGTGCCCACCGAGGCACCCGCAGCTCGACTGCGGCAAGGTCTGCCACCACCTGTGCGCGCCTCCTCCTCCTCCTCCTGCTGCTCCGCCTCCTGATCCGACTTCTATTATTCCTCCTCCTCCTGCTCCTCCTCCTCCCCCGCTTCCTATTCCTCCTCCTCCTCCTCCTCGTCCTCCTCCTCCTCCTCCTCCCCCTCCTCCTCCCCCCCTCCTCCTCCTCCACCTGGGATCTGGGATCTGGTGGCAATAAAACCGTTCAGACGCAAGCCGCCCCTCAGGGACAGTTGCTTCTGGGAGGTTTATCAGACTTGTACATGTGCAAGATAAGACGAGACAGCGACTGGCAGGCCCCCCCAGGGGCGGGGTAGCGAAATGCCCATGCGCCTTCTGGGGGGGAGGGGAACGACGGCAGGGAGGAGGCACACGATAAATACCCTGCGAGGGAGAAGGGGAGGAGTAGGGAGGCTGAACGTTTGGCGGTGGCTGTGGCAAGGAGGATGGGAGGATGAGCGTCTGGCGGTGGCTGTGAACGGTGGTGGTTTACGTGGATGTGGCCACGCTCGCCCAGAGGTGTGATGGCGCAAGGGGGCTCCTCCCCTGCCGTCAGGACACCCCCGACCCCATCCCCAAGCCCAACCGAGGTGGCCCTCACCCGCCGAGGCAAGCGAAGCGTTCCAGGGAAGGGGCTGGGGGCCGGGCGGAGAGCCCTCCAGGCGTGGAGAGGTTTGCGCCACCCTGTGGCGATGGCCTCAGTGGGTCAAAGGTCCCTTCCACCCCATCAATCCCACCTCCCTCTATGTCGCGATTTGCATCGCTTGCAGGCGCGGCGCGGGGGGGGGGGGGGGCACACTCGCTAAATGGGGGATGGCGCAAGGGCCCCTCCTCTAACCCATAGGGGATCCCAGCGGTCCCAGCGGGGACGGCCCCCAATCGTGGCCCCCACCGAGGCAAACGAAAGGTGACCGCGGGCGCGAATGGGGCCGCCCTGGGACACCCGCCGGGTCAGATGGCACCGGCTACCAGGAGGTAAAGGAGGCGGGAACTGGTGACTTGCTTCGCGGCTCTCTGGCCGCAGTTGCCCAGGACCTGTGCAGGGTAGCCGTCGGTAAAGGGCGCAACGCCCCCCCACCCGAAGTTACCCAACCCCCTCCGCATCGATGGAGGGGCGCACTGCTGGTCCCACGTGAAACTGAAGGCGGAATGGAGTAGCGGCAGAAGGGGGCAGATGCGTCGCCCACATCCCTCCACGATTGTTGGAAGGGCGGGCTGCTGGACACACAGAAAAGAAAGCTGAGTTGTGGGCAAGGTGCTGCAAGTCAGAGTTTGAGTTGCGGGTGAGTTGCCGCCAACAGGCGCGAGTAGGGAGTATGAGTGCTGGTGCGAAGGCGCGCGCGTTCCGCGGCCGCCCTGGCCAGCGCCAGGACAGCCGTCGGCAAATTCGCCCATCCGACCCAGAACCGACCCCCCCTGCCCGTTCCGCCGCCACACAAAGCAGCAGGAGTATGCTAGGTGGGCGAACGGTGGGGGGAGCAGAGCATACAGGTGGGGTGGAGCCAAAAAGATATGAAGGGTGGGCGAAGGCTCTCTTAGGACCAGTGGAAAAATTGTTCTTCGCGTCGTCGCCCCCGAGGCCCCCCTTCGCAGCTGGTGGTTCACGCAACCACCAAGGAGGTGCATGAGAGAGCTCAATCATGGCGCGAAAATATATTGATTGCACCAACGAGTGCATCGGATGATCAGCAATCGTGGGCGAGAAAGCCACGGCGGGTTTGGGAGCCCAGCCCTACCGTGGGCCCAATCCATAACACATCCTGTTGAAGATGCTGCCGCCGTGGGTGCATGTGGCACGTCGGGTGTGTGCGGGTTAGAAAGCCACGGCTGTGGACGCACGATCTTCTCCCCTCAGAGGTTACTGTTGTCGCTGTTTGCTGGTGTTGCCGCCGTCTGGGAGTAGAAGTGGCAGCGTGATGTGTGCCGCAAGTGAGAAACATCGTGCTGCTGCTGTCGTAG
Organism: Prorocentrum cordatum; assembly: GCA_963575745.1. Lineage (NCBI taxonomy): Eukaryota > Dinophyceae > Prorocentrales > Prorocentraceae > Prorocentrum > Prorocentrum cordatum. The sequence continues at coordinate 900,805 of CAUYUJ010006891.1, read as the reverse complement.
CAATGAATGCGACGTTTTTGGTGCAAGATGTGTAGAGGTCGGGAGTCCGTGATGGGACAGCTGGTGGCGCGTGGCGCTGCCTGAGAAAAAACGAATGGGATTCCGCGATCGATGGTAGCAAAGTTGGCGCGCGGGGGAAGTAGTGACGCACTCGCGGGCCTCTGCGCGGCAGTTCCCATCTCGGCACGAGGGCGGCATTCGCCCCTTAGCCGTTGGGTGTCGGAGAGGAGGGGTAGGTGGTGCCGCTCTGACCTGGGGGGTAGAGCTACGCATGGGCGGGCGTCATGTTGTCTCCGATCACGCGGTCGGCGTGGTCGCTGTCGTTCTGTCCGCTCCAAGTGCAATTCCCATGGGCGGAGGTCTGGCGCGGCCGCCGGTCGCGCTGGTCGGTGGGCCAGCGTCCGTCTTGATGTAGTCTATGTTATCGTAGCTGGGGTCATGATCGCCCTCGTTCTGGTCCTTGTTGGCAGTTGAGCTGGCGCACGGTAATGGGCATCTCGCGCCGAATAGGTAAACCTCGCTGCTGGGCGTCTTTTCTGTTCTCACGACTTGCGTTGCTGCTGGCGTAACATTGGCATGCCCTCCACTGGGGATGTCGGGAAGGTGCGCTGCACCAGTCTGAGCTTATCGATTGAAAGCCCTGCTGTGGATCGCGAGGGCGAATCCTCGCGCGAAGAGGTCGGCGATCGGCATGGCGTCGTGGCCGCTGTGGGTGGCTGACCTATAAATGAAAGAGCGTGTTACACAGCTGCTGGCGGAAAACCAGAGGGAGTCACTGGGGGTTCCCAACCCGTCCACCCCCCCTCGAAAATCGGGGGGGGGTCACTACCGGTTCGAACCCTCTCCCCCCCCCAGTCCATCCTGAAAAGGGGGGGGTCACTACCAGTTCGACCCCCCCCCCTCTCGAAAGCCGGGGGGGATCACTACCGGCTCGAACCCCCCCTCTCGCCGCCGGCAAACGATTCCCGCCCTCATTGAGCCGCATCGCCGATGAATTGGCGATTTGGCGCAATCCGCCGATCTGGGTCAAACACATTGGGCCAGCTTGTCAGGCCCCTATATGCCGCCACGCTGGTTCCGGGCAGGCTATGCTGTCCGGCGGGACAGTTAGACAGTTAGACAGTGGTGGGGATGCTGGGACAGTGGTGGGGACGGTGGTGGTGGGGGCAGTGGTGTGGGGACAGTGGGACAGTGGTTCGGACAGTGGTGGGGACGCTAGTGGTGGGGACAGTGGTGAGGGGACAGCGCGATAGTGGTTGGGGACAGTGGGACAGTGGTGGGGACGGTAGTGGTGGGGGAAGTGGTGAAGGCGGTGGTGAGGACGGTGGTGGGACAGTAGTACAGTGGGGAGTGGTGGGAACAGTGGGGACAGTGGTGGGGACAGCGGGGACAGTGGGACAGCACAGTGGGACAGCGGCGGGGACAGTGGGGACAGTGGGGCAGTGGTGGGAACAGTGGGGACAGTGGTGGGGACGGTGGGGATAGTGGGACCGTGGTGGGACAATGGTGGGGAAAGTGGGGACAGTGAGACACTGGTGGGGGCACTGGTGGGGACAGCGGGAACAATGGTGGGAACAGTGGGACAGTGGTGGGAACAATGGGACAGTGGTGGGGACCGTAGGGATAGTGGGACCGTGGTGGGACAATGGTGGGGAGAGTGGGGACAGTGAGACACTGGTGGGGGCACTGGTGGGGACAGCGGGAACAATGGTGGGAACAGTGGTGGGGACTGTGGGACAGCGGTGGGGACGGTGGTGGTGGGGACACTGGTGTGGGGACAATGGGGATGTGGTGGGGACAGTGGTGGGGACAGTGGTGGTGGGGACAGTGGTGTAGGCGGTGGCGAGGACGGTGGTGGGACCATGGGACAGAGGTACAATGGGGACACTGGTGGGGACAGTGGGACAGCTTAGTGGGACAGCTCACGGGACAGTGGGGCATTGGAACAGGAACAGTTGGGACAGTGGTGGGGGCCGTGGGGAAAGTGGGGAGAGTGGGACCGTGGTGGAACAGTGGTGGGGACAGTGGGAACAGTGCGACAGTGCTGGGGGCACTGGTGGGGACAGCGGGGACGGTGGAGGGAATAGTGGGGACAGTGGTGGTGGGGCCAGTGGTGCTGGGGACAGCAGTCGGGGATGTGGTGCGAACGGCGGTGGGGACCCGGGAGTCGTTTGCCGGCGGTGGGGGGGGGAGGGGTTCGAACCGGTAGTGCCCCCCCCCCCCCGTAGTTTTCGAGGGGGGGGGGATGTTCAAACCGGCAGTGGCCCCCCCTTGGTTTCCTGGAAGGGGGAGGGGGGGTTCGAACCGGTAGTGCCCCCCCCCCCAGTTTTCCAGTTTTCGGAAGGGGGGGGGAGAGGTTAGGGGGGGGGGCGAAGGGAAGGGGGGGGGTCCAGCAGGGGAAGGGGGAGATTTTCGAAAGGGGGAGGGGGCCCCCGGGTTCCGGAGGACGAGGGGGGGCAATTTTCCGCAATAAAACGGCGGTGGATCACGTTCTCTCATATAAATAAGTCCCTGCTGGTGGCTGCGGCTGTCTTGGCTCTGTTCCGGTAGGTCGTTGCCACGCTTCGCTGGGCCTGTCGCAATGCCCTGGTGGCTGGGGCCGTTCGTGGTGCCCGATGATGAGTCGTGGTGGTCGAAGTGTTGGTCCATTCGCTGTTGGTAGAACTGGGCTGCTGGCGACTTTGTGCTGTAGCAATATGTTCATCCACTGGATCATGTCCATGGCGAGGCCCCCCTGAGAAGAAAGTACGGCGAACGGCGCTGCTGTCCCCGTCGGGTCGCAGCGCAGGGCGAGCGTGCAGTCGCTTCGGCCTTCCCACAGCGCAAGAAGGTCTCTGCGATCCTCAGCCAAGGGGCGATGAAGCGCACTGGCGCAGCCTGGTTGGCCGTCGGTTTGAAAGGCGCGACTCGGTGGCCGACTGGCTCTCCGAAGCGTTGGCCACAGAGTCGTGGAAGTAGCGGTAGACCTGGTCGTGCTGGACGCGGTCGATGCGACGAGGGTCGCCAGTTATAAAGCGCCTCTGGGTTGTTGTTGTTGTTGTGCTCGGTGCAGTCCTTCATGATATTGTGGGCGTGGGTCCCGAAGTGTGCCGCACCCGGATCGCAGTGGGTACTTCTGACAACAATGACGAGCCAGCCGATTGCGCCGCGCAAGATGTCGGACATCAAGGCACCCACTCGCATGAAAGGAGGTGGCTCCTCGAAAAGTCTCTGGGCCCCCTTCGTAGACGGTGGTCATGGCGCCGGCGGCCGTTGGCCTGGATGGTCCGTAAGGCGCGTGGACATTGCCCCCGCGCGCGGGGGAAGCCGGCTTGGGGGATGGCATGCCTAGGACCTGCTGGTCACTCGGTGCGGTATTGGTTTGCGTGGGCCTCAGGCCGAGCCTCCTTCCTTCTGCTTTTTGAGCTGCGATGGTAGGCACGCCGGCCTCTTCGCGGCGTGGCGGCGGGGGTTGGCTGAACAGTTTCCCACTGCTTGTTTATTGGCGGCGCCTTCTGGTGTCCCTCTTTTTGTTGGCCACCGCTGTCGTGGCGTTGTGCGCGGGTCTTTGGTTGTTATTCGGCGTAACTGTTGTCGCGTCGATTGGGCTGATTGGCTGGATATGATGGTCATTGATTGCTTGGCGCGTCGCTGCGCGTGAGATGATCGCCCCGGTTCGATGCGCGCACTGTTGGCGATGGCTCTGGCGCGTGAGCCACCGAGATGACGAGGTCGCGGATGTCCCGCTGGCTGCGGCACGCTTCCCCTGGTTTCTCGGGTTGTCTTGGCATCGGCGTCGCGGCGGAGAGTGCTGGCTTCGTCGGTTAGGTAGATGGATGCTGGGCTTGATTGGCGCCGACATGGTCTGACACCACTGGCGGGGCCGCCGCCTGGATCTCGGAGATGATCTTCGCGATCCCAGCTGGGCGCTGACAGCTGCTGTGCTGGCTGCGCACGAGGTCTTGGAAATAGAAACCTCAAGGCTTCCCGCTAGGTGGGTCGACCTCCCACGCGTCGTCATCCCCGCGACGTTGCTCGCAATGGCGTCGAAGTGGTGCCCGCGGAGGCCGTCGCCCCGGTTGCACTTGGCCGCGTAGTCGTCTGCGGCAGAGATGTCGGCGCATACTGCGCGAGCAGGTGGAGGTGGCGCCCTTGGTTACGGTGGTGGTAGGTGTTGTCTTGAACGTCGTGGCGCAAGCGACGCGCTGGACGGTGATCCCCTTCTCTGCGTAGTAGACCCCGTCGCAAGACATCGAAGTGCAACTCTTCCAGCCGCGCGCAGATAGGTACTTGCGTGGGTCGTCCCAGGGTTGCGCCGCGGTCTCGGTGCGCAAGTTGTGGACCTGACAGAAGAAGTACTTCGGGATGCATTCGGTGTAGACGATCCAAATGGAGCGGTCATCTGAGCAGGTGCGCCTGGTTGATGAATTGCAAGCCTGCGCGGATTTCAAATCCCCGCAGTCGCGTTGCCAGCTCGTTTGGGTTCCGCCCCCTGTGTTCTGACGGGCGCGCTGGTGGCGGTGGACAAGTGTGGGCGGCGGGGGGTCGTAGTGGGCTTGCGGTTGCGGCGCGGAGTCGGCCTTGGGCGGGTGACCCTCGTGAACTACGCGTTGGAGCAGGAGTCGGACATCGGTGCCCCTGGCCACTGGCACTGTTCCAGTTCGTGGCTGCCCTGTTATCGCGTGCCCACGCTCTGCGGCCCATAGCTCGAAACGTGCGCCCCGCGGAAGGGCTGCCATATGCTCGACCTCGATGTTGTTGTCTACGTAGGGTATTCCCTGCATGGTGCTGGTAAGCGCGGGCACTGTATTGCATGGCCTCAGGTAGGTCCATGGCGTCGAAGAAACCTGTCAGGCCGTGCTGTCTGCCAGTACAAGGACGACGATGTATAATGGGTCCTGTAAGTCCAGGAACAAAACTCCGCTGTTCCCCTGGTGCGTGAGCGCGCCGATGTAGGCGGGGGTGGCGCGCGGAACGAGGTCGGTGCTACGACGTGGTCGCTTCTCGTATTCTGTCTCGAAGTAGGGCGGCGGCGACCTCCTTACAATTGTAAGCCGCACGAACATGGAGTTGTGCTTTACGATCGCGCTGCTCAGTAATATCATGCACCGCTCCCCGAGATGGCCCCTCCTTTGTGGTGGCTCTCTGTCGCGAACCATGTCTGCCATCCGTCTTTGTATAACACTATTTCAACCATTGCCATTGGTTGGATGGCGAAAGAGGGGGTCTGCAACAAGGGGGTCTTCAATGGGGGCTGAATGGCCCATGCACATGCATGTGATCGGGTATGGTTGACATCCAATGTTGGCGGCCATGGAGGGCCAGTCGTTCGCGCCCGCGCGCTGCCAGCGCGGACAAACGCGCAGTCCATCCATGATCGGTCACGCGCGCGGGCGTTCTTGCATATTGCGCGTGGGGCGGCGAAGTGGAGCGCACGTGTTTCTTGATTCTGCGATTGGTAACCGCGTAGGTTCCCAAACGATGACTGGCCGCCCCCCAGGACAGATTTGGAATGGGACCCGCGATGCTCCCAAAATGTGAATTCACACTTTCCCGGTTCATTCGCATTTTCTTTGTGCCCAAACTGTGAGTTCACACCCGGGCCCCTTCATGAAGATTCCTACACGCAAAATTTCCAAATATGAATTCGCATTTTCTTGTTTCCACCGTGTGACTTCGCATTCCCCCTTTTTCCCTAAAGGTGAATTCACACTTTGCTTTTCCCCGCACTGTGAAATTTACATGCTTCCCTGGCCTTCAAGACCCCCAAAACTGAAGCGCAGAGTTCCGCGCGTCAGGTTGGCTGGGCAGATTTTGACACTCACCTCACCACTTTCGTTGGTTCAAACCTATTTGTTTGCGCCCTCAGCGCGCCTTGCCTTCGTCGCCTTTTCCCGAGCCCCCCCGCCCCCCTGCCTCGTTCACCCTCGAGTCTCGCGCATGGGTGCAGGCGGGGAGCTTCAATTGGTTCCTCCGCCGAGCACAGCAATCGATGACGCATCGCCCATGCATGGCCCATGAAGACACCATTGGCGGGACCCTGCGCCCGACCCCCACTTTCACCCTCCAAATTTGGCATCGCACAAGCAGAGGGCGGCAGAGCCTGGCCATTTGTCTGCTGGCAACGGGGCACATTTAAGTGGCGACGAAGTCGGTGCCGCCTCGTCTGTTTGGTTTGGCAGACTAGAGGTCGTTCTGGAGCTCGCTCTTAAGGATGATGCTTCGATGAGGTTACCTAGGTGGGTCTGGTCTCGGATCGCTGTCTCGTCGTTTTTGTTGGAATTAATTGTTGGCGCAGTCTCCGGATGTCGCATGTTAGCGTGGTCCTCGACGGCGACGTGTCGAACTCTGTCTCTGCTTGCGTCTCTTCGCTGGTGATCGGCTTTCCGTTGGCGTCGACCGCGCGCCTGTCTCCGGAAATCATCACGGGCGGTCTTCCTCCACAACGCAACAATTTCTTGACCGCGGGACATCCGTGCTTGGAGTCGCGGTCTTCGACGACCCCCATTGACGTTGCCCGCGTGTTGGTTGGAGAAATTGCCCGTGTCCTCTCGGCACCGGTTTGCCAAGTGGTACCTTGTCTCGCGCGCGTCTGCCGGGATGGCGAGGTGCAATTCATCGCATTCTTTTGGGTGGCGCACAACTCGCAAACTAGCGTTGACTAGATTGAACAGATTGATGGGTCGCCAATGGCGCCGGCAGCTTGTATCATGGGGGTCGTTGCCTCTTTCGGTTGATGTAGTTTCGCAGTAGCGGCTCCGGGCGTTGTTGCGCACGGGTCGTCGCGTCGTGCTCGGTGGAGGTCGTTGGCGAGCGCGCCGTGCCCGAAGTGCTGCGAAAAGGGCTGTCGGCGATTGAGCCTTTGCGTTTTCGCTCGGCCTTCTGCGCGCATGCCGTCTCCGCGGCTTCCCTCGCTTTCTCGGTGAGCTGTTCGGCGTGCACATTGATGCCCAGCTCTCACTCGTGGAGTTCGACCTTGCCAGACTCATGTCGAATTTCGGTACGGCTATCTGGGTTCGCGATTCTCTTGGAAAAAACCTCCGTGCCAACTTCTTCTCGTGGGAGATTGATGGGTGCCTTTGGTGGATCGTGACAGGGATCGCCCTCCTGGACCCACGTCGATCGCGTCCAGGGCGGCAAACCCTCGAACTGCGTCCCGCAATTGACGCGTTCTCCCTGGCCCCCGCTCGCGCAGGCGCAGCCGGGGCCGCTGCGCTCGGCGGCGGCGTTGACGGCTGTGAGCTGTATGCCTCAAGGTACTCGGGGAACCAGTTGCCCGCGCCTGTCTCGTCGATCCTCTGCCCGCAGTCGCTGGTGGAGTCTGATGAGCTGATCCCGCGGTTGTGTCGGCGTCGATCATTGAGAAACCCGCGCGGGACTTGCGCGTCGAGCTGCGCAGCTCGGCCAAGAAGACGTCGGTCTCAGCGTCGCCCGAGTGGGCGCGCGCGGCATGCGCCGCCGCCGACGTCTGCCGAAATTCCGGAGCCCCGATGCGCACTACTACTAGTCTCGGACCCTGGTGAAGCACTGTGGCGCGGTTGGGTTGCAGACGTCTTTCCACCCCGTCCTCCGTCGAGTGCGGCGCGCCTGCGTGGGTCAGGAAGGAAAGCCCGAGGTTGCGGATGTCGAGTCCATTCGAAACGAAACGGCAACCGCGCGTTGGCAGGTTCCCCGTCGGTAGCCTGCTTCCCAGCATGCCGATCAGGATGTGCATGCCCTGGAGACGATGCTTGATGGCCTCGGTTCTGGAGGTTCCGCGGCGCTGCCCCCCGCCCGCGCGGGCCGTTTCCCTGAAGCTGCGCGCGTCGAAGGTGGCCATCGTAATTTCGACGCTCATAGTCTTGCTGCTATCGTCGCTGGGTGGTTTGACGTGCTCAGGTAACGCTGCCGCCTTCGTCGCGGTAGCCTGTAGCCCAGAAGTGGTCAATTTGGAATGTGCCCTCCTCGTAACTTTGTCGGCTTGGTGTAGGCCATTAATGTTGCCGTTGGTTCTGTGCGCCGAAGGCTTTAACAAATTCGGGTTGCCGGCTCGAGTCGTTGCGTCGGCTTTGCCGCTTGGCGGCTAAGTCCGACAATTCCCCCCGTGGGTGGCCTACGTGGGCGTGGACGTGGTCGGGGTGAAAATCAATAGAGGTTGCTGCAAGGTCGTGTTCTTGCTTGGCAATGTTTGGAAATTCATGTATGGCTGGTGCTCTGCATCGCCCTTCAGCACGACCTTCTTCTACCTTGGGGTCAGCGAAGACAACGGCTGGAACATTGCCGCGCGCGCCATTCCGCGCAGATCCTGGCGTCGGCCCACTTGGGAGCTGCATGTTCTGACGTAGTGGACGTGGCTCTGCCGTAATCGCCGATAGACATATCATTTGCAGGTTTGGCTGCCGCTGCGCCGAGGAGCGCGAAACCTACGTCATCCTCGGCAGCGACGACGACGGCCCAGCCGCCCCTCGTTGAGTCGGTGCGCGCCCCGTCGGCGCAGAGGTGAACTCGCGCGACTCGCGCCGCCCGCCGCGGCGGCGCAAGTTCCAGTGCTATGTCAGCAGCTGGGCGGAGTCATTATGGATTCGTTGGTCTGAGAATTTGGTGATAAGTCGAGGTGGTGAGGTGCGTCGCAGGACTTCAACGATCGGCTCTATCATATTGAAGGTCGAACGAGCCGCGGGCGTCGTCTCCCAGGAGCGGCCCCCCCCGCTGGGGCCCCTCTCGCAGGGGGCAGGGTCGGTCAGCGGTGGAGCCTTTTTCCGAGATGGCCCTGATTAGCTGAGGCCTGCTGCGCGCTTGTTTCGCGCGTGCCCGACGCGGGGCCGGGGCCCCATCGGCGCCGCAGCGGCGACCTATGGCCCGCATTCGTCTGGGCGCCAAGCTGTCCTGGAGGTCGGAGTGGGGCGCCCCTGATCCTGACCTCCCTGTCGCTGGACTGTTCATGATTCTGGCTCCGTGCCCTTATGGGGCGGTCGGAGTTCGCTGGCTCCGCGTCTGTTGGCGGGCTCGCGAGTCGCAGCGCATTCGCTGCGTCGTCTTCGTTGCGGCCGCCCTGAATGCAGGGGGCGATGCAACTCGCCGACGCGGTGCCGCAGCAGGCCCCCCGGCCACGGCCGGGCCGCCGGGCGCCTCCAACTGAGTTACGCGGCGAGATAGCATGAGAGATGTCTGGAATTACTTGCGTGTTTCGGTATCGCGAGCATTGCGCAGTCGCGCGCGTCTGTCAATATCCCGTCGAGGATGCGGCCCCTGCACGGCGGGCCGCGCCGTGGCTGGATGGCCCGTCCGCGGGACACGGGGCAAACTGCATCGGCGCGTGGGGCTCGACGGTTGCTCTGCGAGCTGCGCGCGGTAGGTGATGCGAGTTCCCGCTGCGGTGGCACGGGCGCCCCTCTCAACGGCGCGCCGATGATGATCCTGTGAGCGGGGGGCGCCTGCCGGGTCATCTCTGCGGCGGTCGCCCGCTGCGGCGATTGCGCCTCGTGGGTCGCGACGTCAGAACATGCACCCCGGCCCTGGAGATACCGGGGCCAAGTCGATCTCTGCGCCGGCGCCCCGATGATCAGCTAGTCCTGGCGGCGTTGCTCTCGGCGTCAATGCCGCGGGCGCGGCTGTCTGCGGCGCGCCGCCACCCCTGGCTGCCAGGTGGTAGGTCGACGTCTTCTCCCCATGGTTATCACCCTATGGACGTGCGCTGCGCGTCGGGGCTGTCCGGTTGCATTCGGCATGGTCGGATGGGCTGGCGCTGCTGGTCGTGTTCCGTCGAGGCGGCCGCGATGACTCTCGCGCTGTCGGCCTGCGCGGTTGCCCAATCAATCGGGGTCTTGCGCAGGTCGCGCAGCGCTCAGAGTCGCATCTCGCGCGGGCATCCGCCCGGCCAGTTGCGTGGAAGTCACGGCCCTTTCGATGTCGCTGGGCGCCCCGGTGGATATCGCCGCGTCGAAGTGGTCGAGCATCTCAACTTGTGATAAGCGTCGTTTTGCTTGCGAGGCCGTCGCCTGCGCGTAGTAGTACCCCTGGGTGGACTCCTCGGCGCGCTTCTGGTGGATGGCGCCCCATGTTCTGCGCGCGGCGTCCCCCTGTTTGTCCGCGTCGATCAAGTGCTGGTGGGCCTCGCGCTGCCGGTCGGGGCCGATCTCCGCTCGCTGGGGGGCGTATTACAATAGACCACCTGCTTGAGCTGCGCGTTGTTGCGCCTGCCCCTGGCGCTCGCTCGCGCCTGCGATTCCCGCGCCCAAGCGTTGCTCGCGGTGCTGCGCGCGCCCGGTGCCTCCAGCTCGCACCTGACTCAGCGTCAGCGACGCCGCTCTGGAAGATGGTTTTCCCGCTTCTTTCTCAGCAGTGCACCTCAATGTGGACGTTGCGAAGCAGGTTGTTTGAGCTCCCCATGTATCCGGAGCTCAACTTGCTCGCTGAAGTCGCTGATTCTCTGCGCTCTGATGATGGGGGCGCAGTGATCTGCCTCTTTTATCTCACTGTAGGAAACGCCCTTTTCGGCGGCTCACTTCTCTGCAAGTTGCAAATGTTGCTGCGCGGCGCTGCGAGTTCGCCCGCGTCGCCCGAGTTGTTGCTGCGCCGCCCCCCCAGGCTGCTTCTCGATGTCCATGATGCGCCGCCCCCCCCCCCCTCGCGGTCGCAGTTTCTTCTGATGGAAAAAACGCGCGCACGCCCGGCGGTCGACGTCGGCCTTCTCGGCGCCCCCCATTCCCCCTTCAACGCCGCGCAGCTTGGCTGCGACGCGCTCTTGCGCCCGTTCGCGGCGCGCGCGCGAATAATCGCGGCAGCGGTGAGCACCTCCCAAAGCGTTGGCTGAGATCGGTCGGCCCCCTTGGCAGCGCGCTTGCCCTTCCTCCCCGCGTTATCGACGTTGGCCTCGGCCTTGTAGGAGCTGCCGTATTTCCTGTATTTCGGCTGCAGCTTCTTCTCTTGCACCCCCCAGCTCGTCGTTGATCTCGCTGAGGTTGCCGAGCGTTTATTCGGTCTCTTCCCCGCGGTCCCCGACGTCACGGGCGTCGTCCTTCGGCGCGGCCAGGAGAGCGCCGATGCCCAGCCCTTCCGATGACTACCCGGCCCTTCGTTGTTCTCCTCGGCGCCGGCGTTGGCGCTCGCTTCAGTCGGCCTTCATTGCCGGGTGGTTCCGCCGCGTCGTCGGCGCACCCTGCGTCGTTGCTGGTGCCACCCCTGGCGCAGTTGATGTCCTTCCTAACGGTGCGGGGCACGTTGGCCTTTCCTCCAAGTTCGCCAGTTAGACTTCCACCGACTCGCGGCGCGCCCTAGCGCGCTCGAAGTGAAGCGGCCCTCCGCGACCCCCTTGGCGCGCTCGGTTTCCCCTGCATGTTGGGCGAGCGGCGCGCAGATGACGACCGTGGCTCTGATGCAGGTGATGCGAGTCTCGGCGTCAGTTATCTGAAGCCTGGCGGCGCTTTTCTTCATTGTGACCGCAGCTGCCTCGCGCAGTTCTGCAGCCTTGACATTATTCCACTGGTCGATTGGTGGCGTTTCCCAATCAGGCAGGCCCTGCGCACGGGCAGGCCGTTGCGAGTACTGGCGATCTTCCTGGCGAGGGCCCCCTCCCCCTGCTGGGGACGGTGATCCCACTTGCCTCCGTTGTCCATCTGGTTGCCCTTTGGCAGGATGTCGTTGTCCTGGGCGTGGTCGTCATGCGGCTTGGGGAAGGCGCCCCTGCACCTGCCATTCGCGCCCTTGATGCGATTCCCCGCAGTTCCAGCATGCGTCGTGCAGCTGAGCTGCACAGTGTCCAGTCCACTGGTCGTTCCTCCACCTGTCCACATGTCCCATCCCGCACCAATCGCAGCATCGAAAGGACGCGTTGCCGGGCCTCTGCGCGGCGCGCGGCCCGACGTTGCTCGCCACAGTGCAACCATTGTTTGAACTCGTGGTGAATGTCGTGGCGGTTGTCGTGCACGTAGTAGTTCGCGTGGCCTGTGGGATCGTAGTAGGACTCGATCGCCAGCTCTGTCGACAGAGTCGCCTGTGCCAGGCGGGGTCGCGTGAGCTGGATGTCTGTGTTGACGCGGCCCCGAGCAAGGAACGAAAGCACTATGCCTTGATATGTGCGTTGTGGTGCACGATCGCGGGCCTGATGGGCCTCTGAAGGCCACGCTGGCCCCCGTCTCGGTCCCCCTGCGGGGCAAGGGGGGGCGGGATCGGGCGATCGCGGCGTCCTCCGCATCCTTGTCCTCCTCCTCGACCGTCTCCACCGTCTGGGGGGCTCTCGGACAATCAAAAAGCGGGTGGGAGAGCGGGTGGATGGACCACAATGACATCATAAATCTCGGACACGGCACACAACGACTCGAAGAAAAAACCCAAGAACCCGAACAAACGTCAAATACTGCGATTCCCCCCTAGGCTCTCTGTTGAACAATGCCCCAGGGGCGTCCAATTATTCAGTTTTCTGGGCGTGCGAAACCGCCAAAGCGGCCCCACATATCGCCCCAAGACTGATCCCAAAGGCCCCAGAGCGGCCCAAGAGAGCCACTCAACGACCCAACAAGGCTGCAAGACGACCCCATAAAACCCCAAGCCGACCAGGAACGACCCCAGGACGCTCCACGTCGGAACCATGTCGCTGAACGGAATCGCGACTCGCAGTACGAAAGGCCCCGACAAGACTCCAGAAGCTCCCGAAGAAGGTCCCAAGACGCCATCCGAGGCCCCCACGAAGCCCTCAGCAAGTCTGCTAGAGGGCTATCTTGGGATGGAACCTCTTGGGCCCCTTTTGGGCTCAAGTCGGCTTCTTCCAAGCCCTTTGGTAGTCAAATTCTGTCGAAAACCATGAGCCCAAACCATCAACTATAACACATATATGCTGAAGCTCTGATAAGATGTTGGCCGTCTTGGATCCATTTGGAGCCTTGGGACCACCCTGCGGTTATCGTGGAGTCTCTCGGGCCCCCATTGGGGCTTTCTTGGAGTCGTGGAGGGACCCTCTTGGATTATCTAGGTGCGCACTCGGGCCGCTGTCGGGGCTTCTGAGACCTCTCGACGTGGGAAGGGGCGTTTCGTGGCCTCGGTGCCACACGTTGGGGGGGCCATGCTCGCTTACGTTCTTAAGCGTTACCGGGTGATGACAAGGATGTCAACATATTGACTCACTGCCGTAAGCCCAAATGCCGATCTTCTGGTTGCCCACCGGGCTCTTCAAGAGGAAACACTGGCGGCCTCACATGCCAGTCTTCGGCAACGCTGCCAAAGAATTCCCTTGGGTTCTGGCACCAACAAAAGATCGATCATGACAGTCCCGCTCAAGAGGCTGCCCTTGATGAAAGAGGCCTCCCAAATGGGGTCCGAACAGGTGGTGTCGGAGGATCGCGCCACATCGCAGATGTATCGCTGATGCATCGCCGATGCATCGGCGATACATCGTCGACGTCTGCGACGCATCGACGCCGTCGCCATGGAGAAGATACGGCTCCGCATCGCGCCGCAACGCCGACACATCGGCGATGCGGCACGATCCTCCGACCACATCTGCGCGGACCCCATCTGTGAGGCTGCCCTCGATGAGGCAAGGATGTCCAAAGACACGCCGAGCGTACGTAGTGGTGGCTGTTCCAGACAGTGCCCGCCAGGCGGGGCCATATTGTTTTGGGTGTACATCGGCGACTCCGAAGGGTGTGGTTTGCAACCCGCGTCTGGGGGGCGGCGGGCGAGGACCTCGACAGGGATCCCTGCCGTGCCCCGACGAGGGCTCATCAAACCTTTGGCGCCACGCGCTGACCCCTATAAGCCCCAACGGCGCAGATCGCAAACCACAAACCGGCGTAACCACACCCAAAGCAGCCGCCGAGTACAGACAAGGCTGAAGGCGCCCATGGGCCTCGCCGACCCCCCGCGTGGCATGTGCGGGTGGACACCAGGCCACAAATGTGGCACGCCCAGGCCGTGCGCGTGGCACGCCCGTGCAGAGCGCGCACCCTCGCACAGCGCGGGGCAGGGACCGTGCTCCTCATACCTCCCAACAACTCCTTCCCTTTTTCTCTCATCCCTCGTCCTTCCTCCTTCGCTCTTCTCCCCGCCCTACCCCCTCCCCGTGGTGCCCGCAGTGATCAACAACGCTCGGTCTTCGAACCCCGATCCTCGATCTCCCTCTTCCCTCCTTCCCTCCCTTCCCTCTCCTCCCTCCCTCCTCCTTCGCCCCTCTGCTCTCACTCCTCACCCTGCGGCTCCACCATCCTCAGTCCTCCTCCCTCCTCCCTGCTACCTCCCCCTGCTCCTCCACCTCCTCCTCCCTCCCTCACCACTTCCCCCCCCCCCCCTCTCCCTCCCTCCCTCCCTCCTCCTCCTTCTCCCCCCCCCTCCCTCCTCCCCTCCTGGCCCCCCGCGGCCCGCTCTCCCTGGGGCTCTCCTCTGGGAGCATCCCCGGCCGCGGCGCGCCGCCTCCGAGGCCTTCGGCCACTGCGAGAAGGGGAGCGGCGGCCACATGTGCCTCCCAGAGGGGGGGCGACGAGGAGCACGAGGAGGAGGAGGAGGCGCAAAGGGGGGGCGAATCGGGACAGGGAGGACGAGGGAGGAGTGAGACACACGACGAAGCACAAGCACGACGAGGAGCAAGACAAGCAGGAGGAACAGGAGTCCAGAGGCAGAGGCCAGGTGCGGTTCAGGTGTACACCAGGAGAGAGTAAGGAGGGAGGGAGGGGAGGATTGGATGTGGGGGGGAGGGGAAGGGAGACGAAGAGAGAGAGAGAGAGAGAAAACAACAATACTGCGGGGAAGGAACGAAACAGATAGTGAAACGGAAGAGCAGAAGGAGGGAAAAGAGGGGGCGAGCTAGGGAAGGGAACCTCTTGGTAGAGCAACAACTCAGCTGATGAGGATGGAGGGGGGATGGAGAGGAGGAAATGAAGATGCAGGGAGGATGTACGTAGGATGTAGGGGGATGAAGCTAGGAGAGGGGAGCGGGGCGGGGATGATGACATGAGGCAGGGTGATCCAGATCATCGCCATTCCCCATTCGGCTCGCAAATGCAAGTCCCAGAGAAAATTCGCCTGGCGAAGGACCCAACCATACGCAGTTGTGAATACCGCCGCGCTCCCGATGTGGACACGGCTCCCCGTCGGAGCCCGACATGCTCAGGGATACGATCGTGGCCGTCTTCGCCGGAGCCGACGACGACGAGGACGGCGTCCCCCTGACCGAGGAGCGGAAGCAGGGGATGGCTCCGAGAGTTATGAGGGAGGCTGCCACTGGGGCCTTCGGTGGAGCTCTCATGGGGCCACGATCTTCGCGAGGGATGTGCTATAATGGCCCGAGGCCGCCATGCGAACCCTGCTACTGGCGCCTTCGGTGGAGCTCCCTATGGGGCCACGATCCTCGTGAGGGGTGTGCCGAAATGGCCCGAGGCCGCCATGCGAACCCTGCTACTGGCGCCGTCCGTGGAGTTCCCTATGGTGCCACGATCCTCGTGAAGGGTGTGCCGAAATGGCCCGAGGCCGCCATGCGAACCCTGCCACTGGGGCCTTCGGTGGAGCTCCCTATGGGGCCACGATCCTCGTGAGGGGTGTGCCGAAATGGCCCGAGGCCGCCATGCGAACCCTGCTACTGGCGCCGTCGGTGGAGTTCCCTATGGTGTCACGATCCTCGTGAAGGGTATGCCGAAATGGCCCGAGGCCGCCATGCGAACCCTGCCACTGGCGCCTTCGGTGGAGCTCCCTATGGGGCCACGATCCTCGTGAGGGGTGTGCCGAAATGGCCCGGGGCCGCCATGCGAACCCTGCTACTGGCGCCTTCGGTGGAGCTCCTGTTGGGCCACGATCCTCGTGAAGGGTGTGCCGAAATGGCCCGAGGCCGCCATGCGAACCCTGCCACTGGGGCCTTCGGTGGAGTTCCCTATGGGGCCACGATCCTCGTGAGGGGTGTGCCGAAATGGCCCGAGGCCGCCATGCGAACCCTGCCACTGGGGCCTTCGGTGGAGATCCCTATGGAGCCACGATCCTCGTGAGGTGTGTGTGTGCCGAAATGGCCCGAGGCCGCCATGCGAACCCTGCTACTGGCGCCGTCGGTGGAGTTCCCTATGGTGCCACGATCCTCGTTGTTTTTTTTTTGTTTTTTTTTGTCCCCTCCTGCGAGTAGGAACAGCAGGAAGCGTCCACGCCTCTCAGACTTCGCCGAGGGCAACCGGTGGTGGCGCACAGCGTCTGCAGCTCGAGGCCAGGCGCAGACAGGTCGGCGTCAGAGGCGCAAGCAGGTCAGCGTATAGGAGGGCGGCATACGACCCCTGGGGCGAGTAGCGCACGGCCTCAAACGCATCTCACGCAGTGCAGTATTCACAGTGAGAGTAACCTCACATTAATTTGAGAAGCCCTAATTGGCTGCTTGGAAACATGTGCCGGCTCGCGACACACATCGTGCGCACGGCCCACGATTCTTCCATATTTTCAGGTTTTTTGTCTCCCCCCCACTTCCCATATTATGTTCTGGGGAATCGACGACTAGTTGTGTCTGTGTTTTTCCCCTCCTGCGAGTAGGAACAGCAGGAAGCGTCCACGCCTCTCAGACTTCGCCGAGGGCAACCGGTGGTGGCGCACAGCGTCTGCAGCTCGAGGCCAGGCGCAGACAGGTCGGCGTCAGAGGCGCAAGCAGGTCAGCGTATAGGAGGGCGGCATACGACCCCTGGGGCGAGTAGCGCACGGCCTCAAACGCATCTCACGCAGTGCAGTATTCACAGTGAGAGTAACCTCACATTAATTTGAGAAGCCCTAATTGGCTGCTTGGAAACATGTGCCGGCTCGCGACACACATCGTGCACAACCTAAGATCACATCAGCAAGCTTCAATACGCAGCATCCTTGTATGCGCGGCGAGGTTCGAAATCGCAGCCAGAAAAATTGCCTTCGCCGAACAACACTTCAACCGCCCAAGGCTTTGTACCCGCAGCAGAGCGCAGTTGCTCCTCAGCGCCATCGAAACTTTTGAGAGCATTGTTTCGCAAATCTATGCGTGTCAGCACAGAGGTGTCTGACCTGAGGGCCACGACAATCGCCTTCAAGCCGACGTCTGTTGTCGTCCCCCGGAAACTGCGCCAGTCTATGCCAGAGATCACGTTGTCGGCAAGATTGAGTGTGGTCAACACCGAGCTGACCAGTCCTTCGGCCAGCCCCACGGCCCCTGTCGGGCCAATCTTGCAACGCTGGAGGACCAGCTCCTCGAGATGCGTGTTACCCTTAAGGCCCTCGCCGATGGCGATCGCGCCCGAGTCGCCCAGGCTGTTGAAGTCAAGAAAGAGCTTTTTAAGCACCGAGGTGTTGGACCTGAGAGCGTCGAATATTGTCGAGATGATACACTTTATATCGACCTGCAGGGTATCCGAGCTCAAATCGAGAGAGGTCAGCGTCGCGCTGACCGCCAAGTACTCGGCCAAGACCTTCGCTCCTGCCACATGCAACCCCCCGCCCCAGGCAGAGCAATTCCTGGAGAGGTTGAGCGACTCCAGCCGAACAAAATGTGGCAACGCCAGCACAAGCATTTGTATCTCTTTGTCGTCCCATGCCAGCTGTGAGAAGTTCAGCTCTGATGCTCCGGCACTGACGGCTTCAAAGAAGCGACGATACAGGTCGGCCACCACCTCAACGTCAGAGTTGTTGGTGAATGTCTTCTCGGTCTCGAGTAGCCGCTTCACATCGGCGGGGCAGAGCGGCGGCATCCGTGCGGACGCGCAGTCCCGCCGCAGAAAAGGCTCGTACTCACGGTGTGTGTCTGCCCACGCAGACAACGAGCGCACTCCCTCTTGACGCAGATCACGCCAATCGCGGGACTTGGCCAGCTCGGGGATCTTGCCCAGATTCAGCCGATTCGAACCCGCCTTGACCGCCGCACTGATCGCCGCCTCGACGAAGCACCAGCCCGAGTCCTCGTAGGCGGCGCCCTCAAAGCTCCCAGGCAGCGCGCTTTGCATCCAGCAGACGGTGGTCGAGTGGCCATACCAAATGTTGGAAGCTTTGAGCCCCGCGCGGAATAGCGTGCCCTCCTCGGCCGAGCGAGGCGCCTGGAAGAGGCTCGCAAAGTCCCAGAAGAGGGCGCAGTCTGGCCGCCCCTCCAGTCCAGCAGCGGCCCAAGCCTTCGCGAGGGGCGAGTTGCTGTCCAAGCCCCTCTCCCACCTCGCGTCCCCCGTGCCTCCGAGGTAGAGCTCCATCGCCCAGACGACGAGTGCCAGGTGGAAGGCCTCCGGATCCGGGTGCTCCCTCGTCAGCCACCTGTAGGAGAGCGCCACGAAGACCACCCCGAACTCCTCGCCCAGCCGCTCGGCCACGCGCCGCAGCTCGGCCGCCGTCCAGAAGGCCTCGGGCGGCAGGTCCTGACGACGCGCCAGGCGCCCGCCGCGCCTGTGGAGCTCCACGAGCCACCGGCCGCGCAGCGGCGCGACCGCCCCGCTGTCCACGGAGGCGAGCAGCGCGCCGAGAGAGTAGTAGTCGCTGACGGCGGAGGATGCCCTGCCGGGCGCGGGCCCCGCCCCAAGCTCGGCGGGCGCCCTGGGCGCGCTGTGGCCACAGCTCATGGCGGCGGGCGGCGCGCGGCGGAGGCTGCTTCGCCCGGCGCGGCGCCCGCCCCGGGCGCGGCGGGCTCCCTGGGCGCGCTTGAGCCAAAATGGCTACGGAATGGTGCCACGATCCTCGTGAGGGGTGTACCGAAATGACCTGAGGCCGCCGTGCGAACCCTGCCACTGGCGCCTTCGGTGGAGCTCCCTATGGGGCCACGATTCTCGTGAGGGGTGTGCCGAAATGGCCCGGGGCCGCCATGCGAACCCTGCCACTGGGGCCTTCGGTGGAGCTCCTGTTGGGCCACGATCCTCGTGAGGGGTGTGCCGAAATGGCCCGAGGCCGCCATGCGAACCCTGCCACTGGGGCCTTCGGTGGAGTTCCCTATGGGGCCACGATCCTCGTGAGGGGTGTGCCGAAATGGCCCGAGGCCGCCATGCGAACCCTGCCACTGGGGCCTTCGGTGGAAATCCCTATGGAGCCACGATCCTCGTGAGGTGTGTGTGTGTGCCGAACTGGCCCGAGGCCGCCATGCGAACCCTGCTACTGGCGCCGTCGGTGGAGTTCCCTATGGTGCCACGATCCTCGTATTTTTTGTTTTTTTTTGTCCCCTCCTGCGAGTAGGAACAGCAGGAAGCGTCCACGCCTCTCAGACTTCGCCGATGGCAACGGGTGGTGGCGCACAGCGTCTGCAGCTCGAGGCCAGGCGCAGACAGGTCGGCGTCAGAGGCGCAAGCAGGTCAGCGTATAGGAGGGCGGCATACGACCCCTGGGGCGAGTGGCGCACGGCCTCAAACGCATCTCACGCAGTGCAGTATTCACAGTGAGAGTAACCTCACATTAATTTGAAAAGCCCTAATTAGCTGCTTGGAAACATGTGCCGGCTCGCGACACACATCGTGCGCACGGCCCACGATTCTTCCATATTTTCAGGTTTTTTGTCTCCCCCCCACTTCCCATATTATGTTCTGGGGAATCGACGACTAGTTGTGTCTGTGTTTTTCCCCTCCTGCGAGTAGGAACAGCAGGAAGCGTCCACGCCTCTCAGACTTCGCCGAGGGCAACCGGTGGTGGCGCACAGCGTCTGCAGCTCGAGGCCAGGCGCAGACAGGTCGGCGTCAGAGGCGCAAGCAGGTCAGCGTATAGGAGGGCGGCATACGACCCCTGGGGCGAGTAGCGCACGGCCTCAAACGCATCTCACGCAGTGCAGTATTCACAGTGAGAGTAACCTCACATTAATTTGAGAAGCCCTAATTGGCTGCTTGGAAACATGTGCCGGCTCGCGACACACATCGTGCACAACCTAAGATCACATCAGCAAGCTTCAATACGCAGCATCCTTGTATGCGCGGCGAGGTTCGAAATCGCAGCCAGAAAAATTGCCTTCGCCGAACAACACTTCAACCGCCCAAGGCTTTGTACCCGCAGCAGAGCGCAGTTGCTCCTCAGCGCCATCGAAACTTTTGAGAGCATTGTTTCGCAAATCTATGCGTGTCAGCACAGAGGTGTCTGACCTGAGGGCCACGACAATCGCCTTCAAGCCGACGTCTGTTGTCGTCCCCCGGAAACTGCGCCAGTCTATGCCAGAGATCACGTTGTCGGCAAGATTGAGTGTGGTCAACACCGAGCTGACCAGTCCTTCGGCCAGCCCCACGGCCCCTGTCGGGCCAATCTTGCAACGCTGGAGGACCAGCTCCTCGAGATGCGTGTTACCCTTAAGGCCCTCGCCGATGGCGATCGCGCCCGAGTCGCCCAGGCTGTTGAAGTCAAGAAAGAGCTTTTTAAGCACCGAGGTGTTGGACCTGAGAGCGTCGAATATTGTCGAGATGATACACTTTATATCGACCTGCAGGGTATCCGAGCTCAAATCGAGAGAGGTCAGCGTCGCGCTGACCGCCAAGTACTCGGCCAAGACCTTCGCTCCTGCCACATGCAACCCCCCGCCCCAGGCAGAGCAATTCCTGGAGAGGTTGAGCGACTCCAGCCGAACAAAATGTGGCAACGCCAGCACAAGCATTTGTATCTCTTTGTCGTCCCATGCCAGCTGTGAGAAGTTCAGCTCTGATGCTCCGGCACTGACGGCTTCAAAGAAGCGACGATACAGGTCGGCCACCACCTCAACGTCAGAGTTGTTGGTGAATGTCTTCTCGGTCTCGAGTAGCCGCTTCACATCGGCGGGGCAGAGCGGCGGCATCCGTGCGGACGCGCAGTCCCGCCGCAGAAAAGGCTCGTACTCACGGTGTGTGTCTGCCCACGCAGACAACGAGCGCACTCCCTCTTGACGCAGATCACGCCAATCGCGGGACTTGGCCAGCTCGGGGATCTTGCCCAGATTCAGCCGATTCGAACCCGCCTTGACCGCCGCACTGATCGCCGCCTCGACGAAGCACCAGCCCGAGTCCTCGTAGGCGGCGCCCTCAAAGCTCCCAGGCAGCGCGCTTTGCATCCAGCAGACGGTGGTCGAGTGGCCATACCAAATGTTGGAAGCTTTGAGCCCCGCGCGGAATAGCGTGCCCTCCTCGGCCGAGCGAGGCGCCTGGAAGAGGCTCGCAAAGTCCCAGAAGAGGGCGCAGTCTGGCCGCCCCTCCAGTCCAGCAGCGGCCCAAGCCTTCGCGAGGGGCGAGTTGCTGTCCAAGCCCCTCTCCCACCTCGCGTCCCCCGTGCCTCCGAGGTAGAGCTCCATCGCCCAGACGACGAGTGCCAGGTGGAAGGCCTCCGGATCCGGGTGCTCCCTCGTCAGCCACCTGTAGGAGAGCGCCACGAAGACCACCCCGAACTCCTCGCCCAGCCGCTCGGCCACGCGCCGCAGCTCGGCCGCCGTCCAGAAGGCCTCGGGCGGCAGGTCCTGACGACGCGCCAGGCGCCCGCCGCGCCTGTGGAGCTCCACGAGCCACCGGCCGCGCAGCGGCGCGACCGCCCCGCTGTCCACGGAGGCGAGCAGCGCGCCGAGAGAGTAGTAGTCGCTGACGGCGGAGGATGCCCTGCCGGGCGCGGGCCCCGCCCCAAGCTCGGCGGGCGCCCTGGGCGCGCTGTGGCCACAGCTCATGGCGGCGGGCGGCGCGCGGCGGAGGCTGCTTCGCCCGGCGCGGCGCCCGCCCCGGGCGCGGCGGGCTCCCTGGGCGCGCTTGAGCCAAAATGGCTACGGAATGGTGCCACGATCCTCGTGAGGGGTGTACCGAAATGACCTGAGGCCGCCGTGCGAACCCTGCCACTGGCGCCTTCGGTGGAGCTCCCTATGGGGCCACGATTCTCGTGAGGGGTGTGCCGAAATGGCCCGGGGCCGCCATGCGAACCCTGCCACTGGGGCCTTCGGTGGAGCTCCCTATGCGGCCACGAAACGCTGTACTGGGCGGGTGAACCGCACGGAAGAGGGAGGAGGGGGAGGAAGGAATGAAGGAGGGTGGAGAAACGCGGGGACACTCTCTTCAAAGTGAAAACCAACACCACAAGATAGTTGGGAACACGGAAGACGTACAACAGAGGCTCCAGGCGATCTCCAGCAAGAGCACCAGTCTTTCTATCGCGAAGAACTCGTTCATGAAGGATCTGATTGTGGCGCGGGCTGCCACTATGTGGATGCTGGCAGGTATGACAAGGCCTGGAGCGGCAAGGCCATTACAAGCAGTTCGGCGGGCCCCGAACCCCAAGCCGCGCGAGACTGCGCAATGCAGCCTCACTTCAGTCTAACAACTCTGGTCTCATGGTGGATTGCCATGCCCGACAACAACGGGGCAAACGCACGACCGCACCTAATGCATCCCACGAAGCGAACGACCATTGACAACGGAGGAACCAGGAAACGATCCGTCATGGCAGGGAAACCATCTTCAATGGTGCTGACATTGTCGGCGGAACCAGGACTCCCAGGAATACACTATCCTTGGTGATCCGGAGGATGCGCAATTCGAAACCGACATGGTCGTGGCAATGGTGATCAACGACGCGGCCGCGCTTCTGGCAAATAATGGATGGCGAGGTCGCAGAGACTAGTTGGCCTGCCGACGTTCCACAACGCTGCCTTCAAGGCAGTCGCAAGACCGTTGGCCGATTGGGCCCCAGCGCCGGCCGAACTGGCGACGATCAGTCAAGCGTAAACTGGTAGAAACAGCGAGAAAATGCGCAGCCCTTTCCGCCATACATTCACTTGTTCGAAAAGAATGAGGACGGACGGAACGCAACAATCTGTAAAACGACCCGCCAGTCGGCTTGATAAACGCGGATCGCAAAAAAAAAAAAACACTCATTCTGCAATCTATAAGCGCAATCCACTGCGCAGAGCCACCCGTTTCCTGAACAAACACCTTGCGTGGGGACGGGATGCGCCCGAATGAACAAAACGTACAAACTGATCCGACGAAGGAAGATTAATACGAGGGAGGGAACAAGTTGGGTCGTGGGTTGCGCAATCCATGAATTAAGCTATGCGTTACGCGATCCATTGGTTGCACCAAAAAGATACATCACCTATGGGTTGTGCCAAAAAGTTTGCGCCATCCATGCGCTGCTGCGCCATGGGATTTATGCCATCCATGGGTGGTTCCGCGCCGTTGGTTGCGCATCCGTAGGGTGCGCAGGGATTTCGCCATAGGTGGCGCCCTAAGCTGTCGATCGTTAGACGGCATTGTGCCTGAGCTTGCGTCATGGGCTGCTGAACATAAAACAGCCTGGCACTGGTGGCGCTGTGGGTTGCCTACTTTGCTGCCTAAAAACCCAACTATCGGCTGCGCTCTCGGCAGACGAACACAAAGCGGCATGCTCCCGATTGCCTGCCATCTGCGATTGCTTCGCATTCGGAGGCCGGGTGAGAAGGGGAACAAAAAAAAAAACGCGATCGCTGGCGACATTGGATGCACTCCGGGCGTCCGAACAGGAAGCGGCTGCCAAAGGTTGCGCCATGTGTGACGTACTCGGCGGCCTGACAAAAGTAAAAAAGCCTGCGATCGGTTGCGCTGTACGTCGCGCGGTCGGCCGCCGAACATAGCCCAGTCTGCTATGGCTTGCACCATAGATCGCACACTCGGCGGCGGAAGCTGCAACGGCCGCCTGACGCTTGCTTGCTCAGTCTATTGCACGTGAGTATCCATCGAGGCGGCGCTCGACAGCGATGCCACCCAAGAGGGAAGAACGGCACCCAATCCACGTTGGGCGAACCGCGGCCGGACGCCTCTTTGTCGAATCGCCAACCCGCCACGTCAACCGACGCTGGCAGGTGACGCGCCCAACCCGTCACGTCGACTGTCGTCTGGAGGTCGGAAAGGGGTGTGGCATAAAGGGGCAATGTGCCAATCGTGGACATGGCGATGCAATCTGCTGTGAACAACATCCCCAGAGTGCCCTTGAACATCAAATTAACACCACACCCCTTTTATATTATACCCCCTTCATGCCTCCAGATGACGCTGGCGGGTGGCGCCTCAGGGCGCAGGCCGAAGCACGCGGGCAACGCGCGCCCCTCGAGGGTGACGGGCGGGGGAACACGAAACCGCGACCGCGGGCGCGCCCGACGCAGCATGGCAAGCGGACGCGCCGCGCGTCGCCCCAGAGATCAACCGAAGCTTCACCATGGCAGGCAGAGGACGGCGCCCTGGGCGGACGCCCTAGATGGCCACAATGGGCAGGTAGAGCGCCGCGGGCATGACCGGGCACTCGATGCCCCGCCCCGCGGCCAGGCGGCAGAATGGAAACATGTCGACCGCGCTCGGAAAGGGGGGTGGGCAAGCAAAAGTGGACACCAACGCATGGCCGCGCGGCGCGCCATCAAGCCCACGCGGTGGCCTGGCCCGCCCGACGGAGCGGCGGCGCGCGGAAGGGTCGCGCAGCCGCCCGCCGTCGCGCTCTGCGACGCCGGCGGGGCGCCCCCCTCGCGTCAGTCGTGGTAAATTATTGCCGCCCAAGAAGCCTCCATCGCGGCAACGCTCCACTGCGATGCCGCCCAAGAGGGCGGCCGGACGCGTCAGCGTCGAATCGCCAGCCCGCCGCGTCAACCGAAGATGGCGGGTGGCGCGCCCGATCTGCCGCGTCGACCGACGCTGGCGAGCGGCGCGCCAAGGCGCCAGGCGAAGCTCATGGGCACCGTGCCCAACGCCGCGTCTTGGCGTCGCCGGATGCCGCAGGAACCCCTGCCCCAGGCTGATCGTCGCTGGGCGACGCGACCACTTGCGCTTCGGCGATTGCTTGGCGCTCCAACTTATCCACGTCAAGGTAACGCATCCACGCCAGCATCTGCCAGGTCACCGGCCCTGGGGAGATCGGCCACGCGACCGCCGAGCGCGACGATGACTTGGGCAAGGCCCCTTCTGAACGAGCGGGGACCATAGGCGCGGCGCAGCGCTGCGCACGGCGCCCGACGGGCGCTCCCGGCGCGCTGGCCAGCCCATGGAGCGCAACCCTCGGGCCGAGAAAGCAGCCGCGTGCCCAGGGCGTGTGCCGGGCACGTGGCGCGAGAAGGATTGCGCCAACACTCGCGCGCGATCGTCGTCCGCAATTCGCGTTTCTTGCGTCTGCCGAGAGAAAGAACGGCGGTCTCCTCGACAATGAACAGACCCGCGCGCAACCGCGAGGCGTCGGCAAGCGAGGCGGCTCGTTGGCTAACAATCGCCTCGGAGGGTAGACGAAGAAGAAACGCGTGTGACACCGCGAAATGCATGCCCAGGCCGCGCCCGGGCGTTCCAGAAGCCGCTCGACCAAACTCATGCGGATTGCTATGCGGGGCCGCTCGGAACAACCTGAACGCTTCTCGATGGCCACCTTTGCCCCGGTCAGTGATGCGCGCGAAAGAGCTGTGTCAGGCGCCCGCGCGACGCGGCGTTCTTGAGGCGCGAGAGATCATTGCATAACGTCCCCCGACAACGGAACGTTGCTGACCGGAGCAGGAGTCCGTCGACTGACAGCGGGAGTTCGCTGCCCCTGCGCTGCAATACTTCCCTCGCGAACTTCACCCGGCATTCGAAGCTGCTGCTGACGCGCGGGATCGACCGAGGGCACGGCCCTAGCAGATCGCTATTTCGGGCTACCTGGGCTGATACCCGCCCCTCCTCGGGCGAAGAAATGGCGGCGCGCGCCCTCGCGATCTCGCTGCGGCGCCCATCGGACTCTCGAAACCTGACGGCGCTGCCCGAATATCGGCGCGCAGCTGCCATTGAATCCGCCGCTATGCTGCGGCTGCGCCGCCGGCGGGTCCACGACCCATATGGCGGCGGCCCATGGCGACGCCGGCCTTGGGCCGTCCTGCGCGCGCGATACCAAGCCAGCAGCTGCGCGCTCACCGCCTGCCAGGCCCGCCACGCAAAGCAAACGCAGCGACGCGCCGCGCGAGTTGGCCACGGCCTCGCGCCCCCAGTGCTCGGCGACGCAGACCCGGCGCTGGATGGGCCAACAGACGAGGTGCTGAAACAAGCCGCGCAGCTGCCCTTCCCAAGCACTTCGCGCCCCGGCGATTCCCGCCCTGGTGGCTTGGCGAACCGCCGCGCGCGACCGGCGCCGAACCGACCCTGGACGCGCGCGAGCCTTCCTCCGCGTGACGCGGCCGCAATCGGCGCGGGGGCCCGCGACACTGTCTCGCGGCGACGATGGGCGATTCGCTGGACGTGGGGCGAGGCGCGGGGGGGGCTTCGGCGATTGGGGCTCTGCGACCCACTCTTGACCCGCGAGCCGCAACGCGACCTCGCCGAGCTTTGCCATGCGAGACTGGCGCGGCCGCG
Source organism: Prorocentrum cordatum (assembly GCA_963575745.1). Classification (NCBI taxonomy): domain Eukaryota; class Dinophyceae; order Prorocentrales; family Prorocentraceae; genus Prorocentrum; species Prorocentrum cordatum. Next base: position 874,649 of record CAUYUJ010006891.1, on the reverse strand, counting down.
CGCAGCGCGCGCCTCTGCCCGACCTCGACAGCAGCTGCCACAGGGCAATCTCGGCGATGACGGACAGTTGGACACGACCCAGAAAGTCCTCGAACTGCGCACCCTCGAGATGCTGGAGCACCCGTATCCCGTTCGACCACGCGCAATGGCAAACCGCGCCCAGATGATCGCGCGGCACATCGCCCAGCGCTTCGCTCGGCCGAGCCTCAAGCGTCTCGCGCCAAGTCGTGCACGGACAGAGAGAGAACTCGCGCGACTGGATGACTCGCGCGCCCTCCACACGCAAAATGCCGTAGCGTCGCTTTACCCGGAGCGCACTGCACGAACGACTCCAGCGGCGGAGCCCCCCATCGCGCCCTTCGCGAGCTCGCGCCCTGCGCCGCGCCGCGCGCGGAAGCGCGATCCAGCGCGACGCGGCCGAGGACGCCGCCGCTCGCGCCGCGTGCCCCCCTTTCACGCCGCGGAACGCGTGCTAGCGAGCGTCAGTGCATGTGCTTGGGCAGAAGCGCTGAGACGTCATTGAATTGGCGAGGCGCTCCAAACCAGCGCGCGTCCACGTCGGACGCGCGGGCCGCTGAAGAAGGGAATGTCGGCTTCGGCCGGGCAGGTCAGCGACGTTGGCCTTCGAGGGCATTCGCACAAAGCGCGCGTCGGCGTCGAGCACGGCCAGCTGGAGCCACACGGCGCGCACCAGGAACGGGTGATCGATCGCTTTGGCGCCTGCCCGGCGCAGCGAACGCTCTGCGCCGACGTCGCCCGAGTAAATGCGGGTCGGAAGGCCGCGAACGCGATGCGCGAACGCTGACAGACAGGGGGAAGTTGCGGCAAGCTCCATCGCCATGATTTGCGCGTCCGAGCGCCCGGCGAGCGCGCCCTCCAGTTCTTCTGGAGGCGGCGCGTCGACCCAGGACAAGCGGCCGTCAATCTTCAATCGACAGCACGGCCCCCAGATGCGCCGGAATCGAGGCGGCGTCGGCGAGCAACGCGCACGAGCAATCTTCGCGCGGCACGAGGGAGGGGCGCCGAGGGAAGACGCGCCACGTCCGGGGCCTGAACTTGCAGCCATCATGACAAGGCAAACTATAAGGTCAGCGCCGACGCGCCCGCTGAGCACGCGTTCTGTTTGCGAAGAGGGCACAACATCACGCCGCCGAGCCTACTCCGCACACGCTGGCGCGTCCACGCGAGCGCCATGGCGAGCTTCGTTGCCTCGCCGGCTGGCAGCGAACGCGACTCGATCGCGCTGCTGCAACGGGCGCTCCACTTCTCAACCTTCTTGGGACACAGCCGCCACGAAACTTGGCCCGGCGAGCAATTGGATACTATTCCCGGCACTGTCACTCGCCAGCCAAATTCGAGCTTCCCTTCCGCGAGCACCGATTTTCCGAAGATCGCCATCGCCAACCGTGCAAACGCGCGCATGGAATGCACGGCAGATTCCTCGCGCCCGGCGCCGAAGAAATCGCCGACGCAACGCGCAATCGGCAGACGCAGAATACTCCTTGCAATGCACAGGAGTGCCGCGCCCACGCGGTTCGTAGCCGTGGACCGATGCCACTGAGCCGAACGGCAGCCGGATCTGCGTCGAAATGACCGGGCTTCCGTTGCGCGCAAAAGACCGAGGTCGCTGCCCATCGGTCCTCGAGGCGCACCGGCAGGCGCCTGCGCGCGGCATCAATGTCAGCCGTAAAGATCGCGGAACAAACGCCAGCAACAGACTGGCACGACTTTCAAATAATCAAAATGTCCGCACCATCGACCCACAATTTCTTGTTGGCGCAGACGCGCGCGTTGGCGCCGCTCCTCGACAAATCGTCAGCAGCGCGGGCCCGTCGGGGCAAACGCCCTGGCGCACGGCGACACGCTTCGCCCATCGCCCGCGCGACCCCCGCCCTGGCGCGGGCGCGACTGGCGGGGCTTACACGCGGCCGCGCGCCGCATCGGCGCGCGTGAGTGCGAGCAATTCTGCGGACAACGGACCCTCGCGCAGCGTGCGCGAGACTTCAGCAATAACTTATGCACTGGCGCAGTTCGCCACATGTCATGAGCCGACATTGCGGCCTCCGCGCGACATGGCGCGCCGTCGCCCGTGAAGGGCAACTCGCCCGGAATTGGAAAACCAACTTGCAACGATTCGGTTACCGCGGGGCCTGCGTGCGCCGCCCCATTCAGAATTTCGACCGGCAATGGGCCGTTCGCGTCTGCGACGAGCCGGCTGGGGGCGCTGTCGGCTGCGCCGCTGCGCCGTCGCTCCGAGGGGCCAGAGCGCTCGACCTCGCGCCCCCTGGCCTCGATGCGCGAGGTATCCGCATCGCGCCCCTGGATCGCGCGACCCGCGATCCTCTCCGCCCCCCAACGGATGGCCTTCATGCAAATCCGGCGCCAACCTGCCGTCAGCGGGCGCGCGCGTGGCCCCGCGAGCTTCTTCCTCGGCCCACGCCAGGAATCCGAAGCAAGGCGCGTCAGCCGCCCCCGTTCCCCCGGCGATAGCTTCCCGCCGCGTGCCCGGGCGCGGCGGCGGTGGAGGCGGCGGCGGATGGCGACGCGCGCCCGCCTGGCGAACAGATGCGGAAGCGCGGGCGGCGACGCTGCGCCGCGGCCGGCGATGGGGGAACGCGCGCCCGTCGCAGACCATCGGCTGCATCGCCGCACCGCGCGCGCATCGCCGACATGGCTGACGCCGGCGACCTCGCAGTCTTCTAGCCGCGCTGGATGGCGCCTGAGCGCGACGCAGGATTGCGGCGCAACGAGCCGATGGAGGGGCATCGCGGGAATGGAACGTGACCGGGCGCGCCCTCATGCGTCGTCGCGCGCAAACGAACGCGAGCCACGCGGGCGAACTTTTTTGATGACATCCATACACCACGCACCGCGCATCGCGAGCGCAGCCTGCCATGATGGGCAAACAAGAAAACTACGCCTGATGACGTCGCGCCCCGGCGCCGCGCGCTGCGCGTCTGGCCCGCGCAGCTTCGCTCTGCGTCTTCGCCATCTGCGCGAGCTGTCCTCGTTGGCGGCTGCCGAGGCCCTGGCGTGGCGCGGAGGTTTCCAGGGCTCGCGCGCCCTGTCGTCCTCCGCGGGCCCCTTCTGAGCAGCCCGCGAGCTGCCAGAGCTGCCCCGCTTCTGCGCTTTCCATGAATTGCCCCGCAAGGCCCTTGGCTGCGGCGGCCTGAATCTCGTCGCGCGGGGCCCGCGCTGGCCCCCTGCCTGCGCGCCCCCGCAGTCGCCGCGGCCGCGTTGGCTGACTGCGCCTGCGCGGAAGAGCGCGCGCGCGACCAGCAACGCCGGCCCGCGTCAGAAATGACCTCGGCGGCCCGATCGAACTAGTTCTCTGCTGCCCGCAGGGCCAGCGAGTCGAGACCGTCGGCGGGTTTTTCGACGTTGAACAGCTCAACGCGGCTTCGCAGCGAGCGCCCGGCCTGGCCCCTTCTGGCGATGTTATCGCGCAAGAGCCCGAGCCCCGAGCCCGCGCCGGGCGGCGCCCGCCGCTGCGCGCGCGCCGGCCACCACGGGCCCGCCCAAAAGTCCACCGTGGGAAAACCTAAAGGGGCTCCCTGTGTGGACCAAGGAGAAACCTGAAGGATGGCCGCCATGGGCCTGCGCCAGGTTTCCAGCGCCGCAACGGTCCGACCCAAGAATCCGCTACTGGACCTGGAAGAGGGCGGGCCCTCCGATTTCCGGCCGCGACGGGCGCGACTAAAATAGCCAAGGGCCGCTCTGGGCCGACCGGAAAGGACCCGGACGGGACGGGGGGAACCCCGCGCGCGCCAGGCCCGGCGCCGCAGATTCCCCGAGAAGGGCTGCAGGAAGGAGCAAAGGGAAACGGACGTGGCCACTCTGGACAGCCCCCCGAGAAACGCGGACCACGATGGGGCGATGGGCCATCCCGAACAAGAGAAAACCAAGCCGCGACCGCGAACGCGTCCGACGCACTACATGGCGAGCGGACGAACGGCGGGTCGCCCCGTATACAACCAAAGCTGCGCCATGGAAAACGCAGGACAACGCCCTAGGCGGACGCCCTACCCCTAGATGGCCGCCATAGGCAGGCAGGGCGCCGCAGGCATGCCCGGCGCTCGATGCCCCGCCCCGCGGCCAGGCGGCAGAATGGAAACATGTCGACCGCGCTCGGAAAGAGTGGTGCGCGAGAGAGGACGCCGACGCACGGCCGCGCGGCATGCCGGCAAGCCCGCGCGGCGGCCTGGCCCGGGGCGGCGGCGCGCGTCGGGCGGTCGCGCACCCGGCCGCTGCCGCGGCTCTGCGACGCCGGCCGGCACGAAGCCCCCCCCCCGCGCCAGATATCACCGCCCACGCGGAAGGAGGCGCGGATACTGACTGACGGGGCAGAAGATTCACGACATCGCACGGCAACATATGGGCGCGTTCTAACGCCGCACCCCGCGCGGAATCGGACGGGGCGGGACGGGGCGCAAGCGAGCTTGCCAGCGGACTGCGCGGGGGCTCAACGGCTAGGGCATCAAGCCCAATGCCGCCCGCCAGCGGGCTCGCACTGGCCCTGCAGACGGCCCCCAACTTTGCGGCCCAACTCCCCCCCGTCGGCGCGAAGAGGCCGCCCAACCCCCCCCGTCGGCGCGAAGAGCCGACTGCCGTCTGGACCGACAGACCTCGACGGGGCGCCCAACTAAACGATTATACGCGGCGCCGCAGAAGGGGCGCGCGTAGACTGGCTCGACCAGGGAAGCCGAGTGCGGCGTGTATACCAAGCCACAGGGGTCGCGGCACCAACGAAACCGCGCGCAAAATCGCCAGGCTGCGCGCGGTGGCCGCCCGCGGAGCCCCGCGACCAATTCGGCGCCGCTATTCTGGATGCGGCCGGCCCCTTGGCGCCGCGGCCGCGCGGGCCGAAACGCCGGGGCTCTCCGCGGGGACGCGGGCGCGCGCGTTAATGACCGAAGCCATGGTTAGATCGCAAAACGCCGGCACCCAGCATTGGAGTTGCGCGCCGAGGGGGGCGCCCCGCAATCGGATGTTCCAGAGCGAAAAGACGCCTCGACAACTCAGCGCCGCCCGCGCTCGCGCGGGGAACGCCCGTTGTCGAAGCGAGGCAAGCGGCAACGCAGGACCGCGGCGGTCTCACTATAATCCGATTGATGCGCGTGCTGCGCTAAGAATCGCGCCCTACAAACAGAGAGACTCAAGTCGCCATCGCCGCCCCCGCCGTCGCCATCGCCTTCGCATTCGCAGCGACGCCGTCGGTGGCCGTTTTGGCTCGAAACCGACATCCATTTTTCGCTGACAGAAAATTCGGCGTCTCGGGCGCGGGCTTCCTGTTACTTTCCGCGCCCGGGTGACGGCTGCGAGCTCCGCTGAGGACCGCCGACGTCGCGCTGGTGACGCGCGGTCCAACAACTCCGCGCCGCCCCCGCCAGGCGCCCGGAACTCCGGGCGCGCGACTCGGCGGAAGCACCGCGGGCACGTCACAACATCGGGCACGCGCGTCGCCCCGTCGCGGCGGCGCTGTCGCGCGCACAGGGGGGCGCCGTCGCTTTATCCGCGCAGTCGCCGCGCGTGGCTCGGCGAGGCACTGCAGGCGCGTCGAACACCACGACGCAGGCATCGCCCCGCCATCGAGATGTCAGCGCAGGCGCTGCAAGGGCAATTCATCCGCGCGGACGCTGCGCGCGGCCTGGCGCAGGCACCGCGGGCGCGCCACATGATGGTCGCAGGCGTCTCCCCGTCTTCGCGCCGATAACGCAGGCATGGCGGACATATGTAGTCATCAGCGCAAGCGCTGCCCATGTTCAAGCGCACGCGCCTCAGGCATGCCAGAAAATTCTAACTGTAGGCATCGCCCTGCCCTCGCAGGCGCCGGCGCAGGAACGCTGGACCTCGTCTTCAATGGGCGCATGCACGCCGCGTGCATAAACAAAATCTCAGGGGGGGTGGGGGCGGGGGAATGGGCGCGAATCTTAACATTGCACCGAATCCATTAGCCCAAACGGGGCGTCGCCCCCTCTGCGGGGCCGAGCGCAGGGCGGTCGGGGTCGGGTGGGGTGGGCGCTTCAACCGCTGACCGAGGCCCCGGGAGCTCGAGCGAACAACGCCGAGAGCCGCGGTGGCGAAGGTTCGCGCGCGCGCCACTCCGCGCGCGGGGAAGAAAAAATACTTGATCTGGCCCATGGCGAATCTGTGACCGGCAAAGAAACGCGGCGGCACCGATCTCACTTACTCGACGGCCCAATTGTCCAGAGGCGCGCGAAGATCTTAGTTCGCGCGCGCGTGGGGCCCCTGGGGGCCCTGAAACGACAATGCCCCGGGCAACTCCTGGCGCGGGCCCGGCAGGCCCCCGTCAAAGATGCCAGATCTCTTGGGCACGGGCCCGGGGGCCCCTGGAACCGTCCAGGAGCGGCCCACTCAGTAGACGAATGAATGGCAGGCCCTGCGGCCAAAAGCCAACAGCGTCCCAAGGCGGCCCAATATGGCCTCACGATGGCCCTCGACGCCCCCAACGCGCCCCTCGACGCTTCCAAGAGAGGCCCCAAAAGACAAATAACAATGATTTTTCGTAGTCCTGTGGGAGATGTTCAGCCTTCTCGCTTTTTCTGCTTGCCGACGCTCCAAGACAGCCCAAGAGGCCTCCAAGATAGCCCCAACACAACCCAACAGGCTCCCAAAATGGCCCCACGATGGCCCAATACAACTTCAAGACGGCCCCGCAGGCGGTCGGTCACACGGGCCCGAGAACGCCCCAAGACGCCATTGCGGCGACGCTCGACAGCGATGCCACCCAAGAGGGAAGGACGGCACCCAATCAGCGTTGGGTGAGGCCGCGGCCGGACGCCCCCCGAGCCGAATTGCCGACCCGCCACGTCGACTGACGCTGGCGGGTGGCGCGTCAGGGCGCCGGCCGAAGCACATGGGTACCATGCTCCCCTCGAGGGTGGTGGGAGGGAAAAAGCGAAACCGCGACCGCGGACGCGTCACCCGCACTATGGCGAACGGACACGCCGCGCGTCGCCCCAGAGGTCAACCAAAGCTGCGCTATGGCAAGCAGAGGAGACACCCTGGGCGGACGCCCTACCCCCAGAGTGCCACTATGGGCAGGTAGGGCACCACATGCATGACCGGGTACTTGATATCCCGCCCCGCGGCCAGGCGGCAGAGTGGAGACGACACGACCGCGCGCGGAGGTGAGGAGAGCACGGGAGGACCCCGACGCACGGCCGCGCGGCATGCGAGCAAGCCCGCGCGGGAGCCAGGCCCGCCCGACGGAACGGCGCGTGGCGGGTGGTCATGCAGCTGCCCGCCGTCGCGCTCTGCGACACCGGCGGGACGCTTCCCCCGCTACTGTCGACGTATGACTTGCAATAACAAGTTACTACTGCCCCCCAAGACGGCCCCAAGACAGGGTCGGAGACATCCCCAAATCGCCCCCGGCCGCCCAAGATGGCATCAAGACGGCCCAAGAGGCCTCCAAGAGGCCTCCCAGGCGGTGCCCACGAGACAAAAATCATGAATTTGCCGTCGGATTTGGGAGGGTTTCAGCCTTCTCGCCTTTTCAACTTTCCGACGCTCCATGAGGACCCAAGAGGCCTCCAAGACCGCCCCACGACGGCTCAAGACAGCCCAAGAGGACCCCAAGACGGCCCAGGGGGCGCACAAGGAGGCCCACGAACGCCCCACGACACAGATCGCCAAGCCGCCCAAGATGGCCCCAAGACGGCACAAGAGAGCCCCAAGACGGCTCAAGAGGCCTCCCAAGAGGCCTCCCAAGAGGGCCCTGGGAGACACACATGAATATATGTTATATGTGTTTGAAGCTTCTTGGCCGTCTCACCCTTTCGGCTTTCCGATGTTCGAAGAGAGCCCCAAAGGCCTCTAAGATCGCCTCAAGACCGCCCCACAGGCACCCTGAGACGACCCCCAAAGGGCCCCAAGACGGCTCACGAAGGCCCTAAGACAGCCCAAGAGGCGCCCAAGAGGCGCCCAAAGAGAGCCCAAGAACGCCCCACGACGGCCCCAAGTGGGGCCAAAGAGGGAAGCCACTAACCGACAATTCGAGCGTTCCGCACCGAAAGGGGCCCGTATCGATCCACAATGGCATGTGCCACTCGTAGGCCTTCTTCATGTATCATGGTCAATGTGAGCAAATGGTCGTCCGTGAGATACTGATTGCGGAATTCAGCTAGATCCGGCGATTGGTGTCCGTCGGTAAACCAAGCTCTACCCGGCTCTGGCTCTGCAAATCATTCCCCCATCCAACGATGAACAAAACTCGACGACCGAATGCCAAAGCACGGAGGCCAAGGGGTTCCGCGACCTGCCTCTGACGTTCGTGAGCACGCCGAGTGGGTGATTGCGCGTGTTTGCGCACTCTGAATACGTATCGCAAGACTTGGGCTGCATGGGTAGGACACATAATGTTTACATCACAAGCGCACCATATCAGTCGATGACGAGCGGCGCCCTGAAGCTCCTCCAGTATGGAAGTGGCAGAAGCTGAAGCAGGGTGCCCATTAACTGGCTTAATTCAAGAAACTCGTGCCGACGAGAGTATTCGGTATGCGAGCGGTGCGCTGCGGACTCAACACTTTCGTGGGAAAGTGACTCGGACCAAAGGTGAGGTGGGTCCGAGCAGGGATCGCGCTAAGAGACGCACACACGAATAGAACAGCGGAGATGATGGATTCATTGATTTGTCGAAATTCGACTTGGAAGCAGCGGACAATCATCATGTCAAGGTTCTTGATCCCTGAGGCTGCGAAAAGACCCACAGGAGACACCCGACTGTAGGTGCACGTCAAGTATCGCATCCAATCAGCGCGAACAGTTGGGCTCCGCCGTTGCGGAATTCGAGGCACAAGGCTCGGATGAGCAGACGCGACGTTCCTGGATGACCACCCCGACGTGTTCCAGGAGCAGAGCAGCCGATGGTCGCGAGGTCACGATGAGAGGGGCGGTGTAAGGTTCAACTGCTCACGAGCGCAATGGTCTCCGCTACCCTCCCCCCATTCCAAGAATGGCAGACCCAGGCTCACACTGCACAGGGAACCTCCTGGTGACGAGGGTAGCCAAGCTGGAAGACGAAGTCGCATCACAATCGGAACTGGCGAAGCCAGCTTTGCTAAGTGGAAAGCGGATCCCAACGTACTATGGTCGAGGTCACCCCCCAAGATATGCCGTTCGGCGTGATCCACCAAAATCGTGTGGCCAACATAGATTAGGAGATGCCCGGGGCGTTGGGGCCATGGGCCACCGGCATCGACTGCGGCGTCGTTCACATCGCGAGCAAGGGTGGCGCCCAACAGGATCCAGAATTGACGCTCAGGCTTCTCGGTCGAAGGACCCAAGCCAATGGTGACGAGCAGGCTGCAGGAGGCAGCGAAGGACTCACCCCAGAGACTTTTCAATTCGTTTCTGGATCCCTCCAGAGTGCTGCGGCAGAACATACATCTACTTGATTGCAGCTTTGTATTACCCGGCCAGTTAGAGATTGCATAATTAAACTACCCGATCAGTGCGACTCCTGCCCTCGCCCGAACAGAACGTGTCGGTGAACCCGAACCTCATACAGCAACATGTATGACCTAGTCAACCTCGACCCACTACATTCGGCATATCGCCCAAATTACCCCCTACCCCACATGCTGCATTCCTCTTCTATCCTTCTCGTTTCCCACATTCCCACCACAAGATCTCTCCTCTCCGCTCGTTTTTTCCCTTCTCCTGTCCACACTCCTTCACTTTTCTGAGAAACTCCAGTTGAGACACCGGTGACCCCCTCCTCTGTCGGAAAGGAGGAGGACAACGAGGAACATCGGAAAGAAAGACGAAAGGGGAGAAGAGCGAAGAAGCGACGAGGGGGTTGGGAGGGAGGAACAGAAGGAGGATAATAAGAAGGGCCGCCAGCGTCTCACCTGACCCTCCTCCGAACCTCCCTCTCCATTCACTTTCCCTACTCCACCACACCACTCCCGAACCATAACACAGGATTCCCATCTGTCAATGATAACCCCCAATGCCGCCCGCATTCCCTCATGCCTGTCCTCCTCCTGGCGACGAAAGCCGAGAACCCACTAAAACCTGAAATAACCCAAGCACATCATGAAACCCTCCTCGATGATCCTCTACCTCCTCGTCCTCCCTTCCTACTTGTCCCGTCCTCCTCCTCCTCCTCCTCCTCCTCCTCCTCCTCCTCCTCCTCCCGTCTGCCTCCTTCTCCTCCTCCATTCCCCCCCCCCTCCCCCTGGCGCGCGCCTCCAGAATGGCGCGGTCCTCCTCCTCGGCGGCCTCGCGTAAGGCGCCTACGGCGGCGGCGAGGGAGACCGAGGTGGGGAGCAAGAGGCACCTCCCCCTTTTTTCCTCCATCCTCCCTCCTGCTTCCTCCTGCTTCCTCCTCCTCCTCCTCATCCCCTCCTCCTCCTCCTCCTCCTCCTCCTCTCCTCCTCCCTCCTCCTCCTCCCTCCTCCCTCCCTCCTCCCTCTCCCTCCTCCTCCTCCTCCCTCCCTCCCCTCCCCCCCCTCCTCCCTCCCCCTCCTCCCTCCTCCTTCTTCCTCCTTCCTCTTTTTCACTCCCGCCGGTAAGAGCGATGGCATCGCTCTTACCGGCGCGCCAGCATCCCACCCCACACGCGGCCGTCGCGCCCGAGCGCCGCTAGCCAGCGGCCACCACGCTCGCCCCCATGGCACCAGCGTCGCTCCTGCGCCGGCGCCCACGGTCGCCACGGCACGTGGCGTCCCCGCGAGGCGGGCGCGCCGGCTTGGCTGCGCGGCAGCCCGACCAGCCAGACTAGCCAGGAGCCTGCACGGCGGTGCAACTCAGCACCGCCAGCGTCTGCTCCGCCGTGCCGAGGACGGCGGCGGCCTCCACGTCATCGCGCAGCGCGCGCAAATGGAACGCCACGGCGAGCCCACAACCAGGGCGAAGGTTCCCGTACGTAGTCGCAGGACTCCTCGTGCAGCGCGGAAGACCAGCTGCAGCGCCTGGGGGCCAAGGCGCCCGAGGGGCTCGAATGCGAAAGGCGCAACGGCCTCGCCGTAGTGAGCCCGCTTGTCGGCCCCACCGCTGCGCGCAGCCTCGCCCGGTCGCCCGAACGGCCGCCAGAGCTCGGACCCGAACGGCGACCAGACCGTCAGGTCGATCCGGAATCGGCGCCCAGAGGCCAGCCACCAAGCGACGAGGCCCATGATGCGATCGTGGACCTCGCCCATAATGAGCACGTCGAGCTTCGGGATGTAGCGCTCTGTGTCGACGAAGGCGCCCGTCCTTTCCAAGTGGCGCCGGAGCACAGCGGCGCGGCCCTTTTGAGCTGAGACTGGGATGATGGAGGTTGTCGTCCAGTGGCAAGCCACACATCGAGCACGCGAGGCCGCGCGGAGGCGGGCAGGCCAGCCCGAACCAAGTTCGTGTTGCCATCGCCCACCGCGCGTTCGCCGCACGTAATGGCGGCCTGCCAGGGGCCGTGCTCCAGAATGCCCCCGTGCCCTCTCCGCAGGAGGAAAGCATGACCACAATGGAAGCCACCGCCTCCGCAAGCTCACATGAAACATCGAGGACAGGCGAAATTCCGCATTTGTGGGGCAGCGTTTCCCACTTGCGCTATGGCCCATTCGGCACTGCGCGCAGCTCAAGCAAGTACGCGGGGCCAGCACTTCAATCTTTACCCTAGCATAGCAGCCTGATAGCAGCAAAGGTGACATGAGAGACCTGTGGGACCTGCAGGACATGTGGGACCATCGAGGCCTGCTAGGCCGCTTGGAGCTGTGAGACTTGTGGGAGTTGGGACAACAATGGGACTTGTGGGATTGTGGGACCCGTGCCCATCGGACCTGCGGGAACTGTGGGGCCAGTGGGTCCTGCGAGACCTGCAAGACCTGCGAGACCTGTAGGACCTGTGGGACCTGCGGGGACTGTTCGACCTGCGCGACCTGCGAGATATGCGAGGCCTGTGAGATCTTTGAATATTGTCGGACCTGCGACCGCCGAGGACCAAAATGAAACCCTGAATTGTAGGACCGCAGAAAAGGACCTGGCTCGGGACCCCGGGAACTTCTTATTAAATTTCGTGGATCGACCGTGTCTCGTGCTCTAGGACCATCGAAACCCCCATGGGGGGATTTATTCAAAAACCCGTAGGTTCGTTACGTCCACCATGTTTTCTTGGAGCGGGGGAACCCAACATTCGAACGTCCCGGCGTGGCCGTCGGAAGCCCTCAAGCCTCAAGCAGCCACCCCGCATGGAAACGCGACGCAACTGTTCTGCGGGACGTGAAGGCGAATCTGACGCCGTCACCGCCGCACCTGCATGCATCCGCTAATCCGGAGGCAAACCCAAAAAACCACCGTGGAGGCGGGAACAACCCCAGACGGCACCAGCTGACCCACGATGAGCTCACGGGCCCACGATGGCCCAGAAATGCCCCACAAAGCCCCAAAACGACCCAAAAGTGCCCCAAGAGGCCCCCAAGACAACCCAACAAGACCCCGTGACAAGCCCAATGCGGCCTGAGAGTAACCCGTGGGAGACCCCAAAAAGGCAAGAACAACGGACGCAAAATGAGGCGGACAAAAACACGGGAACTCACAATGGGGGGGGCCAAAAAGAAGGGGGACGACGACGAAAACGACAAATGATGCCCCGAAACGGCGCGGACAAGCGTGTCACATGTTCCGGCCACTGCACGGGCGTATGGGCGACGATCTGTCGCGTGGTACGGTTGTCTTGGCGGTGATATAAAACTCGCCGCGCCGAAAAATGCGCAATCACAGCGCTCGGGAATTGCCGCGAACATAATCTGCCTAACGCAAGCGCCCGATTCTTTACACGCGCCCGCAATGCGAATGATGTGTCAACGAAGTCGCACCCTCCACGAGCCGACCAGGTTCTGCACGTTGAAACGCGCGCTATGAGCAAACAAGCAGCAGCAGCAACAACTGCACAACGCGGAAAAAAAGAGGGTGATGGCAAAGGGAAAATGTCGGGCGAGAGGCAAACCGCAGAGCATCACCGCCCATAAGAGCGTGGCAGACGCAAGCGCAAAACGAAACAAAAGGAACGACATCCCAATGTGCAGCGCGCCGCCAAGAAGGGAAGGGGGGCGGGGCCCAGAAGGAACAAACTTGGCGGCATGCTGGGCGGACGCCACAGGAGGCCTCGGCACGCGGAGGCCCTCTGCCCGCGTGACGAGCGCATCGTCGCCCAAAATCAATCAAGCCGCGCGAAGCATCGCTGCGCGGGGGCAATCCGCCCATGCAAGACACGTGCAGCGAACAAGCGAAAAGGGCGGTACGCGCCGCCTTGAACATAACGTTGCAATGCCGCCCCGAACACGTTTTTACGAATGCACCATGCGACCTCCCCTGATCACCGCGCGCGTGCGTCGCGGCAAACGGGCGCCACCGCGCATGATCATCACTCGGCCTCGTGAAAGCACATTGAAACGGGAAAAACGCCGCAACTGGCCAGGCTGCAACCTTGCGAGAAAGCGCTGCGTCGAACCAGAAACACTTGCCAACGACAGCCGCAACGCAGAGCAACCGACAATCAAATAAGTTTAAAACTTCTGGTTACGGTGGTTTCTTGCGCGGTCTAAACAAGCACGTATGGCGCTGCTCCGCCAATCAACGGCTGCGTGGAGCTTCCGTGGATCGCAGGGCGCCCAGGGCCCGCGTCGCCCGCCCGAGCTGTCGGGGGCGACAATCAGCACCAGAGCAATCAGCACAGGGACGACCAGCAGTTCATCATGATGAAACTGCACAGCCAGAACAAGGAGTCAAAGCGCCACTGGAACTACCTCCCGGGCTAGCTCCACCTGAGCAGGCCTCACAGGATAAGACGAGTTGCGAGGACGATACCACGAGCCAGCCCAGCATCTCCAAGGACAGCCCTTCGAAGATATTGGCCGTCAAACCGAGCTTTGAGTTGCAGCGTTTCAAGCATCAACCCGAGGAAGCGGCAACAGAACAAGCAAGGTTGGCGCTACTGCTGGGATTCCGTATTAAATTCTGGCATGCGTCTCTAGATGAGACGGCTCAGCTGCCATTGGCTCTTGGAGCGTCGCCCGATATCATCAAGCTGGCGCCGAGTGCGTTCTAATATATGCGTTTCGTGTCGCAAGTGCGCTCACCCGCTCCATCGCCCAGCATGTCAAGCACATCTTACGATAAAATTGAATGGGCGAGTGCAGGTATATTTTTCTCTGCGATCAGGCATGGCATATCTTGGTGGGTGGACACACTCGGTGCAAGGCAACATGCAAGCTCAACGCCAAGACTGGACCATAATGTCTCCGTGGGTGCTGTGAGCCCTGGGCAGATTCTTCGCTCCTGTGGGATGCTTTGCGCCAGATCCAGAGGGCTCCTTCACTGGCGATCTTGCGGCTCGATCGATACTCCGTCAAGCGCGAACTTGCCGGCGCCGAGCCGAACAAGGGCCAGCGCGCTACGACGGGCCTGGTGGTAAGTCAGATACAAATGACGAAGTGCACAGCTCTCAAGAATGGGGCAGATGCCCAGCGAGACGGACTCGACATTTCGGACGAGACCATCATGCACGGAGTCTTGCATGGCGCAGAATACGTTGCTCAACTACGGCGGCAGCACGCCGGCCAACGCGGTGCTGCGTTTCACGCCTCGGGACTTCTATGACGGTGAAGCTTCGACGGTTACCTCTGTCAGAGGCGCGCTGGAGACCTCACCCGATACGTTCGAGCCCAGCATTCGGATGAGACTGCGGTCGAAGCAGAACGCGCTGAAGGCAATGGTGGAGGAGCGCATCGCCGTCGCCAACAGATCGAGAGCTCAGCGATTGGACATGAATAAGCTCAAGGTTAGCGATCAGGTTGACCTTTACCGGACACCCGACAAGAAGGACCAGGAAGGCTGGCGCGGCCCTTGTGACCTTCTCCACTTGAAGACGACAAGTGCTATCATGATCTGGAACGGCTATCCGTACATTGTGCCTCTACGTCGCATACGTCCACACTAGTCTCTCGTCGGCTAGGTCGCCAGCATGTTGGAGCAGCGTACCTTCGCCGACGACATGATCCACCTGGTGACGGACTACGTAGACATGCTCGACATCGTCGAGGGCACGACCCTCTTCAAGTCTCAGGTGAGCGGCGCGATCATCGGCAAGGGCGGCCTTCAACACCGCGCGCCTGTACACCTCCAAGCCAATCCTCCCAAGATCTGGCAACAGGCAGCTCAATGTGCGGAGAGCGAGCGGGGCATCAAGATCCACGGCATCGTCTTCGGCAGGTGCGCTAAACAACTCTATGAGGGAAGTGGCGCGTCCTTTGGGCGTCCAATGATCTGGCCTGCACGAGACGTTCGCAATCCATCACTCGATATATCTCGCCTAACCGACAAGCCCTGGACATCCCGGCGGCTACTTTTATTTCGAATATGAAGGACGTGGACGTCTGCAGCATCATGTCCTACACCTCTGCGACGGCATCAGAGGACAGCGAGACCAAGAGCGAGCGAGCGAGTCTGCCATCGCCCGGGGGGCGACCCTAGCTAGGGCGGCAGGCGCACCAAAAGCGCTGGCCTCCAGGAAGGCTGGGTTGCGGGAGGCAAGTGAAACTTCGGAAAACAGAAACGGATCAGCGCCACATGAGGTTTACGTAGTTACTCATCTTCACACTTGCGCCATACTTCCGGCACCTTGGCCGACACGGCCCATGACTCCCATCCTTTGTCGTTGGCAAAAGAAACAATATCGCCCCCCCATCGGACGATGCGTCCTGGTCGCGACCGGACGGGGCAAGTTCCCCGAGATTGGTTCGACCACCAGTCATGGTTTCGCCATTCAGTTGTCTTTTTGGCCCATTTCTCCGGCGACATATTTGCAATTCTCCCAGGCAACCTCCGTTTTTTACAACAACAACAAAAAAACTGTCCAACATGCTGCGCCGGCCTGCCGGGCCTCCTGGTCTGCTGTCCGCGTCGCTATTCGCACCCATGGAATGCAATTATCATCCGGTTTCCTTCGAGAACCAATCATGCGTCTCAACATTGATCTCTGGACGCTTCTGAGTTCCCCCTTCTGGGCAACAGTCAATTTCCGCGATCCAGAACACCATGGAACTGTTCTGGATACTGTTGCATTAAACAATTGTAAACATTTTGTTTGCGATGTGCTCTTTTGGTGAGTAAATTTGATAAGCTTGAAAATGTCGCACATCCCGCCCTGAGCCGCGCCTCGAACTCGATGGAAGTAGTTCCATCCATTGTGACAATTGTTCCCATCACCTTGAATCCCGCCGTGCTGCTTGTCTCGGGGCACTCCCCCCCCCCGAGCTTGATCTTCTGACCTGTGACTGCGCCCTGTCCCAAACATTGCGCGCTGCATTTGTCTGCGTTAAATTCCAACCAACGTTTGCCAAGTCTTCCCGGAAGCCCGCCAACATTCTTTCAAGTGCCTGTCTGGATTTTGCAAGCGGGGTAGTCTCGTCCGCGAACGAGGCATATGTAATCCGACATCTCTCCAAACAGTTGATCCCAACGATGCAACCGTGCGACTGATGTTTCCATTTTTTCCTTCAGCTTGACCATGATGTTTCGCGCTGTAAATGTGAAGAGCGCCTGTGATTTCGGATCGCCTTGCCTGACGCCGCGCACGACGTCGAAGCATCTGCTGCGGGCGTCCTGGTCCAGCGGCGCGCGCGCCCGCTACTGCCGGCACATGTCGCCAATTGCGCGCAGCTCTTCTTCGCGCGCGCCCGCTGTAGTCAATTTCTGCGATCCAGAACACCAATGAACTGTTTGGATACTGTTGAATTAAGCAATGGTAAACGTTTTGTTTGCGATGTGCTCCTCCTGGTGCGTAAATCTGACATGCTCGAACATTTCGCACATCCCGCCCTGAGCCGCGCCTGGAACTCGATCGAAGTAGTTCCATCCATTGTGACCATTTTTCCCATCACCTTGGATCCCGCCGTGCTGCTTGTCTTGGGGCACTCCTCTCCCCCGAGCTTAATCTTCTGACCTGTGACTGCACCCCTTCCCAAACATTGCGCGCTGCATTTGTCTGCGTTTAAATTTCAATCGACGTTTGCTCAGTCTTCCCGGATGACCGCCAGCATGATTGCAAGTGCCTGTCTGGATCTTGCAAGTGGGGCCGTCTCGCCCGCGAACGTGGCACATGTAATCCGGCATCTCTCCAATCAGTTGCTCCCAACGATGCAGCCGTGCGACTGACTTTTCCACTTTTCGCTCAGCTTGACCAATATGTTCCGCACTGTGATTGTGAAGGGCGCCGGTGACATCGGATCGACTTGCCCGACGTCGCGCACGAGGTCGAAGTATCTGATGCGGGTGTTCTGGCCCAGCGGCGCGCGTGCCCGTTGCTGCCGGCACATGTCGTCGATTGCGCGTAGCTCTTCCTCGTGCGCGCCCGCTGTCTGCAACCCCGTGAAGACTGCTGCGCGCATGATTATGTCAAATGCCTCTTCTAAATCAATTGATGCAGCCTACACCGTTTCCCCCCATTCTGGCCCTCTTCCGCTGATCATCCTCAAACAATGCGCCAGATCGCAACAGCCGTAACCTTTCCGGAAGCCCATCTCCTCAGGAGTCTTGACGCTATCCAGAATGTGCTGCATCCTCTTCAACAACGCGCTGCTGCATAGCTTGCTCAGAACTGGGATGATGGCAATGGGCGTATGATTATTGGGTAAGGTCGGTTCTCCTTTTTTGAAGAATCACAATTTTGGATGCGCTCCACGACTCTGGAGGGCGCGTTTCCCCATTCAGCGAGCCCGCAAATAAATCCGAAATAGCATCGACCATTCCAGGCCCACCATGTCAGCATCTCTGCCACGAGGCCATCGTCGGCACATGCTTTCTTGCGCTGCAACTTTCTCATGCAATATACCACGTCTTCTGTTAGATCTCGTTCCGAAATCCTGTTTCTACAATGCGCATCCGCCGTGGCCTCGCGGGTCGCTGCATGCAACGACCGATGCAAATGATCGAACACCTCTGCAATCCCCTTCCGGTCAGTTCGCGCCTGGCCAGCGCTGTCGTCGATGCCGGCGATGCACCTATCTGTCTTAAAATACTTCTGGACTTGCGATAGCTTGTTGGCGGCCCCGCGCTCGATCAGCTCATCCATTATTTTGCGTTGCCTCTTTCGCGCGCGCTGTCGCAACTCCCTGTTCAAGCGTATTGCGTTGAATCTCCGTTCATATTTTGTGGTAACCTCGCCCCGTTCTCTTCTGAGCTGCTTGATTTTGTCGTCGTCTTCTCGGCTTCTTTACTCTCCCCTTGCTTTTAACCTGCCGTTCCCCGCTGCTGCTGTCGCCATTGCACGTGCGAGTGCCGCCCCATTGTTTGGGCCATCCTGCAGCGCAATGTTCTGAGCGTCGCGGTACTTGCACTTCTCGACGTTGAGCGTCCAACCTCTCCCCCCTTTAAGGCTTGGCCACTTGTTCTCTCTTCCGTGCTCTCCCAAATTTCGCCCGTGCAGCCTAGCGGTCTGAACGATGAACAATATCGGGAACGATGTCTGTATTGATTAGTCATGGTTGCAATGCCCTGCCAGTCAATGCGCAATCATTTTTGCCTGCGCCCCCAAGGGCTCCAAATTTGGCGCGCCCATATATCATCCAATCGTTTGTTGGGAAGCATGTGTTCGTAATGGTGAACTTGTTTGGGTTGCCCCAGCTAGAAAATGGTCGCCTCTGTCTGTCCTGTCTCGCAGACCATGCTTGCCGATGCACTTGAGGTTGTCTTTTTCTCCTTGTTTGCCCATTTCTGCATTCGCTTCAACTCCAATCGCGGTGCCCCTGTCTTCTCGGCTGTTTGGAATAATCGATCGCGCCATTTCCAATGCAGATTCGCAATGAATGCCCGAACTGCCGGCGCGAGGAAAACGTGCGGATATCATTCTCCACTTCCCCCTTTTTCCGGCGAGGTCTGCGCGGGCGACTCGCCCGCCGCCCGCGGCGTGAAAACCTTCGAAGACAGACGCCCAACTTCTTCGCATCACAATGGCGACGCCCCTGTCTCTGTCCCCTCGCGCCGCCGCGCGCGACACATTCCGCCCGAGAGCTTCGCCCACGGCGGCGGTCTCGCTCTCGGCGCCCTCCGGGGGCAAAGTTGCGCCCCAGGGAACTGCCAATGTCGATCGCCCCGAGAAGTAACATCTCAAGCGACTCCTCACTCATGCCAGCGGCATTCTAAGTTAAAACTGGCATCTGCGTGCGCTTTGGCTTTGTGTTCTGCCGCGCTGTGAATCCCTGTAGCGATTCCATGGGGAAATCCCAAGGCGCCGCGCTGAACTTGCCGCGCCCTCCCCCTGGACATATTGGTAGATCAACTTGGCCTTGTGGATATTGGCCTACATCGGGCGCGTATTGACTGGAAGTTCTGGGCCACTCCGACTCAGTAGCCGGGTCCGCATCGACCCTCCCCCTCCATTTGATCATTGCCCCCTTCCGCCTCCTTACATACCAAACGTGATGTAGGTGTAGTTTTCAATGCCCCGCCTTCGTACCGCGCCACCATCTTCTTCCTGACTTCGACAATGCGCGTCCTCCATCGTACCTTTACGTCTTCCTCTCTAGCGATGTTCTCATCGATGGCGTGGAACTTGATGTAGCCGAGCTGTTCGTCTAGCTCCCGCCCCTTCTCGGCCTGGTTGTTCCAATAGAACACGTATCCTAAGATTGCCTCGTGCTTTTCGTCCGCTGCCCTCCGGAAGAATGCTCGTTTCTTGCCGATGGTATCGAAGGTGATCGTTCCCATCCTGGCGGGCTCGGTGGAAAGTCTGCACTTTTGCCCCGCGCCCCTCCCCAGTGATCTGTTTCAGCATGTTCTCGATGCCCTTCGCAACTGGCGCGCTGCGTCCTTTCCCTCATCGAAGGCCAGCGCGACGACCTGATTCTCTCTCTCTCTCTCTCTCTCTCTCTCTCTCTCCTGATCGCCGTGCTCGTCGTCGTCGTCATGATCCTCCTCCTTCACCACATCCTTCACCACTGATTTGACCCTTTCCTTTACGATATCATTCACCTCCTCCCTGTTGATGTTTACCCCCTCCTTCCTGGAGTCATCCATCTCCTTCCTCATCGCCTTCATGTCTTTCTCGACTGATGCGTCCTTGGCCTTCATCCCCTCAATGTCTGCTTTGATATGCAATGCTTCCCCCGTGGCCTTTCCTGCAGTATCACTCGCAATATGTGCAAGATCGACTGCTTGTGTGACATATTTCTTCATGCTGTTCATCTCGCCGCACATGTTATCCCACTTTTCCACGCAGGCAAATGTATGATCGATGTTCTGCTCCTGCGACATCTTCGCTCTGTGCTTTTTCGCATCTGGAGAACCTCATTCCGACATAATCCCACGCCCGCAAATACCTGCTAACAAACCTGCTCAACAGCGCGCGCGAATGCAAACGCTGGAGCTAGATGTTTCACTCTTGAGCCGGGCGTTTTACTCTTGAGCCAAAAGGCGAAACCAAGAAGCACACGCTTCCTGACCTTTCGGACATCAGCAGCATCGGGTGCGATTCAGGTGAAAATTCTCTGGACATTGATCTTCCGCTGCAATGGCCTCGCAGCCCCCCAAGTGATCCTGGGCCACGACCAAAGCCGTCCGACCTGAACCGCCATCAAGATTATCACCGCAGGTCGTTCCTATTGCACTGGTTAGACCTCAAGAAACACCTCCAGCACCGCCGCCAGCACCGGCAGTTCCAGCAAGCCCTCAGAGGTTCGACATCAGCGATCGAGACATGACCTGGCAGGAGGAAGGCGGCAGCATCAGAAGCCCATCGGGCGCCCTACCTCCACGACCTCAATTTCCACCGGTCCCTCCAGCTCCACTGGCAGCACCGAGAATTCGGATTCAAGATCCCATGGGCGGTCATCCAGTTCCATTCGACATATATGATCACATCATGAATGGTGGAAGAGAACACGTACCAGCAAGATCGGACGGGAGCATGAGCCAGGACGCGTCTGTTCTCCCAGGTCAACCGAGGCCAGGAGATCAACGAGCGGTAAAGGATGAGGCTTACGTTCCAGCACAGTCGGCGACACAAGCATCAGTGCCCACATCACTACGAAGGACACGGCAGGAAAAAGTGGATCGACAGGAACTGAGCAGGTCACCGCCAAGACAGCGAAATGAGCCAGGCACGTTAAGTCAGGCGGTAACGCCACCACGGACACCCACGGAACCAATCCTACCTATTTCTCAACCTCCAGCTCATACATCAGCCACATCTGCTGCGACGACAGCGCCAACGACAGACGCCGCCGCCACCGCGGCAGCTCCTTCTCAGCACGCAGCCCGGCCAAGCCACCATCTACGGCTCAGACTTCGGCAAGGTCATCGACGGGCGCCGCCGCGGCAACTCCCGCTCAACAAGCAATCCGGCTAAGCCAACGCTACCGACTCAGACCACGGACGCCCGCGATTCCAAGGCGCCTGCAGATGGCAGCAGCGGAAGCAAGAAAGGGCCTTCACCAGCTGGCGTCGACGCTCCCGAGGAAGGAAGGAGCGCCAGCATATGCGACGAAGTTCCAGCGGGCGCGACTTCACCGGCGCCGACGATCGATCACGGCTCGCCCAGGAAGGACAATCCAGCGACAAGTGCTCCACTACCATTAGCATCATCGGAAGAGACGCCGACATCCCCGGCAGGCGGCAAAGCAAGCACCAATAAACATGACCTGAATATAAAGATCACCGGCAGATAAAGAGGTCAGAGGCCATCGCCGTCGCAGCCTCCAGGGGGAAAGGAAGTGCGCGTACGCCTACGATCTTCGTCTCTACCTCCAGAGTTGACGAAGCGACCTCTATCGCTGGTCGGTGGCGGTTCAGGCTCATCACCCACGGCAACGACTCCAACGCAGCTGACGGACACCAAGAGGCCCAAGATACATGAGGACTTCGTCGCCTTCGGCGATCAGCAGTTGAGCATATCAC
The DNA here is from genome assembly GCA_963575745.1 of Prorocentrum cordatum. Taxonomy (NCBI): domain Eukaryota; class Dinophyceae; order Prorocentrales; family Prorocentraceae; genus Prorocentrum; species Prorocentrum cordatum. The sequence continues at coordinate 852,749 of CAUYUJ010006891.1, read as the reverse complement.
ATGTTCGAGAGAAGCGCCTGGTCACCGCGCGCAGGATGTCCGAGGAGTCGGATGAGTACCAACACATCATGGCGAACATGGCCCAATGCATTTCCGATAATATCCGACGGATGGCTGGCGTAATCTGAGCTGGACAGCCTCCGAGAAGCACTGGGTCATGCCAGACCCCTCCATGGAGGATCGCAACTTCTACTTCGACCCGAAGACCGGCGAGGCCATCTACGCCCAGCCCGATGACTCTCTCACGGAGGACGACATCATCAAGTACTGGGACCTCTTCGAAGAGGCCGACGTGGAGGCCAGATCGTTCATTCAGAACGACTGCTTCAAGGCCGCGCATCAGAACTGTCTGGGCCCCCCCAGCGTGATCGACGCAACGCGGGTCAGGCGCTGGAAGAAGATATACAAAGATACGAACGAGGTCACGTACATCAGCAAGTCTCGCCTTGCTGTAAGGGTTTTCTAGAAACCCCGGAGAACGATGTGATGAGACACTCGTCGACAGCATCACGGCTATCGCAGCGTAGCATCGCCTCGCTGTTGCCACTGGAATATGATCTGATACTGGAAACGTGGGGGCATTTCCGCGGCATTCCTTCAAGGACTGTCTGCCTGAAACTTCGCAAGAACGCGAAGCGCATGGGCATCGAAACCAAGGTGCAGCGGAAAGTGTATCTCAAGCCCCGGCTAACGTTTGGCGCCATTCCAGGAACTACGAGAAGTCAAACATCAGGATTTCTGAGCTGGATCTACCATTCTTCTTCCTGCAACTCTTGAAGCCCATCTACGGCACCGTGGACGCCCCACTTCTATGGCAAATGGCACTTCCCATGTTCGTGATGGAAGATCTGTCTGGTAGTCAATCGGTATTCGATGATAGCTTCTTCATGTGGGTCAATGGTGGCAAAATCAGGATGGTCTGGACAATGCACGTGGACGATATCATAGTCTTGGCGAGGCTGGCTTCCTTATGTTGGAGCTTGACACAGATGGAACAGCGATTTGGAAACATCAAGCGACGCCAGTTGCCATTCACGCGGATGGGCATGAACTGTGAGCAGTTAGGCCCCAGGCACTTGTTCATCCACCAGGAGAGCTGCGCGGACGCGCTGAAGAAGACCTTCATGGAGCCGACGCTGAAGGACAATACGGAGAAGGAATGCGACAAAAAGCAGTAGCACTATCTGAGGAGCGCCCTGTGCAGTTTGCTTTGACTATGACAAGCGAGAACAGACATCTACGGCGACGCTGTCCAATTACAGCAACATGTTCGGAACACCACCATCGGGCACCTAAAACAAGCGAGCCTCATCATAGATCGAACGCAACTGAACAAGACGATGGCCGGACTTCACTTTGCTCCTCTGAATTACCCAATGAAATTGGTATCAGGTGAAGACGCGAATCATGGAGACACAAAAACGTCCTATACTCAAGAAGGCACAGCGGTATGTTTGATTGAGGACCACCTGCATCCTCTTCGAGCTCATCGAGACCACGTTCATCCAGAAGACGCTCATCTGATTGGTGGTGCTTGCCACACATTCTCATTGGCATCCAGCAAAGCGAAGAGGATCTCACACTCGACGTGTAATGCAGAGACCAATGCCAGCTATAAAGTAAATCGGGACGCTCAATGTATTGCCCTTCGCCTCGCGGAAACCATTACCTGTACGGAAAAGCAGCACAAGGCAGCATATATGATAGAGATCTTTGACAGAAGTCTGTACCAAATACGAGTGGGCCATTGCACCGACTGTATGGATTTCAAGCACTTGTGCTGTGAGTGAACGCCATTTGGTGCAACACATGACGACAAGGAAGTGGCAGATCGAGGTTCCGAAGAATACGTTCGTGACGGTGAGGGCGAACATCGAACCCAAGACCAATTTCGACGAGTCGGACCTTATGAATATCAAGGCTTGACGGCCGCCGGGCTGTCCCTTTCTCTCGCCGCTACAGACAATAGATAAATGTAGTATCCGTTCTTTTCAGTGTAGTTGGCGAATACCGGCTTGCAAGGAATGCCATTGATTTCCCATCGTTTGCCTGATATGCTTTTTAAGACACCCACGGGTGTAAACTCTTAACTGGTTTTGATGGTGTTTCATCTCAAAGTCGGGACACTGGAACGGGAGGTAGGATTCAGGTGTGATCAAATGTTCCATATGTTCATACCAGTGTGAGTAGGTTAGCAGTCAGCAAGAACACGGTTCCGATCGAGACGCGTGTGTGCCGACATATTGTGACTCAAGGAAAATATATGTTTTACTTCCGCTCCTCCTCCTTCCTCCTCTTCCCTCCTCCTCCTCCTTACCTCCCTCCCTCCTCTCTCCCTCCGATCCCTCACTGCACGCTCAACCACGGGACAGAAACGTCAGCAATCGAGCCGAAATCGTTCGAACCTGTTGTCCCCCGCGTCAGAGACTGCGTAAGACGGTTGCGAAGGATATTCATATCATATTGGCGTTCCAATGGAACATGTGGGAGCCATCCTGGGATCAAGAAGTCAGTTTCGGATACTGACTCTACTGATTACTTCGCCATGGCAAAAGAAAACACCCACAAGTGTCCTGAGGACCAAGCTGGCGTGGCGCGCGAGTTCGCGCCTGCCCAACCTTCTGCCAAGTCGATGCAGCGCCTCGCCCCTCGCCCCACGATGGCTGGACCCTCCTCCCTCTCTTGTGTACTCTTCCGCCTCCTCCTCCGCCTCCACTTCGAGGTACTCCTCCTCTTCTGCTTCAGCTCCTGTTTGTGATGTCCGCCATCAGGCCAAAACCATCCCCTGCTGCTGCCCCCCCCGCTCCCCCAAGTGAACGCGCGCGCGCGGGCTCGCGCGGAAACGCCTTCGGCCCGCTGCCACGGGACCTCGCGGGCGAAGGGCGCGCGGGCTGCACGTGGCAAGGGGAAGCAGTGTTCAGGCGTCCGTCCGCATGTTCTTTATCGCTCAATTCATTCCTGCCTCGTGCTCCATGGATACCTCTGGGCCCCACATCTGGCCACCTGAATCTATGGCCGACAAGAATGGAACAGGGGGAACAAGGCACGATCCATGATTTGAGGGGCAATTTCAGCATTGACAAAGTCAAGGCCCACGCATCCCGTCGTCAGGTGCTGTCGGCATTCCAGGGTGCACCTGTAACAAAAACAAAATTCGCGGATGACGAAGTGCAGGCCCGTGCCCGGGTGCGCCGACAGCAGTTGACATTCCTCCAAATGATCGCGCAACATTTAAAACTAGTCGAAGGAATTGGCGCCCGGGCTGCACAGTTTGGAACTGCAATAAATCAGGAATATGTATACGTTTATGCGTATACATATTCACTTGATGTACATACACATAAGCATATATACATACACACACGTACACAAACACGTACACATGCAGATACACGTGCATACATATATGCATGCATGTATACACACAACAATGTGACACAAATGGGTCAAACCACCATTATAATGTCCGCCACCGTGCCGCTGGGCACGGAGTGGGCGTGTCCACAGGTCCTTTGCCGAGTCCTCTAAGCCTCAGACCTCTCTCCAGGGGAGTCTTTAAGGGGGCCGGGCCCCAAACTGCCAAATTTGGCGGGGGCCCCTTGCCCTTCACCGCCCCCCCCCCATCGGCCGCGGCCGCGCGTTTTCTGCGCGTCGCGCGGCGAGCGGCCTCGGCCGCTTCGCGGGCAACTCCGGCCCGTCGCCCCGCTGTGTGACAGAGGGGGGGAGGGGATTGGATCGATGGACATGGGGGTGGTCGCATGGGATTGGAACGCGCGGGCAGGTTGGGATCGGGGGGGGGAGGTGGAGGGCGAAGGGGGGCGACGAGGGATCTGGGCCATCTGGGATGGCGAGATGGCAAGATGGCCGCGGAAGTGAAGGAGCGATGGGGGCGCGGGAATGAGGGGGCGAGGGGGCGCGAGAGTGCGGGAAGGAGGTGGCGAGGGGGGTGAGATGCTGAGGGCGCAAAAATGAGATGGCGAGAGGGCGCGCCCATGTCCCCCCCCCTTCCCCGCGCGCGCCTCCCCGCAAAGTCGGGCCCTCCCCGCGCGCCCTTCGACCCTTCGACGCCCGCAGTGGCGGCGCGGGGCGGAGCGGGGGGGGGGGGGGGGGGGGGGGGGGGGGGGGCAAAGGGCGGGGGCGCGCGAGACGCGCCTGGCCGGGGGGGGGGGGGCGGCGCGGAGGGGGGGGGGGGGGGCGGGGGGGAAAGGCGACGGCGCGGGGAGGGAGAACGGGCGGGCAGCGAGACGGCGCAGATGAGGGCGGAGCTGGGCGCGAGAGGCTAGCCGACGCAGCCGCGACAGAATTGCATGTCCGCCGCCCGCCACGGTGCGCCCAAGCTTCGCGGCAGCCCCTTCTTGGCCTCGCCCCTTCCATCTCTCGCCCCTGTCCCGCCGCCGCCCCCTGCCCCACCGCCCGCCCCCTGCCCCCCCCGTCGCGCTCTCGCCCCTCCCACCCCCTCTCTCCATTATCATCATGTTCCCCCTTCTCCGCCTCCCCCTTTTTTTGCACGCGCGCCGCGTAAGTCGCGCGCCTGGGCATGCGGGCCACAACGCAAGTCCAGCGTAGTTTTGCCGACGCTCACGCGCTCGCGCACCTTAAAAGGGCACAGTATAACTGGACGAGCCCATCGCGCGCGCCGCGCCTGCTGACGCTATGAAGCGCCGGTAATCCTCTGGCTGGTAGCACCGCGCGAACAGAGGGCGGAATGGCACCTGGAGCGCCAGGTGCCACGTCATGTGGTGTTTGTTCACCATGCTCCACTTCTTCCTGACAGGCGCAGCGTCCAGGGCCAGCCTAGCCGGCGCCTGGTCACACACCAAAAACCATCTGTCGCTGACTGCAGTCGCCTGCGCTGGTCTGGCGCGAGGAACATCTCTTCCTCGCGATCCCATGGAACCGGAACAAATTATTGAACATGAGGGCTCCTGGTCCTAATGCGCACGTCTCCCGCAAACCCGGTATTCCCCGGCCAGAGCAAGCCCCGCCCGCGCCAGGAAACGGGCCTCAACGGCTTTAACCGCATGGGCCAAGAATGGGAAATCTGCGCGCGGGCTGCCCGGGTCATCCACAATCATGGACAACTAAGAAATCCCCAGATGATGGGGCAATCCCTCTGACGCGCAGATGCCCTGGATGCGCCCCCCCCCCCCCCCCCTCATACGCGCTTAACCCTATCGACGACGCGGCCAGCCTCTTCATCGCATATCAACTCATATAGCAAATCTGCCACCGCGTGTCCTACCGCGCCGAGGTCCACCGCGTGAAGTATGTCCAGGGCCAGGGCGTCAAGGGTCACGCCCCACGTTGTGAACTAGGGGTGGTGGGGGCGCGTAGCCTCTAGAATGCCGCGTCCAGTGCCGAGGGCCATCGTCTGCGTTTGCATATTCGCCCTGGTCTGCGGCGCGCAACCAACGGAAACGATCGCCCCCAGGGCGCGGCACCCCTAACGACGCGAAGCACTCTAGATCGCCCAGCACCCCATGCACGAAGGCACGGCCAGGAGAGGAATGATCGCAGAGGTGCGGGCCAGCCAGGGGGGCCCGAGCGGAATTCAATGGTTCGCCGTTCCTGTCCGCAGCTCCTACCAGATGGAGGCGCCCCCCTCTAGGAAGAAAACCCAAGCCGCGATCTACGGCCCAGGGGCCGCCCTCCAACCCGCGTTCCTGACAGTTGCCCTCGCCCCCTCATGGCATCCTGCCCCTAGCTCCTCTCGCAACCGCCCCCCTGCCCGCCCCCCCCTCCCCCGCGCCCCCACGCCCGCCAAGCGCTGTCCTCTCGCCCGTCATCGCTCCGATCCCCGTCGCCCCCTCACTCCGCAAACCACCCGCGCCCGCCGCCCCGCCCCCGCCCCCCGCCCCCCCGCTGCACCGCCGCCCCCCCGCGCCCCCCGCCGAAAGAAGGAACGCAGCCGAAGACCGCCGAAGCCCGACGCCCCGACCGGGGTCCGCGGAAAAGGCGACGCCAGAGGCCACCGCGCCGAGCCGCGCGGCCGCCCTCCACCGAGGGGGGGCCTTCACCGCTCTCTGTTGCGAGCCCTGGCGTTCGAAGACGTCTGCGCTGCCGCTCGCTCTCGGGGGCCCCGGCGTTCGCAGCCCCGTGCGTCGCCGCGCTTTTGGGGGCCCTGGCGCACGGAGCTTGCAATGTCACCTCTGGTGCTACTTGGCGTCTCCGGGGCTTCTTGGGGGTCTTTTCGGTGTCCTTTGGGTGCCCTTTTTGGCCGTCTTGGGGCCCTTTGGGCCGTTTTGGCGCCCTTTTGGGCCGTCTCGGGGGCCTGTGGCTGTCTTGGGAGCCCCGTGGGGGCCTCTGGGAGCCCTCTTGGGCCGTCTTGGGACCCTCTGGTGCCGCCTCGAGGCCCTGCCGGGCCGCGCTCGGGCCGCTTGGGGGGCCTGGCGGGCCGCCTGGGGACAAGAACCACCGAAACGAGAAAACGCCATCGACTAATCAATATGCGTTGCCTCCGTGGGCACTAACTGCCATTGGCGGCGCTCGCCCGGCGGCCGCGGGCGCGTCGCCCTGGCGGGGGCATCTCGGTGGAGGAGGCGCCCCTGGCGCAGGCTTGGGGGTCGGCATCGGCGGCATATTGCAGCATCTTCGCGGGGGGCGGCGCCTCGGTGAACGGGTTGAAGGACGCTGGCAGGCCGGGCGCCAGCGGCAGAAGGTGCCTGCGTCCAAGAGACCATCCGTCACCGGCGCTGTCGCTGGAGTCTCGGACATAGCGTCGGGATTCTCGGCGGCCTCCGAGCTGCTCTCGATGTCCTCGGGAGTCGGAGTCGGCGGAAGCCGCCCGCGGAGGTGCTCCTCGGTGGCCTCCTTGGCCCCGGGTTTCTTCTGCCCCCCTCCTGCCCGCGCGAGGCTGGCTCTCGTCGCGAGGCCAATCAGCATCGGGGCCAGGGTCCTGGATGTGTCGGAATCTGACTCGGGGAGACTCTCGGCTGCGACATCCCTGGAGGAAGCGATTGCGAACGCGGCGTCGGCTCGAGCCGAAAATGGCTACAGGCCGAGGCCCGTTTCCCATGGCAGCGCTTGCTCGGCCATCCTGGGGCACTCCTGGAACCGCCTTGACGTGCTCGGCCGGGAGGTGCGCCTTAGCTCTCCGAGATTCTCCCGAGCCCCTGATCGACCCGAGAGTCGCCCACTGAGCTAGTGGCGCCAGGGCCCTCGTGAAGATCTCGTGGAGGCCCCCACCTACGATGCTCGGGGGGTCCCCGAGGCTCGCCGCGAAACCCGAAACCGATCGGGCCCTGGCTCTCCTGCAGGCCCCGGCCTCTCGGAACGAAACCGAACCCCTTCTGGAGCTCTGGCCCGGCCGGGGCGAAATTGAATCCCTGGGCGAAATTCGCGGGGGCGGGGCCGCTCGCGATGACGGGGGGCGCCGATGGCGAGACAGGCGATGAGGAGGACGGAGGCTGCGCGCCTCCCCGTTGTCCTGAAGCAGCGGGGGGGGTCCGTCTCCGAGCCTTAATCAAGGCCCCCTTGCCGAGAAATCGGCAGGACGAAAGGCGGCCTCGGGCACTGCCAGCGGCGCCCCCAGGCCCTGCGCGACGGCTGCCATCTGGCGCCCAGTTCCGAGCCGCGCGAGCGCCGCGCTGCGCTCCAGCGCGTTCGACTTCATCTGATTCGAAGGTAGATCGACGTACGCGCCCCAGGAATTGGAGAAGACTGACTCTGAGAATGCGCGGCGCGACATGCGCCAGCACGGCGGTCTCCATGACTCCCAGGACTCTGACTCGGCACAACGGAAACAGGGCGCCGCGCGCGACCCTCGCCGGGCCGCCGACCCCATGCGCCGCCACGGGCCCCCAGGGGCTCTTCGGGGCGAGCTCGATCTTCATGCCGTACTTCGCCAGCGCGACGGACTCACGGTTCAGGGCCTCGGGCCCGACGAGGTCGCTGACCGCGCCCGGGTCGACCAGGCCCCGGGTAAGGAGCGCCGCCAAGAATTCGCCGCCCTCCTGGGCGCTGGCCTGGGCCCCTCGCCAAACCTTCAGCTGGTCGTCCGTCGCACTCTGGCCGGCCAGACCCTCCGTGCCCGGTGAGCGCATACCCCGCCAGGCGTTTGTCCGTCTCGGCCGTCGCTGCCGGGCGCCCGCCGCCGCCGAACTTCGGGCATTCGCCCCCCTGGCGCCCCTTCTCGTGGCGCAGCTTGCACTTGGTGATCTTCATTGAGGCTTCGATGGACAGCCTAGCCTGCCGCGAACGCGGTCGGGCCTGCGCCCGCGACCTCCTCGGCCGCCGCGCCCCTTGCCTCTACCCTTGGGCAGCCGTCCCCGGGGGCGGCCGCTGGCGCGAACCAGGGGGCCGCAGTGCTCTCTGTCTCGCTTGGCCGCGATCTTCATCTCTCTGTTCTGCGTCCAGGTGGGATTGTTCGGGCGCGCCCAGTGCCGTCAGCGCCTCGTCGATGTGGTCCTCGAACAGATCCAGATCCTCCATCTCCGCCAGGAGGATCTCGGTTTCGAGCTCCTCACGCCCCTGGCCGCCCAGCTCATCGGCCGCGCCCTCGTCGCCCAGGTCGGGGCCGCCATCCTCGAACCCATGGGGGTGCGAGGGAAAGGAAGCCTGCTGATGGCTGCGGGTGGAGTCTGGCTCTTCGGCCCCCCCCCGCCCTAAACAGCACGCTGGCGGCGCCCCTACTGCCGGACAGCAGGCGCCCCGGGCCTGAGGCGCCCATATTAGCGGAACGCCCAGGCCGCGCCCTCACGCTCTAGTCTTCCGCGGGCCACCGCCCCGAGGTTCTGCGCGCGCTGCGACGCGAGCCGAGCCCCCTCCTCCAACGTCGAGCCCTTGAGCGTGGAAGAGAGCCGCATCTGATTCCCCATCGGCCTCTGCGAACTGGGCCTCGCGGCGACCGACATGCCGGGCCAGGGCCCCCTCGGGCACCCGCGTGCTCTCGCAAAGGGTTTTGCGGCCAGAGCGTCGGAGGTCGTCTCCTTCGCGTCCGCCAATCTCGAGGCCCATCCTGTTGAGGGCCGCCTCGAGCCAACCGGCCCCTGTCAATGTCTTCGCAGGGATATCTTCGAAATTCATATGCATGCCCCAGTCGAAGAGTCGCAAGAACTTCTCTGAGAATCTCCAGACCTGCACGTCTGTGTGTCCCGCTCCATCGTTCTAGTGCCCCGCGCCATTGTCTGTAGAACATCCAGCCTGGCCAGGGTCGTGGGTCTGTGTAGTCACCTCGTCTGGGAGGGTGTTTCCAGCGGCTGCTCCAAATGCCCCCTTCCCACCATCCTCTGGACCGGCTGTCGGACTCGTCCCACGGCGCGTCCTTCCTGTCCCAGCTCTTGCCGTGCTCGTTCCAGTCCTGCTGCTGCTTGCTGTGGCTCGAGTCGATCCATCCCCGACCGCTGGAGCTGCTCTCGTCTTCGTGTCGGGGATATTCTGACCTAGGTCAATGCAGACCCGGGCCAATCATGCTTTGCAGAATCTTGCAAGATCCTGCACCCAAGCCTGGGCCAACGCGAAAGATCCTGCAAGATCCTGCGGGATCCTGCACCCAAGCCCGGGTCAATGCGACCCTGGAATTGCAGGATCCTGCAGGATCGGGCGTTCTGGCTGACCCCTGTTTGCATTGACCCCCGTCTCAAGGCTTCCGATCCTTGGCCACCTCGCGGTGTCCAGCGACGATCGCCTGCTGCCAAGGGTCCTGACCATCTGCATTCTTACCCGCTGCTGCCATTGCGTCCTGGACAATGGAACGGATCATCTCCTTCAGCTTCTCCGGCGTGACTGCGGGGGGCGCCGTCGTCCTTGGCCGCTCCTCGCCTGCACCCGCGGCAAATCTGCTGGTGTCGCCTTCCTCGGCGACCCGAACCATGGCCGTGGACCGCACCGCCCGGCTGTTGAGAGCCGGCCCGTCCTGGTGCTCGCAGACAGCGAGCGCCTCGCGCCGTCTAGGCGCTGGCGCGGCTGCCAATGGCACCGCGCCGTCTAGGCGCTAGCGCGGCTGCCAATGGCACCGGACCCGAAACGGCTCCGCTACCAACAGTGGCAGCAGCAGCAGCAACAGCAGCAGAATCCGATGGCTTCCCGGGCCTTGAGCCACGCGGCAACACGCGGATCTGACACTCGAAATCCAAACTCTAAACTTGTCAGGGGAATTAATCAACCCGCAACACAAGCATGTATGTGTGTATGTGTGTTGGCATGTATGGACGAATGCATGGATGCATGAATGTACGTATACGTATGTATGGATGGATGGTTGTATGCATGTCTGTCTATATGTACGTATGTATGTCGTATGATTGTATGGCTATATGTATGTTGGATGTGTGCATGTATTAGAGCAGGCATGCATGCACGCATGCATGTCTGTATGTGTATATGTATGTATGTATGTATGTACGAACGTATGTATGTATGTGTGTATGCATGTTTGTTTGTATGGATGGATGGATGTATGCAGGCAAATAGGTACGTAGGTCGGCGTGCAGGTGTGAAGTCTTGCTCGTGTGGAGCGGGTGCGTGATCCTGAAGTTCCCTTCCTCTTGTGTTGCAGCCGTCCTCGCTCAACACATCCCGTAGTTTGAACGGCTGAGGTGGTGTAAAGCCGGTGGGGATTTCACGTTTTGGAAACGTGTCAGCCTCACCTCCCCCCATACCCCCCCAGCTCCGCAGTGGGGAAGGCGGTGGGGCGTAGGCTGTCGGAAAACTTACTTGAGAAAACCAGGGTCATGTATGCAGTTGGTCGCCGCTGATGGCTACAATATCAATGTATGCGTGTTGTGCAATCATTTGCTCCATCCGCCATCGCAATCACTCTGCCTAGCCGCCGACGAAAAAATGTGTTTTCTGCCCGCCTGCACGTGCGTTGCGCGGTCGGCCCCGAGCTGCTGTCCAAAGGCGGCGAAGGTGGCATGCGTGCGCCCCCCGTGGGTGACCCGCGCGAGGAGGAGACGAACCTCAGCCGCCTCTACGCTGCGCCTCGAGAAGGGGAAGGGGTAGGAGGCGAAGCAGGCAGAGGGGAGGTGCAGGAGGGATGAGGACGTGCGCCAAGTCCCCCTCGACCACTCAGTCTTCGAGGTGGCGTCGTTTCGACAACTCTTCGGCACGCATGATCACGAGGGAGGGTGGAAGATGAGATACGGGAGTTGGAAGGAAGGAGTGTCCGTCGGGAATGGAGCCGGGAGGAAGGAAGCGGCGAATATGGATAGATAAAGGTCAGCTCACACGGCTGGAATGGCCATAGAGAAGATGGAGCTAAAACTCAATGTGGAGGACAGGGCTGAAAAGATGGAACCGATTCACCGTCTCGCCTCCAAATCGAAACTTGATTGAGTATTACTCGCCACCGGCGCCCCCCTGAGGGACAAGCGGTGGATGTTTGTTCCGGATTTCCAGTTTCCTCTGAGCATGTTCCGATGCGATCGCACCGCCTGACTGCGCACCGCCACGCCGCGCCTAGCTCGCGCAGCCTGCGGCGGGCGCGACCCTTGCAGCGCGGACGCTGCGGCGTCTAACGCGCACGATTCGGGTAGGCGAGTCGCTTCCCGAATGGAAAGGCCTCATCTTGCCCGCCCGCGCCCGCGATGTCCGCGCTCTGCACGCGCCGCCCCGTCAGAACAACAAATCCGGCCTCAGCCCCTGCCCATGGCGACATTACTGCAATCAGGGGCAGAACGGTGTGCTTCCCGCGTTGAGGATGCCGCAATCAAACTATGAGTTACGGTGCGACAGAGGAAGAAACGAACGAAACGATATACGTGGATCGAGACAGTCGTCCACGACACCCGTTGTTGAGCCCAGAGCGAAAACACATCGATTATATGAACGAACTAAACATAAACTATCACATGGACAACACCGTCTCTCGCTTAGAAACTACTGGTCGGCGTTCGTCTTTTGACTTACGGGCCCAGAGAATGCCTCCGTCCTCCGTCACCTATCCTCCCCTCCAACCCGATCCTTTTCCTCCTCCTCCTCCTCTTCATCATCATCATCATCATCATCCCCCTCTCCCTCCTCCCTGGTGAATCATATGTGCGAAAGGTATTGGAACCAATGTGCCCTGATAGTGGCTCTACAAGAGCAGGTCCGTAAAGGCGGTCGGGCTCACCGAGAATCAATGGAAGGTAGCGCGCCCACCGCTAAACTACCTATGAGAACCCAAACCCAATCACCAACGAACACCAGACTACGGCAACAGAGGAAGCGACACAACTCCAAACCACTCACGGCAAACGCACACAGGCGCCAATGCCATCCTGAGATCCGCTATGATAGCCTGGAAGGGAAAAGACAACGAAACGATGGGGCTATGCAGGCGTAAGCGCGAACATGGCAACACGGGCGCCCCATGGGGGACGGCCTGGGCCTGTTTTTGGTCGGCGGCCGCAGGAAGTCGAGCAGCGCGCAGGCGGCGGCGGAGCGCATCCGCAGCAAAGTGGGACACAAAAAACCGAAGGGGAGGCAGACGCGCGCGAAGCGCAAGGGCGGAGGGCTGGAGGAGGGCCCGACGGTCTGGGCACGAGCGGCACCCCGCAGGCCCGCCGACCTGGCGGCAGGCACTCCGTCGTAGCAGGTGTCGAGCTCCTGAAGCGAGTGGACAGCACGAGACAAGACTGGCGCGTGATACATGATACTGCCAGAACTGATAGTAACGATGCGCGATGGGGATGCAATGGCCTTGGAACGCGAGAAGTGGCGCGGCCAACGAAAGTGGCCAAAGATGGGCCGAAGAGGCAAGGATGCAAGGGTACCCTTGGAAAGTCGCCAACCCTTACTACCAGTGTCGAGTGGACCACGCCCACCTTGTCCCCAGATGAAAAAGCTTGACAGGGAGAGAGCAGACTCTGCGGTGATGCTAGGAAGTATGGGGAGTTCCGAGGTCTCGACATTGGGCGAAGGGGGAAGGGCGGGTCTGGCTCTGGACTTATGCTGAATGCAATTGTTTGCAACAGCGCGTCCTATGGAGGAGGCCCCAAATGCTCGAAACTGGCACCAAACACTGCCAACATCTACTCTATGGGGGGGGGGGGCGGCGAGGGGGGGGCGAGGGCCCGCGCCGATCTGCAAAATAATGTATACGAAACGATCACCTATGAAATTCGTTTCCACGATCAGCTCTTCATGCTTCGGAGGAGACCGTCGGCAATAGAGGAGAGCTCACATGCAGAGACGATAAGGCGCTTAGCCATGCACGTCCCCCAACCCACGGAATTCCACATCACTGGCAGGCCCAAACCACGTACCCCCGCCCAATGCGAATATGACGAACTACTGCACTGGCGGGCCGCAATCACCAAGAGGGGACATGGTGGACCCAGCTGTGTCCCTCCCTCGATGTCCTTAGTCTTGGGATCCACTCTCTGTGCTTATTTTCTATATTTCTTTTTCTTTTTTTTGTTCTCTCTCTCTCTCTCTCTTTCTCTCCCTCACACTCTCTTTGAATGACAAGTGCACAGATGCGTATGTTATACATCTCCGAAAGGACCTAAGTGACGGGCAGGTCTACATCTTCCCCAGCTTGCGCCAGGACTGTCAGGTCGCGGCACGAGGCTCCACCACCTTGAGGATGAAGAGAGGAAGGACAACGACGACAAAGTGGGCAGGCTTCTCGGGTCACAAAGGACATGCCAGTTTTTCCTGCTGGCCTTGGCGTGGCGACGGCAGTGCTAGATCAAATATTAAACATGTACTGGAAACAACCCACGCGCCCCCATCCATTGGCGCGCGGATGGTCCACCAATGCAAATGCGCCGGTCCGGCGTGTGAGTTTGAAGGAGCCTCAGCTACAATTTCGAGGCTGAGGCTGAGCTTCAGCCTCTGGGGGGGTTGCCGGGGTGGCTCTGCTGGGGAAGGGGGAGAGGGGGGGGGGGACGAGTTTTCCGGCGCTTTCCGGGGGCTGGTTTTTCAGAAGACCACAGTCTCGAGGATTCGTCGAGAGAGTGGTCGCGGTCGCAGAGGCCTCTGGAGACCGTCCAAGAGAGCCCCGAGACCCTCAAATATCGCTCGAAGACGCCCAAGATGGCCCTAAGACGGCCCAAGAGACCTTCAAGACGTCCCAAGAGGCCTCCAAGAGGCCTTCCACGAGGTCCCCAAGAGGCGAAAATTGTTGATTTTCATTTGTTTTTGTCTACGTTTTTGGGGCTGTCGTTTTGTTCGACTTTGCTACGCTCCACCACGGCCCAAGAGGCCCCGACGACCACTCCAAGACGGCCCAAGAGACTCCCTAGACAGCCCCAAACCGGCCCAAGAGGGCCCACAGACGGCCCAAGAGCCGCCCAAGACGGCCCACGAGGCTCCCAAGACTGGCCCAAGAGGATCCAAAAAAGGAGCAAACAACTAAAAGATTCTAGCCTTCCGCCCCAAGAGGCCCCCAGGAGGCCCCAAGAGTCCCCAAAGAGGCCCCCAAGAGGACCCCAAGACGCCCTAAGAGGCCCTGTAGAAGCCCAAAAGCCCCACGAGGCCCCAAAACAGCCTGATCGTCGATTCGGGTGCTGCCGGAGACGGCCCTGTCCCAAGTTCTCCTCAGCTTCCAGCGCCTTCTTGGAGGCCCTGGGGCCCTCTGGACTTCGTGAGGGGTGCTGTGGGGGCCAACTGGACCTCCCTGTGCCTCCCTGGGCATCACCGGAAAAAGCTGAGACCACCATTACAGGTCTCCAAGGTGGGGTCGGAGTGGATGGGGTTGGAGGATCGCGCCGCATCGTCAATGCATCATCGACGCATCTGCGATGCATCGGCGACGTCGGCGTGGAGAAAGACGGGTTCCCCATCGAGCTGCATCGTCGATGCATCGCCGATGTGGCACGATCCTCCGACGCCATCTGCCCAGACCCTATCTGGGAAACTTAAACTAGTGGGCCTCTGAGGCCTCCCCTGGCAGCCCCCGGCCCTCCACCCCGCCGCCTCGCCGGCGAACCCCCGCCGTTGCCGCGCCGCAAACCGTGGGCCGCACGCGGTCCTCGTCATCTGCCACCACGAAAGGGCTAATGCTGTTGCAGAAGCTGTCGGCCGGCCAAGCGGGCAGTGGGCGCCCCGACGGGCACAGGTGGGCAGGAAACGCAGGAGGAGACATGGTGAGGTCAGGCAAAGGACGCGTGGGAGGTGCAGTACTTGTCCTGGCCCTCGAGGCGAGAAGCCCTGCGTAGTACGTGCATGCAGGCACGGGCCCCGTCTGGGAGCCAACGAAAAGACGAGAGGGAGAAAGACCTCGCCGTCCGCATCATTACGTACACATGCGTATAAAGAGCCGCAACGGGCGGCGCCACCTGGAAACACCAATGCCAATGTGGGCCAGTCGGGTCAAGCGCGGCAATACCCACTTCTGATTCGCCACCACCGCGTTTTTGTATCATGTGTTCGTGCGGGTAGAATGCGCGCGCTTGCGTGCGTGAACCTGACCACACAAGAACGGGAAACGCCGCTTTGTCCACAAGGCTTGTCAGATAGCGTCTGGCTGAACACGCCAATAACTCCGCGCTGGCGTGCCGCGCTGGTCTGCCGCGCTGGCCTTGCCTCCTGTCCATCATGTTCCTCCTCCTCCCCTGTTTCCTCCTCCTCCTTCCCCTCTTCGACGTCATCTGCCTCTTTCCTCCTCCCACTCCTCCTGCAGATACTGCTGCCGCGCGAGCCCCCACCCACAAACGATTAGCCATGGATCGCGCGGGGGGGGGGGCCAAGCGCCTTCCCCACAGATAGTTCGCCAGAATTTGCGTCGCGCGCGGAGAGCGGGATTAGTGGTTGACTATCCGAACTTGGTGGTTGCTGCGGTTGCTCTGGTGCGAGCGTGCGTGTATGTACGCGTGCCCGTGTATGTGCCTGTGTGAGCGGCTGTGCGCGCGTGCGTGCACGCGTGTGCTAAATTGTGTTATGGGAGCGACGGGCGGGGGGGGGGGGATGTGCGGCGTGCGTGCGGGGTGCGTCATGGGGCCGACGGGCGGGGTGAATGCACGGCGCGCGTGCGTGATGTGTCATGGGGGCCGCGGGCGGGGGGGGGGCGCGCGGCGTGCGCGCGCGATGTGTCGCGGGGGCGGCGGGCGGGCGGGATGCGCGGCGCACGTGCGAAATGCGTCATGGGGGCGACGGGCGGGGGCATGCACGGCGCGCGCGCGATGAGGGAGGAAGGAATGATGATGATGATGATGATGATGATGATGATGATGATGATGATGATGATGATGATGATGATGATGATGAGGGGGAGGAGGAGGAGGAGGAGGAGGAGGAGGAGGAGGAGGAGGAGGAGGAGGAGGAGGGGGAAGAGGAGAAGGAGGAGGATGACGGAGGAGACGGAGGATAGAACGAGGATACCTCTGAGACGGAGGGGGCCTCAGATACGGAGACCTCAACGACGGATAGGACCTCAGAAACGGAGGAGACGGAAGAGACGGAGGAAGCATGACCTCAAACCAAGATGTTGCACGCGCAGTTGTTCCGAGGATGTCTCTAGCGAAGACTTCACTGTTAAACGAAAGACGTCTTAACAACACGGTTTCAAAATCTCAATTTTCCGTGGATGTCCCAGGCGACGCGGCAATTTTCAACGATTCGCTAAATCTCGAAAGCGAAATCAGTAGCTTTTTGTCCGAGGATGTCTCGAGCGAGGGCCTCATTGCTAACTCAAGACGTCTTAACCACACGACCTCAACAGCTCAACTTTTTGTATGCTGATCCAGATAGGGGGCCTGACCAAGCAAGGACGGGAAGCGCCGCTTTGTCCACGAGGCATATCAGATAACGTCTGGTTGAACACGCCAAAGAACTCCGCGCTGGCGCGCCGCGCTGGGCTGCCGTGCTGGTCTGCCGCGCTGGCCTTGCCTTCCCCATCCTTTCCTCCTCCTCTCCTCCCTCCTCCTCCTCCTCTTCCCCTCTTCGATCTCATATGCCTCTCCACCCCCCCCCCGCTCCTCCTGCTGCCGTCGCTGCTGCCGCTGCCGCGCGAGCCCCCCCCCCGCAGACGATTAGCGGGATTGGCGGTTGCTGCTCCGAGCTCAATGGTTGCCCGCGGTTGCCGCGGTTACTCTGGCGCAAGCGCGCGCGCAGCGTCGCGTCATGGGGGCGACGGGGGAGGGGGCGAGGGCGGGTGCGGCGCGCGCGGGATGCGTCGCGGGGGCGACGAGCGGGGGGGGGGCCCTGGAGGTCGGAAAGGTGCGTGGCATAAAAGAACGCGCTGTCGACGTTGAAAAGAATGATGTCATCTACGATGGCCGCAAGTGCGATGCGCCCCGGTTTCAACATCGCCGGTTTCGCGTCGACCGCTTCGACCAAAGTCTACGAGGGAATCCCAATTTCCCAGGCGACCGCCGTCCAATCTGCACGGCGACATAACTGAAGCAATCCATGATGCCGTATCGCGGGGCACGCGGTTTCGGAGATTCTGGGGTGTCTGGAATGTATTGCTGCAAATCTGGAATTCCTGGAACGACGTTTCGGAATTTCCGGAAGTATGGTTTGCATTGAAAGAATACTAAGAATTCTGGAATTTCAGGAATTGCGATTTGGGCGATGCGGAATTTCGGGAATGGCGCTTGTCGCGGTTCGGAATTTCAGAAATTTCGCGCATGGCCACCTGGCGCCCGGGAACTGGCGCAGCGTTGCCGCTCGCCTAAGCCCGCGGTCGCCTGGGGAAGTTGAACTCCGGAGATCCGACGTTGCACGAGGCGGCCCGCGTCGAGCCAACGCCGCTGCAATGGGGTCGCAACGCGCGCGCGGCCATCTCTGATGACATCGCAACGTTCGGCATCGGCGCCGCGCCCCTCGATGCCGCGCCACCTTGCGACCTCCAGAGATGCGCGGCGCGCGCGCGGGGTGCGCCGCGGGGGCGACGGGCGGGCGGGGCGCGCAGCGCGCGCGCGCGGGATGCGCAATGGGGGCGCGGGGGGCGCGCGGCGCGCGCGCGCGGGATGCGTCGCGGGGGCGACGGGCAGGGGGCGCGCGGCGCGCGCGCGATGAAGGGGGAAGATGACGAGGACGAGGCGGTGGGGGGTGAGGAGGGCGGGGGAGAGGAGGAGGAAGAGGACGACGGAAGAGACGGAGGAGACGGGGAAGAGACATCACACCTCGGAGACGGAGGAGACCTCAGAGACGGAGGAGCCCGGGGCCTCAGAGAGGAAGGAGACCTCAGACGGAAGGGGCGGAGGGGACAGGACCTCGAGCTAAGACGCCGCGAATGCGGTTGTCCGAAGATGTCTCTAGCGAGAGCCCCAGGTTCAACCAGTAACCTCTGAAGCCTTAACCACGCGGCTTCAACAACTCAATGCTCCGAGGATATCTTAGGCGAAACGGCAGCGCCCAACGATTCGCTGACTTTCGCGAGCGAGCTCCGAAACTCACAGCTCGGGAGCGTCTCCAACGAGCGACTCAATCCTAACGAAACGCGTCTCACACGTGCGATCTCAACATCTCAATGCGTCGAGGATGTCTCCGACGAAACGGCAATTTTGAGGGGCACCTGGCCGGGCAAGAACGGGGCGCGCCGCCTCGCCCACAAAGGTAGTCGAATAACTTCTGCTTGAGCGCGCCAAAGAACTCCGCGCTGGGCTGCCGTGCAGGTCTGCCGCGCTGTCCTTGCCTCCCCCCATCCTTTTCCTCCTCCCCATCCGCCCCCTTCCTCGTCTCCCCTCTTCGACGTCATCTGCTCTCTCTCTCTCTCTCTCTCTCTCTCTCTCTCTCTCTCTCTCTCTCTCTCTATCTCTCTCTCTTCTCTCTCTCTCTCTCTCTCTCTCTCTCTCTCTCTCTCTCTCTCTCTCTCTCTCTCTCTCTCTCTCTCTCTCTCTCTCTCTCTCTCTCTCTCTTCTCTCTCTCTCTCTCCCCCCCCCCCCGCCTCCTGATGCTGCTGCTGCTGCGGCTGCCGCCGCTGCCGCGCGCCCCCCCCCCCCCCGCAGACGATCGGCCGGGGGGTCGCGCGGGAAAAGGGGGGGGGGGGGGGGGCGCGAACGCCCCCCGCGGGGGGCTCGCCAGAACTCGCGTCGCGCGCGGAGGGCGGGATTAGCTGTTGCTTCTCCGAGCTCAGTAAAGCCTGTGGTTGCTGCGGTAACTCTGGCGCGAGCGGCCGCGCGCGCGCGTGCAGGGCTGCGTCGCGGGATCGAAGGGGGTCGCGCGCGCGGGATGTGTCGCGGGGGAAACGGGCGCGGGGGGCGCGCGGTGCGCGCGCGCGGGATGCGTCGCGGGGGCGACGGGCAGGGGGCGCGCGGCGCGCGCGCGGGATGCGGGGGGGGGCGGGGTGGGTGGGGGGGGGGGGGGGGGGGGGGGGGGCGAGGGGCGACGGAGGAGGCGGGGGAAACGGGGGAGAGACGGAGGATACCTCAGAGACGGAAAAGACCCCAGAGACGGAAGAGACGGATACCTCAGACGGAGTCAGACGGAGGGGGCCTCAAAGACGGAGAAGACGGAAGAAACGGAAGAGACAGGACCTCGAGCTGAGATGCTGCGAGGGCCGTCATCCGAGGACGTCTCTAGCGAGAACCTCATTGTTAACAAAGGACGTCTTCACCGCGCGTCTTCAACGTCTCAAGTGTTCGAGGATGTCTCAAGCGAAACGGCAATGCCCAACGATTCGCTGAATTTCGTGAGCGAGCTCAGTAGCTCAGCCCCCAAGATGTCTCGAGCGAAAACCTCATTTTCCATAGGAAACGTCTTCATCGCGCGGCCTCGACGCCTCAATGTTTCAAGGGTGCACTGAGCGAAACGGCAACTTGGCGCCATTTCGCGGGCGAGCTCCGAAACTCATCGCATATGTCTCGAGCGAGAGCATCATTTCTCACGGAAGGCGCCTCAAACATGCGATTTCAACGCGTCAACTTCTCGAGGATTTCTGAAGCGAAACGGCCGCTGAGGGGAACCGGGCCGGACAAGAACGGGGGGCGCCGCTTTGTCCACGAGGCGCGTCAGATAACGTCTGGTTGAGCGCGCCGAAGCATTCCGCGCACGCGTGCCGCGCTGGTCTGCCGTGCTGGTCTGCCGCGCCGGCCTTGCCCCCCCCCCCCCCCGCTCCCTCCTGGACCTCCCCCTTCCCCTCTTCGAAATCGTATTCCTCACTTTCCCCCTCTCAATCCTCCTGCCGATGCTGCCGCCGCTGCCGCTGCCGCGAAAGCCCCCCCCCCCGCGCGGGCGATCGGCAGGGGGTCGCGCGGGGGAGAAGGGGCCCCGAGCGCCTTCCCCGCAGTGTTCGCCAGAACTCGCGTCGCGCGCGGAGAGCGGGGCTCGTGGTTGCTTCTCCGAGCTTAGTGGTTGCCCGTGGTTGCTGCGGCTACCCTGGCGCGAGCGTGCGCGCATGCGCGCGTGCCTTCGCGCGCGCCAGCGCGAGCGGCTGATTGCGCGAGCCCGCGCTGGATTGCGCCGCGGGGGCGACGGGGGGGGTGGGGGCGAAGGGGGGGGGCGGGGGAGCGGGCTCGCGGGATGCGTTGCGGGGGCGACGGGGCGGGGGGGGGCGCGCGGCGCGCGCGCGGGGCGCGTCGCGGGGGCGAAGGGGGCGGGGGTTGCGCGGCGAGCGCGCGGGGTGCGCCGCGGGGCGACGGGCGGGCGGGGCGCGCGGCGCGCGCGCGGGGCGCGCCGCGGGGGCGACGGGCGGGGGAGGTGCACGGCGAGCGCGCGCGATGAAGGAGGAGAGAACGAGGAGGAGGGGGGGGGGAGGCGCGGAGGAGGGGGGGGGGGGGGCGGAACAAACGGGGGAAACGGAGGAGGAACGGAGAAGACGGAAGGAAGACGGAGGAAACGGAAGAAAAGGGAGAGGGACGGAGGAGACCTCAGAGACGGATGAGACCCCCGAGACGGGGGAGACGGAAGGAACGGAGGAGACATGACCTCGCGCTAAGATGCTGCGAGGGCCGTTATGCGAAGACGTCTCTAGCGAGATCCTCATTGTTAGTAAAAGACGCATTAACCGCGCGGCTTCGACATCTCAATATTCAGGGGATGTCCCGCGCGAAGCGGCAATTTCCAACGGTGCGCTGAATTTCGCGAGCGAGCTCAGTAGCTCATTTTCCAAGGACGTGTCGAACGAGAGCCTCGCGTGTAATAGGGGGCGTCTTAACCGCGCGGCTTCAACATCTCAACTGTTCGAGGAGGTAGATGCTGAGTTCCGCGAGCGCATATTTCGAGGATGTCTCGAGCGAGAGCCTTATGTTTGACGAGAGGCGTCCCGAACGCGCGATTTTCACGTGCCACTTGCTCGGGGTTGTCTCAAGCGAAACGGCCATTTTGAAGGGGGCATTGCTGGGCGAGAACGGGAAGCGCCGCTTCTTCGAAATCGCGCGCGCGCTCGCGCGTGGAGCTGCGCCAGACAAGCACGCGCGCAATCGCAATCGCTGGCCCCCCCCTGCATGCCCAGATTGTTGTCATTGGTAGCTTGCGTTTAGTGGTTGCCTGCGTTTGCTTTGGTCAGGTGCTGTGCGTGGCGCGTGCGCGCGCGTGTGCGTGTGCGTGAGTGCGTGCGTGCGTGTGCCTGTGTGTCTGCGTGCGCCTGCGCGCGGTTGCGCGCGCGCGCGCGGCTGCGTGCACGGGGCGCGCGCTGGGCGGGCGGGGATGGGGGGGCGCGGCGCGCGCGCGGGGCGCGCATTGGGGGCGGCGGGCGGGGGGGGGGCGCGCGGCGGGCGCGCGGGGTGTGTCATGGGGGCGACGTGCGGGGGGGGGTGCGGCGTGAGTGTGGTGTGTGTGGCGTGCGCCCCCGTGTGGCCATTCGCGCGCTGTAGGTGCGTCGCGCGTCGCATGCGCCGCGCGTTCCGTCGCGCGGCAGTCGGCGGCGACGGCGCTGGCGACGACGATGGCGATGGCGATGGCGTTGGCCATGTTCGCGATGGTGACGATGCCGATGATGATGGCAACGGTGGCGCTACTAATGTTGGCGATAATGGCGGCGACGATGATGACGGCGATGCCAGCTGCGATGATCGCCCGACCTGCTTGGCGTTTTCGCCCGCGCGGCCGCTTTAACCCGCCCATGCTGCGAATTCCGTTCTCCGAGGAGGTCTCTAGCGAGAGCCTCATTTGTTGCGAGGGATTTCTTGGTGGCACAGCTTCAACAACTCAGTTGTTCGAGGATCTCGGGCGAAGCGGCAACTCCCATCGATTCGCTGAATTTCGCGAGCGAGCTCCAAAACTCCACGTTCGAGGACGTCTCGAGCGAGAGCCTCATTTGCAGCGCGGGGCGCTTCAAGCGAACGATTCCAACAGTTCAATTGTTCCGGGGCTGTCGAGCAAAACAACCATTTTGATGGGGAGCCTGACCGGGCAAGATCGGGGAGCGCCGCGTTGTCCGCGACGCTTGTCAGATAACGTCTGGTTGAGCACGCCAGAGAACTCCGCGCTGGCGTGCCGCGCTGGTCTGCCGCGTTGTCCTGCCGCGCTGGCCTTGCCTCCTCCCTGTCCTTCTCCCCCCCCTCTCCTTCTCCCCCTCTTCGGCGTCATCTACCTCTTTTCCTCCTCCCACTCCTCGCGCTGCTGCTGCCGCTGCTGCCGCGGCCGCGCAAGCCGCCCCCCCCCCCCCGCAGACGATTGGCCAGGGGTCGCGCGGGGGGGGGGGGGGCGCAAGCGCCTTTCCCATTGAGATTTCGCCAATGCTCGCGTCGCGCGCGGAGAGCGGGATTAGCGGTTGCTTCTCCGAGCTTAGTGGTTGCCTGCGGTTGCTGCGGCTACTCTGGCGCGAGCGCGCGCGCATGCGCGCGTGCCTGCGCGGGCGGCTGCGCGCGCGCGCAGGGTTGAATTATGGGGGCGCTGGGGGGGGGGAAGGGGGCGCGGCGCGCGCGCGGGATGCGTCGCGGGGGCGACGGGCCGGGGGGGTGCGCGGCGCGCCTGCGGGATACGTTGCGGGGGCGACGGGCGGGGGGGCTGCGCGGCGCGCGTGCGAGATGTGCGATGGGGGCGACGGGCGGGCGGGATGCGCGGCGCGCGTGCGGGATGCGTTGCGGGGGCGACGGGCCAGGGGGATGCGCGGCGCGCGTGCGGGATGCGTCGCGAGGGCGACGGGCTGGGGGATGCGCGGAGCGCGTGCGGGATGTGCAATGGGGGCAAAAGGCGGCCGGGATGTGCGGCGCGCGTGCGGGATGCATTGCGGGGGCGACGGGCGGGGGGGGGCGCGCGGCGCGCGCGCGCGCGACGAAGGGGGAAGATAATGATGAGGAGGAGAAGGAGGAGGAGGAGGAGGAGGAAGAGGAGGTCGGGGAAGAGGAGAAGGAAGGGGATGACGGAGGAGACGGAGGAGATATGTAGGAGACGGCCTTCATCGACGGAGAAGACGGATACCTCAGAGACGGAACAGACAGGACCTCGAGTTAAGATGCCGCGAGTGCCGTTGTCCGAGAATGCGTCGAGCGAGTGCCTCATTTTTTGTTTTACGAAAGAAATCTTAACCACGCGGCTTCAACATCTCAGTGTTTCGAAGGTGTCCCAGGCGAAACGGCAATGTTCAACGATTCGTTGAATTTGTCGAGCGAACTCAGAAGCTCATGTGTTCGAGCATGTCTCGAGCGAGGGTCTCATGTCTAACGCGTGGCGTCTCAAACGTACGGTTTCAACATCTCAGAGAGAGCGTGATCTACCGCCGTTTGACTATGGAAAATTGCCGCCCTTTTCCTCCAGAACCCTGGGGTCCACCCCCCCCTCCGAAATCCCCCCATCCCCCCCCCCTGCTGACCCCCCCCCCCTTCCCCGCCCCCCCCCCCCCCCCCCCCCCCGGCACACCCCCCCCCCCCCTCGAACTGGAAAGCGGGGGGGGGGGGGGGCACTACCTGTTCAACCCCCCCCCCCTTCGAAAACCGGGGGGGTCGCTGCCGGTTCGAACCACTGAGCTGTCCCGCTGTTCCCATCACTGCCCCCGCTGCCCCCGCCACTGCCCCCGCTGTGTGTGGGGTTCATTGTCCCGCCGCCGTCCTCGCCACCGCCTTCGCCACTGTCCCCGCCACCACTGCGCCCTCCGCTGTCCTACTGTTTCCACCATGTTCCCGCTGCCCCCACTGTTCCCACCATTGTCCTCGCCATTGTCCCCGCCACTACCGCCCCCACCACTGTCCCACTGCCCCCACCACTGCCCCGCTGCCCCCGCGCCGCTGCCCCCGCCGCCGCCGCCCCCGCCACTGCCCGCCCCTCCCCCCCTTCAGTTTTCGAAGGGGGGGGCGGGGGGGGGTTCGAACCGGCGGAGACCCCCTCCCGGTTTTCGAGTTCGAGGGGGGGGGGTTCGAACCGGCAGCGCCCCCCCCCCGCACCCACCTCCCTTTTCGTGATGAGCTGAGAGGGGGGGGGGGGGGGGTTCGAACCGGTAGCGACCCCCCCCTGGTTTTCCGGGGGGGGGGGGCTCGAACCGGCAGCGACCCCGCCCCGGTTTTTCGCCAGCGGCGGTAGAACGCGATCTTGCGCATCTCAATGTTTCGAAGATGTCTCCAGCGAAACGGCCGCTACGATGGGGGCCTGGCCGGACAAGAACAGGAAACGCCGCTCGGTCCACAAGGCTTGTCAGATAGCGTCTGTTTGAGCACGCCAAGAGCTTTGTGGTTGCCTGTGTTTGCTGTGGTTGCTCTGGCACGAGCGTGCGTGCATGTGCGCGTGCCTGTGCATGTGCCTGTGTGAGCGGCTGCGTGCGCGCGTGCGACCGTGTGCGCGGAGCGACGGGAAGGGGGCAATGTACGGCGTGC
This sequence comes from Prorocentrum cordatum, assembly GCA_963575745.1. NCBI lineage: Eukaryota > Dinophyceae > Prorocentrales > Prorocentraceae > Prorocentrum > Prorocentrum cordatum. The sequence continues at coordinate 828,189 of CAUYUJ010006891.1, read as the reverse complement.
ATGCGGGATGTGTTTTGGGGGCGACGGACGGGGGGGATGCGCGGCGCGCTTTCGGCGACGGGCGGGGGGGGGTGCGCGGCGCGCGCGGGGGATGTGTGATGGGGGCGACGGGCGGGCGGGAGGTACAACGTGCGTGCGGAGTGTGTTATGGGGCCAACGGGCGGGGGGACGCACGGCGCGCGCGCGCGATGAAGGAGGAAGAGACTGAAGAGGAGGAGGAGGAGAGAGGGGGAGGAGGAGGAGGGGGAAGAAGAGAAGGAGGGGGATGAGGGAGGAGACGGAGGAGAGACGGGGGAAACCTCAGAGACGGAAGACACCTCAGAAACAAAGGAGACGGATACCTCAAAGACGGAGGATACCTCAGAGACGGAAGAGACTGAAGAGACGGAGGAGACAAGACCTCGAGCTAAGGTGCTGCGAGTGCCGTTCTCCGAAAATGTCTCTAGCGAGAGCTTCATGTTTTACGACAGACGTCTTAATCACGCAGCCTCAACATCTGAATTGTTCGAGGATGTCTCAAGCGAAACGGCAATGTCCAACGATTGGGTAAATTTCGCAAGCGAGCTCCGAAACTCATGTTTCGAGGACATCTCGAGCGAGAGCCTCACGTTTGACGAAAGGCGTCTCAACCGTACGATTTCAACAACTGTATTGTTCGAGGATGTGGGGACCTTTCAAAACAAGTTGGGAAGCGCCGCTTCTCTGAGCTTGCGTGCGCACGTGCGCATAGAATTGCACCCGACACGCAGGTGTGCGCATGGGGTGCAATGGCTGGGGTATGCCCAGATGGTTGCCATTGGTAGGTGATGTTTAGAGGTTGCCTGCGCTTGCTTTGGTCAGGTGTTGCGCGTGGTCTGCGCACGTGTGTGTATGTGTAAGCGGTGTGGGCGGTGTGGGCGGTGTAGTGTGTGTGTGTGGTGTGTGTGTGTGTGCGTGTGTGCGTGTGCGTGCGTGTGTGCGTGTGCCTGTGTCTGTGTGTGCCTATGTGCGGCTGTGTGCGTGTGTGCGGCTGTGCGTGCAGGGTGCGTGCTGGGCGCGCGGGACGGGGGGTGTACGGCGTGCATGGTGTGCTCTGGCGGGGACGGGCGGGGGGATGTACGGTGGGCGTGCGGGGTGCGTTCTGGGGGCGACGGGCGGGGGGGTGCACGGTGGGCGTGCGGGATGTGTTCTGGAGGGGGGACGGGCGGGGTGGTGCACGGCATGAGTATGGTCTGTGCGTGGCGAACGTCTCTATATATGGCCATTTGCGTGCTGGGGGCGATGCGGGGTGTACTGCGTGCGTGCGGGATGTGTTATGGGGGCGACGGGCGGGGGGGATGCACGGCGTGCATGCGTGATGAAGGAGGAAGAGAATGAGGAGGAGGCGGAGGAGGAGAAAGGGTAAGAAGAGAAGGAGGATGCCGGAGGAAAATGAAGAAAGACGGAGGAGACTTTGGAGACGGAAGGGACCTCAGAGGCGGAGGTGACGGAAACCTCAGAGACGGAGGAGACCTCAGAGACGGAGGAGACGCAAGAGATGGAGGAGACAGGACCTCGAGCTAAGATGCTGGGCGTGCCGTTTTCCGAAGATGCCTCGAGCAAAGGCCTCATCTTTCACGGGACGCGCCTTACGATAATTGCTCCAACAGCTAAATTGTTCGAGGACGTCTCAGGCGAAATTGCAAGTTCGAAAGATTCGCTGGATTTCGCGAGCGAGCTCAGAAGCTCAACTGTCGAGGATGTTTCGAGCGAGAGCCTCATGTTTAACGAACGACGTCTTAACCACACGGCTTCAGCATTTCAATGTTTCGAGAATGTCTCAGACGAAACGGCATTTTCCAACGAGTTTCCAACGAGTCGCTGAATTTCGCGAGCGAGCTCCGAAACTCATGTTTCGAGGATGTCTTGAGCGAGAGCCTCATGTTTAACGAACAGCGTCTCAAACCTACGTTTTCAACATCTCAAGGCATCGAGGATGTCTCGAACGAAGCGGCAATTTGGAGGGGAACCTTTCAGTACAAGAACGGGCAGCGCCGCTTCTCTGAGCTCGCGCGCGCACTTGCGCACGGACTTGCACCCAACAACAATGTGCGCATATGGGGGGGCAATCGGAGGATTCTCGATATGTCCCGACGGCTGCCATGTATAGCGTTGGCTGATGAGAAGGAGGTGGAGGAGGAGGGGGAGGGGGAAGAGGAGGGGAAGGAGGAGGAGCAGGAGGAGGAGGAGGAGGGGCGGAGGAGGAGACGGAGGCGGAGGAAACGGAGGAGACCGCAGAGACGAAAGCGACCTCAAAGACGGAACCTCGAAGACCTCAGAGACCTCAGAAACTTCGAAGACGGAGGAGACCTCAGAGACGGAAGAGACCTCAGAGACGGAAGAGACCTCAGAGACCGACGAAACCTCAAAGACGGAGGAGACCTCAGAGACGGAGGAGACCTCATAAACGGAAGATACCTCAGAGATGGAAGAGACCTCAGAGACGGAGGAGACCTCAGAGACGGAGGAGACCTCAGAGACGGATCAGAAGCAGCAGGAGGAGGAAGAGGAGGGGGGTGAGAAGGAGATGGAGACGGAGGAGATGGAGGAGACCTCAGAGACGAAAACGACCTCAGAGACGGAACCTCAAAGACCTCAGAGACCTCAGAGGCGGAGGAGACCTCAAAGACTGAGGAGACCTCAGAAACGGAAGAGACCTCAGAGACGGAAGCGACGGAGGCGACCTCAGAGACGGAGGAGACCTCAGAGACGGAGGAGACCACAGAGACGGAGAAGAGAGGAGGAAGAGGAGGAAGGGAAGAGGAGAAGGATGAGGATAACGGAGGAGATGGAGGAGACGGAGGAGACCTCAGAGACGGAGGAGACCTTAGAGACGAGGAGGGGGAGGAGGAGGAGCAGGAGGAGGAGGAAGATGAGGAGGAGGAGAAGGGGGAAGAGGAGACGGAGGAGGATGACAGAGGAGATGGAGGAGACGGAGGAGAGACGGACGAAACCTCAGAGACGGAGGAGACCTCAGAGACGGAGGTGACGGAGACCTTTGAGACGGAAGACCTCACAGACGGAGGGACGGAAGCGACGAGGGAAACAACGCCTCGAGCTAAGACGCTGCGAATGCGTGTCCCGAGAACGTCTCGAGCGAGAGCCTCATTTTCAACAAACGACGTCTGAACCACACGGCTTCAACATCTCAATGCTTCGAGGATGTCTCGAGCGAAACGGCAATTTCCAACGATTCACTGAATTTCGTGATCGAGCTCAGTAGCTCATGTTCCGAGGATGTCTCGAGCGAGAGCAACATGTGTAACAAAAGACGTCTTAGCCACACGGTTTCAACATCACAATGGTTCGAAGCTGTCTCGGGCGAAACGGCCATTCTGGGGGGAAACCTTTCTAAGCAAGAACGGGCAGCGCCGTTTTTCTGAGCTGGCGCGCACATTTGCGCACGGACTTGCACCCAACACCAATATGCGCACATGGGGTGCAATCGACAGATGTTCGAACTGACCCTTGGAGGAGGAGGGGTAGTAGGAAGAGAAGGGGGCGGAGAAGCAGGAGGAGGAGGAGAAGGAGGAGGAGAAGGGGAGGGAGCAAGAGACGGAGACCGACGAGATGGAGGAGACCTCATAGACGGAAGAGACCTCAGAGACGGAGGAGACCTCAGAGACGGAAGAGATCTCAAAGACCTCAGAGCCCTGAGAAACCTCAGAGACGGAGGAGACCTCAGAGACGGAGGAGACCTCAGAGACGGAGGAGACGAGACCTCAAAGACGGAGGAGACCTCAGAGGCGGAGGAGACCTCAGAGATCTCAGAGACCTCAGAGACGGAAGGGACCTCAAAGACGGAGGAGACCTCAAAGACGGAAGAGATCTCAGAGACGGAGGAGATGGAAGAGACCTCAGAGACGGAGGAGACCTCAGAGACGGAGGAGACCTCAGAGAAGAGGAGGGGGAGGAGGAGGAGCAGGAGGGGGGGAGGAGAGGATGGAGACGGAAGAGGCGGAGGAGGCCTCAGAGACGGAAGAGACCTCGGAGACGGAAGAGACCTCAGAGACGGAGGAGACGGAGAAGAGAGCAGGAGGAGGAGGAAAATGAAGAAGAAGAACTGGGGGAAGAGGAGGAGGATAACGGAAGAGACGGAGGAGACGGAGGAGAGACGGAGGAGACCTCAGAGACGGAGGAGACCACAGAGACGGAGGTGACGGAGACCTCAGAGACGGAAGGCCTTAGAAACGGAGGGGACGGAAGAGACGAAAGAGACAGGACCTCGAGCTAAGATGCTGCGAATGCCGTGCTCCGAGGATGTCTCGAGCGAGAGCCTCATGTTTAACAAAGTACGTCTTAATCACACGGCTTCAACATCTCAATGTTCAAGCATGTCTCGAGCGAAACGACAAGGTCCAACGATGAATTTCGTGAGCGAGCTCAGTAGCTCATGTTCCGAGGATGTCTCGAGCGAGTGCCTCATGTTTAACAGCAGGCGTCTTAACCACACCACTTCAGCATCTTACAAGATTTTGAGGATGTTCCGAGCGAAACGACAAGGTCCAACGCTGAATTCCACGAGCGAGCGCCGGAACTTATGTTCCTAGGATGTCTCGAGCGAGAGACTCATGTTTAACAAAAGACGTCTTAGCCACACGGCTTCACCATCTCAATTGGTCGAAGATGTCTCGAACGAAACGACCCATTGGGGGGAACCTTTCCCGACATGAACGGGAAGCGCCGCTTCTCTGAGATCGCGCGCGCACTTGCGCACGGACTTGCACCCAACACTAGTGTGCGCGCACATGGGGTGCAATCGGAGGATTCTCGAATTGACCAGACGGTTGCCATGTATAGCGTCGGCTGAGGAGGAAGAGGGGGAGGAGGAGGAGCAGGAGGAGGAGAAGGAGGAGGAAGGGGGGAGGAGGAGACGGAGATGTAATAGATAGAGAAGACCTCAGAGACGGAGGAGACCTCAGAAACGGAAGAGACCTGAGGGACGGAAGAGACCTCAGAGACGGAAGAGAACTCAGAGACCGAGGAGACGAGACCTCAGAGACTGAAGAGACCTCAGAGACGGAGGAGACCTGAGAGACCTCAGAAACCTCAGAGACGAAAGAGACCTCAGAGACGGAGGAGACCTCAGAGACGGAGACCTCAGAGACGGAGGAGACCTCAGAGACGGAGACCTCGGAGTCGGAGAAGACGGAGAAGACCTCAGAGAAGAGGAGGGGGAGGATGAACAAGAGGAGGAGGAGGAAGAGGATGAAGATAAAGAGGAGGGGGGAGGAGGAAACGGAGACGGAGGAGATGGAGGAGACATCAGAGACGAAGACCTCATAAACGGAGGAGACAGAAGAGACGGAGGAGACAGGATCCGAGCGAAGATGCTGCGAATGCAATTGTCCGAGGATGTCTCGAGCGAGAGCCTCATTTCACACAAACGACGTCTGAACCACACGGCTTCAACATCTCATTGTTTCGAGGATGTCTCGAGTCAAACGTCAATTTTCAACGAGTCGCGGAATTTCGTGAGCGAGCTCAGAAGCTCACTGTCCGAGGAATTCTCGAGCGAGAGCAACATGTTTAACGAAAGACGTCTTAACAACGGAGGAGACCTCAGAGACGGAAGTAACGGAGACCTCAGAGACGGAGGAGACGGAAGAGACGGAGGAGACAGGAGCTCGAACTAAGATGCTGCGAGTGCCGCTTTCCGAGGATGTCTCGAGCGAGAGCCTCATGTTTAACAAAAGTACGTCTTAACCACACGGCTTCAGCATTTCAATGTTCCCAAGATGTCTCGAGCGAAACAGCAATTTCCAGCGATTCGCTGAATTTCTTGAGCGAGCTCAGACGTTCATTGCCCTAGGTTGCCTCTAGCGAGAGACTCATTTTTAACAACGAGAGACTAAAACACATGGCTTCAACATCTCAATATTTCGAGGATGCCTTGAACGAAACGCCTGATGGTGGGGCAATCCGCCAATCAAAAAACCAGATGCGATCGCGACCCAAATTCCCCTTCGCGTCATACTTATTCAGAACCAGAAAGCATGGCCGAACAAACTCTTTTCACCTTCGAATTCCGAGAATGCGTTTCCCGTGCTCCGCCAAACAAACGCGAATATGTAATCGCGACGTTGTTCTCCCTCGCGTCTTTGTTCTGTATTATTAAGCAGAAAACATGGCCGAACAATCTCGTTCCGAGAAGGCGCTTCCCGCGATCCGCCAAGCAAGCGCTCAGACGGTATCACGACCAAGTTTTCCCTCGCGTACTATTGACTAGAAAGCATGGCCTGACAACCTCCCATGGCCTTCTCGTTCCGAGAAAGCGCTTCTCGTGATCCGCCAAACGACTGATCTTTACGGACGGCAGCCACTTCCCCCTCGCGTCTCATTTCTACATGGATACCTTATTCAACAATGCTAGAAAACTCCCATCACCTTCTCGTTCCGAGAAAGCGCGTCCTGCCATCCAGCGAGCGACTGATCGTTACGGCCGGCAGCCTGTTGTCCCTCGCGTCTTAGTTCTTTATGAACACCATATTCAATAATGCTACACAGTTCCAATCATTCTCTCGTTCCGAAAAGAAGGCTTCCCATCATCAGAAAAATGGCAAATACGGCTGGCAACCAATTGCTCCTCGCGCCTTACTTTTCTTGATACAAATTGAAAAATTCTGGAAGACTCCCATCACCTTCTCATGCGAGAAGGCGCTTCCCGTCATCCGCCAAGCGATTGGCAGTTACGGCCCGGCAGCCAAGTGTCCCTCGCGTCTTAGCTCATGATTAGCACCTTCTTCAATAATACTACACAGCTCCCATCGCCTTCTCGTTCCGAGAAAGCGCTTTCCGTCATCCGCCAAGCGATCGATCTTCGACAACCGGCAGCCAATGGTCCCTCGCGCCTTAGATCTTTATAAATATATTAGTAACGCGAAAAATCTCCCATCACTTTCTCGTTCCGAGAAAACGTTTCCCCTCATCCGCCAAACGTGTGGCAATTACGGCCGGCGCCCGCTTGTCCCTCGCGTCGTAACTCTTCATTAATACCTTATTCAATCATGCTACACAACTCCCATCACCTTCACGTTCCGAGGAGGCGCTTCCCGTCATCCGAAAAGCGACTGGCAAGTACGGCTAACCGCCAGTTGTTCCTCGCGTCTTAGATCTTTGTCCAATATCTGGACGCCCGAAATGGGCGCGGAAAGACTGGGTACAAGGCCCAACAACAAGTGGTGTCCCAAACCAACAGCGGCCGCTGTTGGGCAGGCGGCCTTCTGTCTCGAATGGACACAGGCCGCGGCGGCGTGGACATCGAGTCCTGTTCAGAATGAACAGAATCCGCTGTTGGGCATTGTGCCAACTCTTTCCGTGCCCATTTCGTTCGCGCAGAAATAATGCTAGACAGCTCCCATCGCCTTCTCGCTCCGGGAAGGCGCTCCCCGCCATCCGGCGAGCTAGTGACGCTTGCGGCCGGCAGCCAGTTCCCCCTCGCGCGTTCGTTCCTGATTGATACCTTTTCAAAAATGATAGAAAGCTTCCATCACCAATTCCTTCCCGTCACCCGCCAAGCGGCTGATTCACAATGGGCAGCCAGCTGTCCCTCGCGAGCTTGCGCCTGATTTATACATTCTTCAATAGTGCTAGCAAACTCCCATCACCTTCTCGCTCCGAGAAGGCTTTTTCCGTCTCCCGCCAATTCTTATATATGCACCTTATTCAGTGCTGCTATAAAACTCCAACCACCTTCTCAATGCGAGATAGCGCATTATTTGAAGACGCAACCCGGGATCAGAGGTCTCGCGAGCCGTGCACAAGGCCTACCCGCTCTGGCGTGACCCGCGCACATGTGCATCTAGGAAACATCATGCGCGGCCACCACCCTCTGGCGGCGGGCGCGCGCGCCTGGCCATGGCCCTCTGACCACGAGACAGGCGGCGCGCCGTTGCAGCCGCGGTGGAAGACAAGCAGAGAGGGAGAGCGCAGGAGGCAGGAAAAAATGACGCGCGTAGACGGCAGACTGCCCTTCCCGCCCTTCCCTGCAGAGCAAAGGTGGCAACGTCATGCACCGCAATGCAAGTACATAAGAACAAGAGCCAACTGAGCACGCGGAAAGTGTAACAGGGCGAGCGTAGTAGTCCGACCGAGCCAAACTCAAAGTCACCAGACACTTGCTCTGATACTCCCTTGTCGCGACACGTGCATGGCGGCGACGAATGACCAGCAATGGGGCCCAGTTGGGGCACATATGTAGAAGCAAGTATGTACCACCACGATTGAAAATCGCACAACTGTCGAACCCCTACTGTCCCTGGCTGAACAACTGTAATGGTGAGGCACGAGGACAAGGACATTGTGTGAAATCCAACTGCAACGGTTCGCCGCTGTATCCCAACGCGCCAGGCGGGCGGCCCAGTACCCCGCCCACCCTCTGACGAGCGCGGCGCTGTAGGTACTGTAGGATGTGCCCAGGCTTTGCACTGGCTCGCCCCCGTCGCAGTCGTCGTCGGACGGCATGGGGCTCCACAGTGGTCGTGCCGCCACCGAACGTTCGGCCCTCCAGCGTGGTTCAATTCGGCGCGCGATGGCGCACAGAAAGAAGAGAAACGAAACATGTCCCGCCATCGATCTGCAATCATGCTGCGCGGGGGCTTGCGACCCCGCTGACGCGAAAGAAATCGCCATAATCGCTCGAGCCAGAGCCTTGAGATAGCGCTTCCCGTTATCCGCCAAACGACTGATGTTTACAACCGGCAACAAAGTGTCCCTCGCGTGTTAGCTATGTTTTGTCACCTTCCTCCGCAATGCTAGACAACTCCCATCACCTTCTCGTTCCGACAAGGCGCTGCCCGCCATTAACCAAATGACTTTTTTATATAAAAAATCGGTAACCACTTGTCCCTCGCGTCTCGGTTTCGTTATGTATATCTTTTCAGTAGTGTCAAACAACTCCTATCATCTTCCCGTTCCAGGAAGAAGCCTCCCGTCATCCGCCAAGCGGCTCATATTTACAATCGGCAGCCAATTGTCCCTCGCGAGTTTGTTCTGTATTTCTACACCATGGAATAATGCTAGCAAACTCCCATCACCTTCTCGTTCCGAGGAGGCGCTTCCCGTCATCCGCCAAGCGATTGGCAATCACGGCCGGCAGCCAGTTGCCCCTCGCGCCTTAGTTACTTATTCAGTAATGCGAGAAAACTCCCACGACCTTCTCGTTCCGAGAATACACCTCCCGTGATCCGAAAAGCGATTGGCAGCTACGGCCTGCAGCCATTTGTCCCTCGCGTCTCAGTTCTTTATTGCTACCTTGCTCAGTAATGCAAGAAAACTCCCATCATCCTCTCGTTCCGAGAGGGCGCGTCTTGTCATCCGCCCAACGCTCCCGTGCGATCCCAACCAATTGGTCCCTCGCTTCAAACATTTTGATTAGTAAATAGATAGCATGGCCTAACAAACTCCAATCACCTTCTCGTTCCGAGAAGGCGCTTCCCGTCATCAACCAAGCGAGGTACCTTTACGATCGGGAGCCAGATGTCCCTCGCGAGTTTGTTCGTTATTGATACCTTATTCAGTAATGCGAGAAAACTCCCGTCACCTTCTCGTACCGAGAAGGCGTTTCCCGTCATCCGCCAAGCGATCTATCCTTTACACCCGGCAGCCAATTGTCCCTCGCGAGTTTGTTCTTTAGTCATACCATATTCAGTACATGCTAAGAAATCCCCATCGCAGGTTCGTTTTGAAAAAGGCGTTCCCCGCCATCCGCCAACGAAACAAATATTTTTGCACCGGGAGCCAGTTGTCCCTCGCGAAGTTGTTCTTTATTCATACCTTATTCAACACATGCTAGAACATTCCCATAAACTTCTCGTGCCGAGAAGGGACTTCACGTCACCAAAGACCCTTCGGCGTGTGAAAGACGCTGTCGTCGTCGTCGTCGTCACCAGTTAATTGAATAACGAATGAAGGAGAAAATCGTAGTCGTAGTCAAGTCGATTCCCTTACCTTTTTCCCTTCCCTGACGGGAAGGTGAACGGGGGGGGGGGTACCAGGGGGGGGGTCCGCGTCAGACTACTGCCCTGGTGTCCCCTGTGGACAGGGGGGCGACAGGGGGGATCCCCCCCTGCCCCCCTCATCCCCTCCCCCGTCCCCTCTATGGACAAGGGGGACGGGGAGGTGTGCCTCCTGCCCCCTCCCCCCTCCCCGGTCCCCCTCTGTGGACAACGGGGGCAAGAGGGCAGCAGGGGGGCGGCCCCCTCATGGACAGGGGGAACTTACGACCTCTCTCCACGCCTCCCCCGTGGACAAGGGGACAAAGGGGAACACACCGTCCGGGGGGGTCGCCACCAGGGGTCCTGGGGGAAGTCCCTCCTTCAGGGTCGGCGGCACCAGCCGTAAGTCCTTCATTATATATACATATATATATGTATGTATATATATATATATATGTATTTTATATAGTTCGCTATTTCTATATACCTCTCTCTCTGTTTTGTTATATATCTCTCTCTGTCAATGTGTACGTATGTGACTGTATATGTATTCGGGTATGTTAACACACAAACATGAGTAAGCCTCTCTTCATCTTTCTGTAGGTGAATGCGCACGCGCATGTATCAATAACATGATACACGTGTGAACGATGCTCCCGTGGAGAAGGGGGATACATATGCGGCAGAGTGATTGTCCGAGATGTCTCGTCAAGCGTAGGGCTTCGTCAGCGTCACCGCTTCGATGCAACACAAGAGTCTATTGCATCCCATTTCGAAGCCTTCCAGAAGTGATGCGTGTCTTGGCATTGGCCTCAACGACAAGCTTACCCAAACCTTGGCATGCATCGATATAGCTCCCTCGCACAATCGTAACTCTGCTCCGCCGAAAGCTGAAAACATACTCTCCCACTGCATTCGTCCCCGCCGCTCTCTCGGGCGCCGTGTGCAAGGCGGCGCCGCCTTCTAGACTCCTGCGCGGTTGCTGCAATTACGATGCGGAGTGCGAATGGGACGCACATGACCAGATGGAGCGACGAGAGTCAAGAGCGGCGTGCTGAAGGCTGAAGAGGGGCACGTGGGATAGAAGTCCTTTGTTCAAGAACCATGCCACACTCGATAGCACTCAGACTTGCGTTCCTGAAATATGCGCAACATGGTTCTCGCAACATGACCGCGGCCTCGGGGTATTGGATCGCCGCTCGAGTTCCTCCTTCTCCCCCTCCTCCCCTGTGTACACTGCCCCTGGCAATCGCACCTTGGCTGTCTTGATTAATGACTGGGAGCCTTGGCGGACGCACAGCTTGTTACCCCCATCCTCCACACGATACCATTCCGCACTCTACGTCGTACCTCCTCCTCCTCCTCCTAGGCGCAGCGCTGCGAGCAAGTTCGATGGTTGGCACCTTGAGACTCGAAGAAGTGGCGGGGAGTAAACACTACCCCCAAAGGGGTCGCGGGCCACGATCCCCTTGGGGTTGGAAGTCTCCACCTCCGACGCGGCCCGCGGAGACCCGAGGGGAGAAGAGCGAAAGAACCACGGGCGGAATCGATGTCCTCACCCGCTGCACGGTATGAGCCACTGAACTCGCCCCGATCGTTTACCTATCGTTTACCTGTGTGCAATATTGCTCTGCGTCGTTCTCATCCTCCGCCTGCTAATCCTCTTCCTCCTCCTCCTCCTGATCCCCCGACGTTGTGGCATCGCCATCTTCTTTGCTCCCGCTGGAATGTCAATGTCCCATACAGATGCGTGTGTGGTTTCAGCTTGACAAATCGGTGGTTAAAAACAAACACAAACGTGGCTTTGAAATGCTAGACACGAAGGTCAAGCGACAACCCTGGAAACAAGACTGGAATTGAAACAAGAAGCGGGGAACGAGACGGGGCGAGCAGGCGTGTGAAATACGTATGACGGGAAGGCAAGATCTGAAGGTGAAGGGAGGGGCAAGGGGCATGGGGAATGGCACCTATGCCATCCCTTCCCAGTGGAATTGCAAATGCCAACAGGTGGCACTATATTGGGCATTCCAATCACAGCTGCGGCTAAATATAGAACTTGTCATCCTACGGCCACTATTGCGACCACCACAAAACGGCCACCGATGCAACTACGATCACTCATGTTGCGGCCGCGTTTCAACTTGGGCTGTTCGGCGCGAGCAAGAGTATCCTAATGGCGCAAACATCGCTGTACCATGCGATTGTTATGTATGACCGTACTTGGACACGTTGGCCCGCAGCACGGTCGCACGTGACGGGGGCGACTGTTGGTAGATGGGCACACTGCGTTGCTGGCTTGGCAGTGCGAGCCATGTGCACGGCAATTCCGCTGGGATGCCGCGCAGTGTGCATATTGAGGCCCGTATGAGCACCCTCTTGAATATTGTAACGACCTTAAAAATATTTGAACAGCAAAAATCGATTAGGCCGCCACATGCGCATGAAAACATCTAGGATCGTGAGAGAATCACGAATGGGAGATGCTGAGGCTCTGACACGTGGGCCTCAGCACGGCCTCGATCATGCGCGACGACTACGCGCAAACCATGCGTGGAGGATGCTGCTGAGGCCCAGGCCGCGAGGGCCTTGGTGCGGTTCGGGCCTCAACATCCAACGCGAAAAAAATGTAGAATCCTTTTGCACTAATGGGCATGCCGTCTTCCCGCCAGTGAAAACATCGAGACACCAAACGATATGTGAGCTGCCTTTTCCCAACTGCGTATTTGAATAAAAGGCACGTCGCTGAACGCGTGTGGGCCCCGCGAGGATCCCGCGGGAATCCCGTTGCCAGCTTCCGAAGACAGGCGCACATCGTACGTGTGTCGCATTAGACTTCGACATGGCTAGCACGCGTGCATCAGAACATCACGCGTGGGTTGTTCCTGCTCCCGGAGCTCACATTGCGGGCGCACTCCCAGGCGCGCGTCGCATTCGACGACGCGGTAATATCGCGCAGGGGTCTGCTCGATGACAGGCCCGAATCGAATTGCGCCCCTCCAGATTCCCACAACAAGGCTACATGGCAAAATGACGTGTTGTATCTATCTGGCGCGTAGCAAGCGCTTGAGCTTTTGGGAAAGATGGCTCGGTCATCTCGCACGCTTCGGTGCGGCAGTGTTCCAGTTCGAGCTGCGGGGTCACGGTGGCGACGCCATGCGCTGGTCGAAACAGAAACATTGGAACATGGAGGAATTCAGATGGTGCTTGGTTTCGACCCTCCGTTCCGCGCGAAGCCGCATTCAGCCGACACTCGGAGGAGATGTGCGCTCTACTTGAATGGCGACCAGTGGTGCAACATCAAGCTCGCATTTTCAGCGACCAGCGCAATGCTTCGGGGTGCGACGGTGGTCGGCGTTTGGGCGTCGCGACGTTGCCGCCTGGGGGACTCGCACAATATGAGGTTGCCATGCTGGGCGCGTGGGCGCGCCCGTGCTGGTGCTTCAGATGTTGAGAGGCCTCCCAAATGAGGTCCCAATAGATGGTGTCGGAGGTTTGCGCCGCATCGTCGATGCAGGCCCGATGCATCGGCGACGTCAGCGTGGAGAAAATCGGGCTCCACGTCGAGCCGCATCGCCGATGCATCGACGATGCGGCGCGATCCTCCGACCCCATCTACTTGGACCCCATCTGCAGGAGAGCTTAGAATCGCGTCGATAAGCCAGATCGGTGATCGAAACGAATCGGCCCATCAAAGTCGGGAGAAGCCGATTCGGCGCAAATGGGCAGGCTAATAGGGCGTCCGTGTAGACACCGAAGTCCAAACCGGAGTCCGAAGATGAAACGGATCGTAATCGGAATCGATCGACGTCGAATCGAGCCGAGTCGGAGTCGAAGTGAGCCCTGCATCTGGAAGGTCCAGAGAAGCCGGGGCGGCGAAGGCGTTGCTGCTGCGAGCCGCTGGGCCCGTACGTGCCCGGCGCTCGCGCGCTGCCCGAGCTGCGCCTGCGGCGGCCAGCATGCGTGGCGGCGCCCCGACGTCGGCCTACGGGGCGCACCCGGGCACCGAGGAGGCGCGCGCCCGGGGGGGCAACTCGCAGGACAGCGCGGCCACCGCTGAAGCCCCGATCTCGCCAGAACCCCCTCCTGGGGTGGCGACATACGAACCCTGCCCCGCATCAACCATCGATTGTCCGCTGCGTCGATGAGAGGCGGGGGCACGACTCGGATTCTGCCACATGTTCGACAAATTCCGAACCCTACCCCCGTCGCGCAGCGAGTTGCCTGAATCGTTGATCGGCGGGGGTCGCCTCGAATCCCGCTCAAAACAAACCTTCAGACTCCTGCCAGGGTCCAAACGCACAAGTCTTTCGAGCTGCGTCCAGATGTGGCGACAAGAAGGGCTCCCGAAAGCCAAAAAGCCTCGAACATCGATCCTCGAGGTTCAGACCTCCAACTGCCGCCCATCGAGTTGCCTGGACCGTTTATCGGCAAGGGTGGGGTTCCGAATTCGCCCCCCCGCCCCCCTCAGCCGACACGCCTCGGCACCCGAGGCGCTGCTAGGTACAGAAACACCAAACGAGTTTGACCGCGAGGGCAACAGATTGGGCGACGCAGTGCGACGCGGAGATTTCAGGGGAACGGCGGGTCGTCCTCCCTCCGCCCCATCCCACCCCACTCCCGGGGAGAGAGAGAGAGAGAGAGAGAACAAAACAAACAAACAAAAACTATAATGGGGCAAGAAGAGAGAAATAAGCAAAATGATTGAGAGACGGATGGTGGCGGGCGAGCTCCGGCTCAGCGTGGCGCCGCACCCACAAGAGCCTCTGGCACCAAAAGGGCAACGCGGCAACCCGCCACCACCGAAACGACCGCTCACACCGACCGCCCCTGCCCCGACCCCGCCTGCTCTCCCTCCCCCTGCTCCTTTGCCGGGCCGCCCTGCTAGCCGGCCCCTGCCTGCGCCGCCCTCCTCCTCCTCCTCATCCTCCTCCTACTCATCCTGGGCGCTGGGCGCTGATTGCTATGGAGTCATCCTCCCCCTCCTCCTACACATATAACTATGTAGAGAGAGAGAGAGACAACAAAAAAGTGTCAGAAAGAGAGAGGGGCAGAGGAAAAAACATATAGCGAGAAAGAGAGACGTAAAGAAAGAGAGGAAATGACAAACTGAGATAAACACATATTTGAGGTTCGGGGGTGAGTGCGACGTGAAACGGAGACCCCCCCCTACCGGGAAATCGATTTCGGTTTCGGGTTCGTGTCGTGCCTGGCGGCCGGTGCCGCGCGGTGTCCCGCCGGTGTCCCGCTGGTGTCCCGAAATCCTCCTGTGGCTGGACCGCGGCCGGACCAAATGTTGCTCCTCCGGTGGCCGGTGCCGCACGGTGTCCCGCCGGTGTCCCGCCGGTGTCCCGAAATCTTCCCGTGGTGTCCCGTTGAGTGAGATCGATAGTGAGATCGATAGTGAGATCGATAATGCGATCGATACTGAGACCGATGTGGTGCCCCGAGGTGTCCCGTGGTGTCCCCAAAAATGAGATCGATAGTGAGATCGATACTGAGATCGACAGGTGTTCCGTGGTGTCCCGTGGTGTCCCGTTGAGTGAGATCGGTAGTGAGATCGATAGTGAGATCGTTGTGGTGTCCCGAGGTGTCCCGTGGTGTCCTATGGTGTCCCGTTGAGTGAGTTTGATAATGAGATCGATAGTGAGACCGATAGTGAGACCGAGAGGTGTTCCGCGGTGTCCCGTGGTGTCCCGTGATGTCGCGTTGAATGAGATCGATAGTGAGATCGATACTGAGATCGACAAGTGTCCCGTGGTGCCCCGTGATGTCCCGTGGTGTCCCGTGGTGATCCGTTGAGTGAGATCGATAGTGAGATCGATTGAGTCAGATGTTGGTTCCCCCCTCTCTCCCCCCCCGCAACCTCCTTCTCACCCGAAGGGTGCCGTATAGGTATATAAAAGAGGGATGTAGGGAGAGCTGGAAAGAGAGAAAGGGAAGGGATAGAGAGAGGAGCAGAGCGTGTGTGAGAGAGAGAGAGACAAAAAAAGAGACGAGATTTGTTGTGCTGTAGGCTCTGGGCACTCGAGCTCTCGAGGAGAGGGCTCGCGGGCGAGGAGGAGCTGCGCTACTCAGGGTTTGGGGAGAGGTTTGACCCACGACGGCACCCCGTCGGAGTAGACCGAACCGGATGGACTGGCCAATCATAATGCCCTTGAGGCATCCTTCATTCGCTCGTGTGCTCCGAGATCTGCCCTCCGCAAGGTCGCACGTGTGCTCCGAGATCATGCCCTCCTCAAGGTTGACCATACACTTCATCGTATTCAGCGACTGGTGCCCGAAAACGAGCCGCATCCCCTGGTCGACGTCATCATCCGAGCGCTGCGTCACCCGATCCCTGCCATCGCTGGAAGATCCAGCGCCTTCAGGGACGAGCTCAGGAGCAGCTTCATCAGGAACGTCTCTAAGGACAACAGAAAGCGGCTCATCACCTTCCCATGTATGAACAACACAAGCTCCGTGGGGAAATGCACCACCATCTTGGACTTCAGAGCCAGCATCAACATACCGAACAACTTCAGCGGATTTGCTTTCGTCGACACTCGCTGGCGATATCGAGTCCAGTTCGAACTAAGCGTGTTATATTGGTCCTGCACCTTCGGTGGTTTGTTGAACAGCTTGGCCCTCCGCTTCTCCTTCAACGCGGCCTCGGTGAAGGGCTCCTTCAGAAAAAGACCTGCCACCCGAGGTGGGCCAGAGAAAACAAGTGACAACGAGGAAGAGAGAGAGAGAGAGAGAGAGAGACAGAGAGTGAGAGGGACAAGTAGAAATGGATAAGGGGGAGGGAGGGATGGGAGGGAGGAGAAAGGATGAGGTGGAAAGGAAAAAAAAGGGGGAAGGGACAAATTAAGTGCACTCTCGCCATATCTGATATCATGCCCCTGCCAACCATCCCTTCCCATTGGGCTGTTCTTTCCTCTATTTGCCGACGCGTGTTGTAGCGGACCTGTAACTAACAAACAACAGCCATCGTATGATGCACAATCAGGAAAAGTGGAGCTGCACATTGGAGGAGGAGATTGCGGGTAAGCAGGGCGATTAACAGGAGGAACAGGATGATGAAGGAAGCGAAGAACAGCAACAGCATGAACTGGAGTGGAAGGAGCGGGGGGAACAGGAATGAGGGGGCGATAACAACCAGGAAGGTCGCGGAGCCAGAAAGGTGGCCCGCGCTGGGCCGATAACACCACTCTGAACGAGGAGAGCAAAGCCCCAACCCTCAAACGAGGCCCATGCTGCAGCGAACGCCTCAGTTTGGAAGGACCGGTAATTTTCGGTTCGGGAGAACACGTCAGGAAACAAAACAGATCTGACCGATCGTGTGAGAAGCAAAACCATACGGGGGGGGGCGGGGGCACGCCACTCTCAGGACGTCTTCGGGGGAGAATGGAGAATAGTACTCATGTTGAATCATGTTGGCGGGGGCAGTGGGGCGGCAAGGAGAGCCGACGAGGACGAGGACGAGGGCGGATTTCGCTGGAGATTCGCAATCCCATCGCGCAGAAAGAAGAGGGCTGGCGACGAGGAAAGCGATGAACATCGAAGAAGAAAGGCAAAAAAGTCGGATGAGGGGGAGCAGGTGGAAGCGGAGGCGAAGGTGGGGGACGGACCGGGCATGGGCTCCTGCGTGATCTCGTCCAGCGGACTGCAGACAAGGCTATCGGGCCGGCAGGCCGTCAGTCGCGTCTGGGCGGGGCGACGGAAGGGGGAGGGGGGGCGGGAGAGGGAGGAGGAGTTTAAAGCTGGTCGGGAGGCCCAACCAGATACTTCGCCTAAGGCGAAGCATGCGCCCAACCCTGCTGCACCGCATCAACGATAGTCCCACAAGTAGGAGTGAGCCGCGGGAGCGGCGATACATCTCAAGCGAAAGGGATGATGACTTTTCGGTCTCGACGCATGGTAGTGCGCCTCCAAGAGGCACAGTCACATGGGCGGCTGGTCGCCGAAACGGCCGCGGACACACGCTCGCTACATCTCGCGTTCGCCGAGCCTCCTTCCGACTCGGGGGGGGTGGGAGGCGAAGCGTGACTCCACTACCGGCCTTACTCAGCAAAACAGCTATAGTACACGAGGTAGGCAACAGCAGGCGGGCTCAACCTAAGCAGGTTGACCCGCAGGCAAAATACCTCGCAGGCAAGGTACCCCGCTGGCAAGTTACCTCGCAGGAAAGGTGCCCCGCAGCTTACTATTCCTCAGGCGGCTCAGATGGCCTCGTCTGGCCAGCCCTGTAGGGAATGTTTCGTTTCAGGTCGTGCTTGAATTCTTGCACTCCTCCCATGACTTGTAGGAGCATGCCTCTGTCGATGCCCCCCTTGGTGTGGCCATCCGCAAGTCATATCGCGAGTGCCGCACCACTGCACACAATGCACGACACCTCGCTCCATCATTTGCCGTATCCAACTGATGTGTCCTACAAATGTAACCTTACTCGGCTTACAAGGACTTGAAGACGGACGATGCATCAATAGTCAAAGTGACTTTAATGCTCAGGCCTCCCATCTCAAGTATATGTTTCAGTTGAGTGGGTGCCAGCGGCCATGCGTGGAATTCGCGCAGAGTGACAATCTTGGAATAGCAGTCTTCCAAGTTGCGTGCTGCTGCTAGTGTTTCCACTAAGTAGCTTGAGCGGACTTGCAAGCGATGAGACTTGCAGTGCGCGTCGACAAGATGGACGACGGGTTTACCAGCCTGCGTGCGTCCACGCCTGTAGCAGGCTTGCCCCGCGAATGCCATAGCCTTCGACTTCGTCATCGGCATCGCCGTTCAGGCGACGATAGCTGTAGTCGCGATGCAGATCGACCTCGCCCGTTGGTGCCATCGCTCGATAGACGATCATCTTAGGGCAGGCCTGCCGCTTCCTGGTAATCGCGCGAGGTCGTTGCACTTGCATATTGATCGGTTCTTGGGCGCGCTGTAGTGCAACAACATACGCCATTAAACACACTTGTGTGATAAGGGCGCAAGCAGGACAGCCTCTGAGGCTGACCAACATACCAGTGACCATCATCGACGCCTTAGCCTCAACATCTGCGCCCGTGAGTTCATCGAGCTGGATGGGACGGAGCCGGTTTATGTGTTCGTAGTGGTCAAGAACAACGTTGTCATCGCCGTCCTAATGATATATATATATCGCTGCACAGTCGGTATGTGCGTGTTTGGCTAGTTTACATTCCCCAACACTACCCTCGACGCACTCGACGCACTTCTCGACGGCATTCTCGGCGGCGGCCAAGTTTACATCGACACGTTTGGCAGCAAGAAGGTTGGGGATCGCCTCGAACTCTACGTCGCAAGACATGGGTCCATGGCCAAAGCCTCTCGCGATCTCCCTGAACTTCAGAAGGCTCTCGGGTCATCCTTGGTGCCAGACCCTGGTTTAAGGCGCTGTAAACAGTGTCGCGACTCATCATGGCCCTCGAATCCCGGGAAAGATCTGACCGCAGATGCTGAGCCAAGTGGCAGAGTAAAGCAAGCCACGCGTTCCTCTTCACCGGCGGCTCCAGCAAGCTCTTGATGCGCGAGTCCCTTCAGGAAGGCCACGCTGATGTCAAGGGAAACAATGATCCATTGCTTCCTGCACGCTGCCGCGCTGGCGAGCAATCGCCGGCTTGGCCGCCGCGCCGCCCCTGCGAACCTTTCTACACCGAAGGCTTCAAGGTCCATGGGGCCCCGAAGTAGCGAGCACAATCTGATGGCACGTTCCATCTCGACCTCCTCGTGCTCGGCGAATTTCCATATATGCGCACCTCGAAGTCATGATGTTTGACGCCTTGGGTATATCTTGTATCGTGAAACGCTTCTTGTCAAGCCATGCCGTGTTTAGTATATAGGGCCTTCGATGCCTTGACATGATTCGCCCGAATGCCTGCCTTCAAGAGAAGGTCGTCCTCTGACCACTACAGCTCGTTTAGCTGCAGCCGTCGCATATACTCGCAAAGTGGTGACACGGTCGAAGTCCAAAATTCGATGATGCTGTTCGGATAGAATCCGACTCGCAGCTATCGTTTTCGCCAGTGAAACACAGCGGGACATGACATGTCTCGGTTGTGTAAATGTCCTGTGGGTTACCCCGCGTATGCAGGTGTCCCCGCTGTTCTTCAGCTACTGTGGCTTGCGCGCTGCAATCAGAAATCGCATGTGTGGGCGCAGCATAAAGCTCTACTAGTAGAGTTGCCTCCAATACTTCCCTTTCGTCTTGTAGTTCTGTGTACCACGCAGCGGGACATGACATGTCTCGGTTGTGTAAATGTCCTGTGGGTTACCCCGCGTAGGCAGGTGTCCCCGCTGTTCTTCAGCTACTGTGACCAGCGCGCTGTTATCAGAAGCCGCATGCGTGGGTGCAGCACGGAGCTCTACTATTGGAGTTGCCTCCACTACTTCCCGTTCGTCTTGTAGTTCTGTATACCACACTTCCATAATGTGCGCCTCGAAATCCGCCTCTGATTCCGCGCAGACTGTGGAAGGCCAGCCGTCTTCCTGTGGTGGTTCGGCTTCTGGGCCCCCCCTGGCATCGCTGCCTTGCGCTGGCATGTCGGCCAGTCCTTCGAACTTCGTCATAAATCGATCGAAGCACGCTTGAGGTTTGGTGGACTTCAGGCGCTTGACGATTCTTGAGTGCGATGATCCAGTTATGTCTTGAATGTTTATGTCAGTCCCTTCAGCCCCGTAATAATGGAAGCCGGTGTCCACGTCGCTGTCAGAGTGCACCAGCGCACACCTCTCAAAATACGTTACTTGAGGTAGCTTATGAATGTCCTTGGCGAACCTAACAGAAACCATGATTCAATGCGGAAGAAATTTCTGACTCGGCACTGAAGAGCTAAGTCTAAATTTGGAGATAATCGGATCGCGCTCGTCATCTGGAGCACTCCTTTTTTGGTCGGGGGGGATCCTGTAATCATAGCAGGTCGCTCCGCAAGTAGACTGGCTATAAAAGCTAGCACAAACCGTAATGCTGCGTTGCCCGAGCCAATCTCTCGAGGCATCAGAGCCTCGAGGTACAGCGAATGTCTTGCGTCAACGCACTGGACCTTTACATCGCGATTTCCCAACTCTCACGATAACATGGCCCCCGTCAGGGTCGTTCCGCGCGACCGGGAAGGGTCCATTCCGTAGTTGTGGGGCGATGATAGTCAACCAGTTCACCTTCGTTAAAAGAACGCTGACCGGCGATGGTCGCCTTGGTCCGCAATGCACGGCTTGTCTTTGCCATTGCAGTGGCTTGCATAACAATGCTCACCCAGCGAATAGTCTGTTCTCGAGCATGATCGGATGCATCCGTCTGTTGCTCGCGATCTAGACCAAGCAAGTCAGGTAGCATTGCAGGTCGTCGGCCGAACAATGCGTTGCATGGAGATACCTCATGAAAGATGTAGACGCACTGGCGGCATACAGTGCCTCGTGCAATAGCCAAGTGAACGCGCGTGGCATGTCTGACCTATTGAGTGCAGCCACCACGGCGTGAAGTGTCGCAGTAAGCCGCTTCTGGCTTCAATGCTGGTAGCCCGTTGTCCACGCGCGCGCATCCGTAGCTCCGCGCCCTTTGCCTGGAGGACTGCCTTTGCAGTGTCATTGTTGAGAGCACCATCTCCGTCAGAGTATAAGACCTTGGCGGGTCCACATTGCATCCGGCACTGGCGGCGCGCATCTCGGACGCTGGTTCAGGTTGTGCCTGGTATCTCGATTCCAGCGCCGCATCAAATGCAGCGGTCGATTATATGAAATACCTTGTGCTCCTGTTTGAAGAGCATCAGGTCGCATTCGACTTCGTCGTTGAACTGGCCAGGTAGCGCGGCGGACGGCATTCTAATGTGTCCAAGCTTTTCCCAAGCCCTGCGCTCCCGGCGTGTATCGCAGAAGTCTTTGATCAGGTTTAGCCTGGCGCCATCCGGACCAATCTTTGTTAAGATGAGTATCATCGTAGGCTCCTTGGCGTGGAACCATCGCAGATGTAGTTTTCGCAGCTCGCGCGTTACCGCGCTTGGGTCAAGGCCGCGCTGGTTCTGCAGACTGATCGACACGCCGAATCTTGACCAGTCTGGAAGTCTCGGACGAGCAGAAGGCTCACCCGCAGGTGGTGGTGAAAAAGGGTGACCTCCCTGTTGTCGTCCACGCCTGGCCACTATTTGTGGTAGTCGCCTGTGGTCGTCCGAGCTGCCGGCGCCACTTGACGCAGGTTGCCCCGCAGTCGGCTCAGCAGCGCGTCTGCCTGCGGCAATGTCGCGGCTGCCGGTGCCTGCAGTCGATCCAGCTCTGAAGCCAGGCTTCGGAGCTCGTAGCCGCGTGACTTGTTTGGCGGCTGGATCCCCGAAAACACCTTCCGCCGCAGGTGGTGGTGCGTCGGAAGCAGCTGCCGCAACAGGTGTTGGGGCCGCCGGTTCAGCGGGGGCTGGAGGCCCCTGTCCACGCTTGTCAGGCAGCCCTCATGGCTTGACAATTTACATTTGCCAGGTGTAAGTGGCCAGGCTCAGCCTTTCCATAACTCTTCTTGCGGATGGGACAGTCCCAGTAGTAATCCTCTTTGTCGTACCACCTGCTGCGTGAAGAGTTTCTGCTGTGCGATGGGGAATGCATGTTGACGTTGTCTGCACGTGCAATGCGCCCCAATCTCCCCGATGGTGGTCGCACGATACGTCCGTCTTGACGTCGAAGGATCGCTGGGTCATCAATATCGAACCCGCGTGCGTTCGCAACGAGAACAGATGACGCATGATGATGATCTTGGGAAGGACCACGGCTAATTGCGAACATACCACGTGCAATTCGAAACGCTTCGACGAAGAGGGATTGCATATTCGGAGTATACTGTGCTGCCCTGGCCAATTCCTTGTTGCAGGCCGAGGCATGTTGGCGCTGGCCAGTGCACAGTTTGTTGTCAAATGGTGTCAGTAGCAAACGTCGGTTGGCCATGATGTCCATAGGTTCACGTATTATAGAACACCGTGGGTGTAACGACGGCCCGTGGTGCATTGGCCCATGTTGAACTTGCGGATGCCCCCGCCTTTTGCAAGCGTCGCCCATGGCGGTATTTCATCCACCCAAGAAACAACCGGTTGTTCCCGTCGTTAGAACCGCCGGAGATCGTCTTGACGTACGGAGACCCTTCCACAACACTTGATGCGTGGAATATGTCCCTTGTGCTGTTCATGACACGTGTCATAATTGACCTTCATTGAAGTGGGAGGATAGTCCAGTCGTTCTGCAGTTAGCTTGTAAGATTACTATCTTCACAAAACATACATCCAAGCAGTGCAGCACTGCATCCTGGACTTCCTTATTTCCAAGGTCAGCGTGGGAACGCGTGTCGAGGTTACCCCCTGAGGATAAATCTCGGCCGAATGCTAATTGCGATTTTCCCTCGCTGCCTCCGCATAATTCCAACGTCTACCTCGTTGTTTCGTCCGTGACACAAGGTTGGGATTCGGGAAAACACATCAGCATGCGCGTCCGCAGGTAACCCCGCTGGTAGCGCGATGAAGATTTCGTCATCTTCAATGCTCCGCGTCCAAGGCTCTTCAGGTCCTCGCCGCAGTCGTCATTGCCGTCTTCGACCTGTTTGAGTATCTTGCGTGGTTTGATGCCGGCTCCTTGATCAACTTGCTGTTTTTCTCTGTGTTTATATATATAGATTAAAAACTACTCCGACGGAAAAACCCCACATAAGAATCCTCTGGGCGAATCTGGAAAAAGCCATCACCGTCGTCCTCGTGGTTGGTGAGGCGTCCTGGCTGTCTCTTCTGCGTATATTTCCTCTCGCCTTGGCGCGGGCCCCCCTTCCACTCCTTACGTTGTCCCCATCCTCGCCCCCCTGTTTGTTCCGCGCCCCGCCACCTCCTCCCCTTCCTGTTGCATGAGCGCGCATGTCGATGTTCCTCGGCGCCGTCGCCGCCACGGCCAGCACAGGCGCGTTCTCTACTGGTCACGTCGCGCAGCCGTTGGGACAACCCCGCGGGCCAGGCTGTCGGGGCAACCCCGCGAGCCGCTGGCGCGCAAGACCAAGCCGTTGGGACAACCCCGCGGGCTTCGAGCGAGGCGCAGCCGCGCTCAGGCGGAAGGCAGCACGAAGCCCAGCTCTGCCGCGAGCTGCTTCGCCTCCGCCCTGGACAAAACCGCTCTCTTGTCGAACTCCAGGAGCGCCTTCCGCAGGGACGCCGGCGGCCCGCGCTCCAGGAACTCTCGCGGCGGCGGCCGCAGGATCAGCATGTTCCGCATGCACGTGGCGCGGGAGAACATGACGTAGAGGTGCAGCCACCACTGCTCGTCCGACATGCCCGTGCGGCCAGCGTCCTCGTCTCTCGCGCAGTCGATGGTGACGCCCTTGCGCAGCGTCTGGCCCTGCGACAGCGTGGAGGTCAGGTAGGACGCGTGCGTCAGGGTGAACCCCGAGCGGCGCACGCTGTGCGCCCCCGAGCTCTGCCATGTGAACTCCCTTTCGCTGGGCCTGAACATCAGCAAGCTCCGCGCCCGCGCCTCGGCCTGGCCGTCGTCGTCGGCGCCTTCGGCGCCCTGTCGCAGCACCTCGGCGACCTGAGGAGCCCAAAAACTTCCTTGTTGCGTCCAAAATGTGGCCTGGGAGCTGCGTTCTGGCAGCGCGAGAACCCAAAATTGACGACAGTTACAGGTTTTGGATGACCCGCTCGGATTACCAACATGATCTGCGGGCCCCATAGGGAGGGGGCCCCCGCCTGAGACTTCCTCGCAGTTCACTCACAGACGAGGCTCCCGCCTGAGACTTCCTCCATATTCAGGCTTGAGGAGCCCAAAAGTGACGACAGTTACAGGTTCCGATGACCCGCTCGGATTACCAACATGATCTGCGGGCCCCATAGGGAGGGGGCTCCCGCCTGAGACTTCCTCACAATTCACTCAGAGACGAGGCTCCCGCCTGAGACTTCCTCCAAATTCAGGCTTGACGAGCCCAAAAGTGACGACAGTTACAGGGTTCCGATGACCCGCTCGGATTACCAACATGATCTGCGGGCCCCATAGGGAGGGGGCTCCCGCCTGAGACTTCCTCAGAATTCACTCACAGACGAGGCTCCCGCCTGAGACTTCCTCCAATTCAGGCTTGAGGAGCCCAAAAGTGACGACAGTTACAGGGTTCCGATGACCCGCTCGGATTACCAACATGATCTGCGGGCCCCATAGGGAGGGAGCTCCCGCCTGAGACTTCCTCTCAATTCACTCACAGACGAGGCTCCCGCCTGAGACTTCCTCCATTTTCAGGCCTGGGGAGCCCAAAAAAGACGACAGTTACAAGTTTCCGATGACCCGCTCGGATTACCAACATGATCTGCGGGCCCATAGGGAGGGGGCTCCCGCCTGAGACTTCCTCACAATTTACTCAACGATGATGAGGATGAGGATGATGAGTGGTGGTGAAGATGAGTGGTGAAGAGGATGATGATTGATTGTGAGTGGTGGTGGCGATGATGATGTTTGAATGAGGATGATGCCGATGCCGATGATGATGATGATGATGTTCGTGAGCGTGTGAGAGAGTGCGAATGATGATGATGAGTATGTGAGTGAGTAAGCATGTGAGAGAGCATCATCGATGATGCTGATGAGGTTGATGATGAGAGAGTGTGAGTGAGTGTGAGTGTGTGTGTGTGTTCCTGTTCCTGCGCGGGGTGTCCAGAGAAAATTACTCCGACGGAAGAACCCCACATAAGAATCCTCTGGGCGAATCTGGAAAAAGCCATCACCGTCGTCCTCGTGGTTGGTGAGGCGTCCTGGCTGTCTCTTCTGCGTATATTTCCTCTCGCCTTGGCGCGGGCCCCCCTTCCACTCCTTACGTTGTCCCCATCCTCGCCCCCCTGTTTGTTCCGCGCCCCGCCACCTCCTCCCCTTCCTGTTGCATGAGCGCGCATGTCGATGTTCCTCGGCGCCGTCGCCGCCACGGCCAGCACAGGCGCGTTCTCTACTGGTCACGTCGCGCAGCCGTTGGGACAACCCCGCGGGCCAGGCTGTCGGGACAACCCCGCGAGCCGTTGGCGCGCAAGACCAAGCCGTTGGGACAACCCCGCGGGCTTCGAGCGAGGCGCAGCCGCGCTCAGGCGGAAGGCAGCACGAAGCCCAGCTCTGCCGCGAGCTGCTTCGCCTCCGCCCTGGACAAAACCGCTCTCTTGTCGAACTCCAGGAGCGCCTTCCGCAGGGACGCCGGCGGCCCGCACTCCAGGAACTCTCGCGGCGGCGGCCGCAGGATCAGCATGTTCCGCATGCACGTGGCGCGGGAGAACATGACGTAGAGGTGCAGCCACCACTGCTCGTCCGACATGCCCGTGCGGCCAGCGTCCTCGTCTCTCGCGCAGTCGATGGTGACGCCCTTGCGCAGCGTCTGGCCCTGCGACAGCGTGGAGGTCAGGTAGGACGCGTGCGTCAGGGTGAACCCCGAGCGGCGCACGCTGTGCGCCCCCGAGCTCTGCCATGTGAACTCCCTTTCGCTGGGCCTGAACATCAGCAAGCTCCGCGCCCGCGCCTCGGCCTGGCCGTCGTCGTCGGCGCCTTCGGCGCCCTGTCGCAGCACCTCGGCGACCTGAGGAGCCCAAAAACTTCCTTGTTGCATCCAAAGTGTGGCCTGGGAACTGCGTTCTGGCAGCGCGAGAACCCAACATTGACGACAGTTACAGGTTTTGGATGACCTGCTCGGATTACCAACATGATCTGCGGGCCCCATAGGGAGGGGGCTCCCGCCTGAGACTTCCTCGCAGTTCACTCACAGACGAGGCTCCCGCCTGAGACTTCCTCCATATTCAGGCTTGAGGAGCCCAAAAGTGACGACAGTTACAGGGTTCCGATGACCCGCTCGGATTACCAACATGATCTGCGGGCCCCATAGGGAGGGGGCTCCCGCCTGAGACTTCTTCACAATTCACTCAAAGACGAGGCTCCCGCCAGAGACTTCCTCCAAATTCAGGCTTGACGAGCCCAAAAGTGACGACAGTTACAGGGTTCCGATGACCCGCTCGGATTACCAACATGATCTGCGGGCCCCATAGGGAGGGGGCTCCCGCCTGAGACTTCCTCGCAGTTCACTCACAGACGAGGCTCCCGCCTGAGACTTCCTCCATATTCAGGCTTGAGGAGCCCAAAAGTGACGACAGTTACAGGGTTCCGATGACCCGCTCGGATTACCAACATGATCTGCGGGCCCCATAGGGAGGGGGCTCCCGCCTGAGACTTCTTCACAATTCACTCAAAGACGAGGCTCCCGCCAGAGACTTCCTCCAAATTCAGGCTTGACGAGCCCAAAAGTGACGACAGTTACAGGGTTCCGATGACCCGCTCGGATTACCAACATGATCTGCGGGCCCCATAGGGAGGGGGCTCCCGCTTGAGCCTTCCTCAGAATTCACTCACAGACGAGGCTCCCGCCTGAGACTTCCTCCATATTCAGGCTTGAGGAGCCCAAAAGTGACGACAGTTACAGGGTTCCGATGACCCGCTCGGATTACCAACATAATCTGCGGGCCCCATAGGGAGGGAGCTCCCGCCTGAGACTTCCTCCCAATTCACTCACAGACGAGGCTCCCGCCTGAGACTTCCTCCATTTTCAGGCCTGGGGAGCCCCAAAGTGACGACAGTTACAGGGTTCCGATGACCCGCCTCGGATTACCAACATGATCTGCGGGCCCCATAGGGAGGGGGCTCCCGCCTGAGACTTCCTCGCAATTCACTCACAGACGACGCTCCCGCTTGATACTTCCTCCACATTCACGCCCCAGGAGCCCAAAAGTGACGACAGTTACAAGGTTCCGATGACCCGCCTCGGATTACCAACATGAAGTGCGGAACCCATAGGGAGGGGGCTCCCGCCTGAGACTTCCTCGCAATTCACTCACAGACGACGCTCCCGCCTGATACTTCCTCCAAATTCACGCCCCAGGAGCCCAAAAGTGACGACGGAATTCTCATCCGCATGATGAGGCAGAAGAGGAGAGGGGGCGGGGTGAGTGTTCCTGCGCGGGGTGCGCAGAGAATACTCCGACGGAAGAACCCCACATAAGAATCCTCTGGGCGAATCTGGAAAAAGCCATCACCGTCGTCCTCGTGGTTGGTGAGGCGTCCTGGCTGTCTCTTCTGCGTATATTTCCTCTCGCCTTGGCGCGGGCCCCCCTTCCACTCCTTACGTTGTCCCCATCCTCGCCCCCCTGTTTGTTCCGCGCCCCGCCACCTCCCCCCTTCCTGTTGCATGAGCGCGCATGTCGATGTTCCTCGGCGCCGTCGCCGCCACGGCCAGCACAGGCGCGTTCTCTACAGGTCACGTCGCGCAGCCGTTGGGACAACCCCGCGGGCCAGGCTGTCGGGACAACCCCGCGAGCCGTTGGCGCGCAAGACCAAGCCGTTGGGACAACCCCGCGGGCTTCGAGCGAGGCGCAGCCGCGCTCAGGCGGAAGGCAGCACGAAGCCCAGCTCTGCCGCGAGCTGCTTCGCCTCCGCCCTGGACAAAACCGTTCTCTTGTCGAACTCCAGGAGCGCCTTCCGCAGGGACGCCGGCGGCCCGCACTCCAGGAACTCTCGCGGCGGCGGCCGCAGGATCAGCATGTTCCGCATGCACGTGGCGCGGGAGAACATGACGTAGAGGTGCAGCCACCACTGCTCGTCCGACATGCCCGTGCGGCCAGCGTCCTCGTCTCTCGCGCAGTCGATGGTGACGCCCTTGCGCAGCGTCTGGCCCTGCGACAGCGTGGAGGTCAGGTAGGACGCGTGCGTCAGGGTGAACCCCGAGCGGCGCACGCTGTGCGCCCCCGAGCTCTGCCATGTGAACTCCCTTTCGCTGGGCCTGAACATCAGCAAGCTCCGCGCCCGCGCCTCGGCCTGGCCGTCGTCGTCGGCGCCTTCGGCGCCCTGTCGCAGCACCTCGGCGACCTGAGGAGCCCAAAAACTTCCTTGTTGCATCCAAAGTGTGGCCTGGGAACTGCGTTCTGGCAGCGCGAGAACCCAACATTGACGACAGTTACAGGTTTTGGATGACCTGCTCGGATTACCAACATGATCTGCGGGCCCCATAGGGAGGGGGCTCCCGCCTGAGACTTCCTCGCAGTTCACTCACAGACGAGGCTCCCGCCTGAGAGGCTTGAGGAGCCCAAAAGTGACGACAGTTACAGGGTTCCGATGACCCGCTCGGATTACCAACATGATCTGCGGGCCCCATAGGGAGGGGGCTCCCGCCTGAGACTTCTTCACAATTCACTCAAAGACGAGGCTCCCGCCAGAGACTTCCTCCAAATTCAGGCTTGACGAGCCCAAAAGTGACGACAGTTACAGGGTTCCGATGACCCGCTCGGATTACCAACATGATCTGCGGGCCCCATAGGGAGGGGGCTCCCGCCTGAGACTTCCTCGCAGTTCACTCACAGACGAGGCTCCCGCCTGAGACTTCCTCCATATTCAGGCTTGAGGAGCCCAAAAGTGACGACAGTTACAGGGTTCCGATGACCCGCTCGGATTACCAACATGATCTGCGGGCCCCATAGGGAGGGGGCTCCCGCCTGAGACTTCCTCACAATTCACTCACAGACGAGGCTCCCGCCTGAGACTTCCTCCAAATTCAGGCTTGACGAGCCCAAAAGTGACGACAGTTACAGGGTTCCGATGACCCGCTCGGATTACCAACATGATCTGCGGGCCCATAGGGAGGGGGCTCCCGCTTGAGGTCACTCACAGACGAGGCTCCCGCCTGAGACTTCCTCCATATTCAGGCTTGAGGAGCCCAAAAGTGACGACAGTTACAGGGTTCCGATGACCCGCTCGGATTACCAACATAATCTGCGGGCCCCATAGGGAGGGAGCTCCCGCCTGAGACTTCCTCCCAATTCACTCACAGACGAGGCTCCCGCCTGAGACTTCCTCCATTTCAGGCCTGGGGAGCCCAAAAGTGACGACAGTTACAGGGTTCCGATGACCCGCTCGGATTACCAACATGATCTGCGGGCCCCATAGGGAGGGGGCTCCCGCCTGAGACTTCCTCACACTTTACTCAACGATGATGAGGATGAGGATGATGAGTGGTGGTGAAGATGAGTGATGAGAGAGTGTGAGTGAGTGTGAGTGTGAGTGAGTGGTGATGATGATGAGTGAGTGAGTGAGTGTGCGAAGGCAGAAGAGGAGAGGGGGTGGGGTGAGTGTTCCTGCGCGGGCTGTGCAGACCAACAAGAACCCCACTTTGGATGTGGGGAAAAACAAGAACCCCACTTTGGATGTGGGGAACAAGAACCCCACTTTGGATGTGGGGAAAAATCCGGGCATCAATAGGTCGTGCAGTTTGTTGTTGCCCGTTGTCGGGCGCGGTAAGTGTAGGAAAATCTCGAGAATAGGGGCAGGGCGCGGCCGCGCTCAATCGAGGGGGGAGGAAGACGATCGTCATCGATGGTCGCATCTCGCCTCGGGCGCAGTCGCTGCTCCTCATTGCTGAGCAAAGCTGGGGCCGGAGGCCCGCAGCGCAGTCGAGCACTGATGTTCGTCACCCACTCAGCAATGGAGCTATCCAGTTGTATCCGATAGGTTGATCCTGACCCCATATATCCTGTCTAATTGTCGCGTCGTCAAGGTTCGTCGTCACCCGGCGTGCCACATGGTCCCATTGAGGGCCATTCCTAGAAGACTGGACGTAAGTCCGCGCTCCTATACCTATTCGAACGCGCGCGCTGCGATGTCCATCGCTTGCTTCATTTCTCTGTGTCTTATGCGTATCTGTTTGGTCGATCAGTCGCGCAGTCACGATGGCGATCGCTGCGTTCCGCCATTCCCCCCTTTGGGCGCCTCGGCCGTGCCAGTCTAACAGGCGTTCTGCTATTTCGGCAGGTTCCCCCACATCTCGGCGCGTGCATTTCCATGCGTTAACTCGAATGCGCGGACATGTTGTTGCCGCCTGCAAGTACAAACCGCTCGGCAAACGACTCGGGCGATAGAACTTAAAACAAGCTCACGCCATCAATGGCATCGCGCATGGGCCCCAATTTCCAACAAAGATATGGGGCCCCCTTAGGCACAGTAGACATACGTAAGGCCCACGCTTCGACCATGAGATGCTGAACGCGCAGATAGCGTGGCCCCGCCCTCTCACCAGGCAATCGCGCATGCCAATCAGCGCGCGTTGCCACCCATGGCAGTTGATAGTCTCCCGGCAGTAGACTACCCGAGCATTGTGCGCCCTTGGAGGTTGCGACCTCTGCGCGTGCGATGCGATCGCACATGTATCCACGGGCTCGGAGTTCAGCGCAAGCTGTTCGAATATCCTGAATAATATGAGCACGAGACAGACATCAATGAAAGGCGGCGGCGGCGGCGGCCGGGCGCCGGCCGCGCAACCGCCGCATCATATAATAAAACAACTATATATACTTATGTAAACTAATAAAATAATTTTATACTAACACTTATGATAATGACTATAATATATAATAGTTATATATAATAATATGAGCGGCGGCCGCGCAGCCGGGTCCGCCGCTGCCCCTGGCGCGCGCGGCCGGCGCCGGTGAAAAGTATTTAGGTGCCCCCGCGCCCGTAGGCAGTACCTCAAGTGTCGACCTGTCCAGGCAAGCGCGCGCGGCCGCGGCGCTCGCCTGCCCCCTTCGCTCAGTTGCGGGCGTAGGGGGCGCCCGCGTGCCCGCGCCGTGGGCCGCGGACCCACCTGGTGAAATTGGCGTCGCACTTCTCGAAGTGAAGATAGCATGCCTCTCGGCAGTGCCGCTCGATGCAGCGGGTTGCCCCGCGGTGGCAGGCTGCCGCGCATTGCTGTCAGGTGGCATCCACTTGGTGCCCTCTTTGCAGATGGCCTGGTAGTCCTCCGCCTGCAAATTTCTCGCGGCGAAGTCCTGATCCACGGCCGCGGGCTTGCCGCTATATGCGGTATTCCATCGACACCAGGTCTTCATAATGTTGTCTATCAAAGACTGGATCGCGAATGCAAGCGTCTCTTCGTTCATGCTGTTGCAAATGCCCCTGGTGTCCTGGGACATCATAAACGCATGAGCATCCGTACGAGCAGGTGGCCCCACTCTGCTTGAAGCAGGGTGCCCCGCAATCGGCTGCGCGTCTGCAGTCTCCATGATGAGCGCGGGTGTCTCCTCGCATTTGGGATTGGCCTTAATGGTGAACGCTGTAGCTCCATCGGCCTCCATGTGCGCACCTGGGATGACCATATTTTCGGTGGCTTTCTCGAGGACTAGGATGGCCCGCATGTTTGCCATGCTCCTCAGCCTCAGGATTGCGGGCAAGTTCTCGCCGGACCCCTCGGCCACGCTGGCTGAATAGGTGTCCAGCTTGGCGAGGGCAGGCTCCCCCGCAGGGTTGCATCTATGCGCAGGCAATGCTGCAATGCCCTGATGTCCTACACACTTCGGCTCCAACGCCCACTCCGGTCACGCACAGTGGCCTGTTCAGTTTCAGTATCTGGGCATCGTGGCCGCGCGAGCGTGAAACTCGCTCAAATGTCCAGACAGTTTTCAGACCAATGATGTTTTATTGCTGCTACCAAAGTCCCGCAATATAGTAAACATTCCATCGATCATGGCCCCGCTTTTTGCTGCTAGGGCTAAGGTGCCCTGGAGGCGCCTTTGATCCAATTCCCACTGGTTCCTCGTCATAGAAAGGTAAATGCACCAATGCGCGCACGATTCTCCTCGTCGGTGACAGGATATTGCCGGATATCCCAACCAGCAGGGTATCCATCATATTGAAAGGGGTACTGCTGCGTCAGTGGGATGTTCTCAAAGGTGTCCTCGTCGGCGCGCGCTGCGTTCTGGCTATCCGCGTTGACCATCAGCACCGCGCGCAGCATGTCGCGCTCCGACATGGCGCCGGCGCCACTGCGCACGCTGACTGGGCTGTCAGTCCGGCGCGAGCGCAGCGGGTTGCCCCGCATTCTGCCATGCGGCGCGTCGGCTCTCTCCGCGCGCCTGTGCCAAGCTCCATGTGCAGGTGGCCCCCCGCAGGTGTCAAGATATGCCACATGTCCCTGCAGAGGCAGCTGGCTCAGCTATCAGCGGCATCTGCGCGTCTGCGGTCGGCGTCGCTGCTGCGGGGTTTGACCGCGCGCATGGCGGCGCAGCAGGTTGCCCCGCAGAAATAGCAGGTGCCCCGCTGGCGCTGTGGAGCCCGCCATCGTGGCCTCGGTCCGATTCGATTCTAACGAAGGTCCCTGAGCCCACTAGCGCCGCGGAGTATCTCTTCGCGGGGGCCCCCCGCATTTTGCCCGCCCGCGAGGGCGCAATGAAACTCGGCAGCGGTAAGTCCCACGCCTCGCATACGGCGCGCGGCGCCTCGTTAGGGGCACCCTCCAGCTGTCGGCCCACCTGTGCCTGAGCCACTCGGCCCCAACAGACTGCATCAAATATGTGGCCGCGCTGAAGCCGCCATACCTTGTCACGGCATGCGAACTCCTCATGGCAGTTAACACACTTCGTGGAATCACCGCCATTGATGATCGGTGGCGTAGCCGGTGGCCTTGCGGCTCGGTGGGACTGCAGGGCTCGACGGCATAATGGCAGGTGGCCCCGAAGCTACCAGTCCCATAGCGAGCAGCGCTGAGAGACCCATGGCGGGACGCCCCGCGCGATTCATCACGCGGCGCGCCCGCCGCGCCCGATCGCGCTGCTGGCGCGCGAGCCGCGCTGGGAGATCCGCCTGCTGCGCCTCATGCGTGGCTGATGTTTCAGGCCGCGACTCTCCCAGCGATGCAAGTGCCACCAACTCTGGGCCATGTGGGTTGCCATCTTGGTCCATTGGGGGCGCCAAGTGCCCGCGGCGAGGCACCTGGTCGGGCGCGCCGGCCTCGCATCTCGGCCCCCGCGGACCCGCAGAAGGCGTTTTTTTTTTTTTTCCACTTCGACTGATTTTGACTGGCTGGGCGGCCACGTCGGGTAGGGGCCGCCGCAAGCCAGGCGCCGGCAACGGCTACGGGGTGCATGCGCCATCCAGATCACCAAGGCAGCGCCATGGGCACAGCGACAAACGCGACCAGGCAACTTGGAATGCTACCTCCAGGGATGCATTGTTTGACCGACCTGCCACGATGAGCACGCCTGGGCGAACCCATGCCCCAAGTCCGACTGCGCCTCGCATAACCCGCGGGGTCCCGCGGGCCAGCTTGATGCACTTGGAGACTTCTTTAGCGCCGCTCGGAGAAGACGCGCCCGCCCCTGCCCGGCCCGCGCGGGGGCTGCCAAACTGGCCGCTCAAAGGTCCTCTGAGGTTTCCTGGGCCACCCCGCAAGCTTAGCGCGAAGGGGCCCAAAGGGGGCTTTACCGCAGGCTCCGCTGCCAAAGTCCGAATGGGCCCCCACCGCCGATTTCGGCGCATCCCTCTCACGCGTCGTAGCACCAAAACGAGCAACCAAAGGTCCCTTTGGAGCAAGTCGCATGCGTCCCAGACGCCTGGGGACTCGGCGCCGGCGCCGACGGCGCAGCGGCGGACACTGAGGGCCTCGTTTCCGCGTTGGCCTGCGCGTGGAGCCATCGATCGGTGCAAGTTTTCTGTCGACGCGGATCGCAGGCGCGAGGGGTCGCGCGCCCAGGCCCCCGGGGGCCGACAGTCCTACGTCGACGCGCCCGATGTGCAACGATGCGCCGCTGATTTGGTCGACCATGCCCAGGGCCCGCGGGGGGCGAAGGCGGAAGCCAGTCGCCTCGCGTCCGCCCCGGAACTGGAGAAGGATGGCATGGCGACCGCGAAATCACGTTCACGACGAAAATGCGGCTCAAATTTGTCACGCACCATTGAACATTGATTTCTGTCACGCAAACTTACCATGCCATTATCGCGCCGGATGCGCGCCGGATCCACGCCGAAATCCACGTCAGAATCAACGCCGCTCGTCGCGCCGCCTCGCCGCGCGGGGGCGGGCGCCAGGGAGCGCGCTTCGTCGCTCCAACGGATTGTCGCGCAAGGCTGACAGGGGCTTCGCCCCGCAACTGAACGAGATCGGAGGGGGGCGACGACAGGCGGGGGGGGGGGGAGGAGGGCGAAAAGGAGGGGGGGCGCGGGGGGAGGAGGGAGGGGGGGAGGGGGGCCAGGAGGAGGAGGAGGGAGGAAGAGGAGGAGGAGAAGGAGGGGGTGGGAGAAGGAAGAGGAGGTTTGAAGACTCTCCACGGAACAGATCTCCCCATGCTCACGGCGCAAGTAAAAAACGCGAAGCGAAAAACATGTCCAAACAATCTCCAACGCAAACGCTGGCGCGCCAACAAAAACATGCCAGCTGAGTCCCATGGGCGGGGGGGCCTCCCACGCTTAGCTTTTGAAAAAGCCGCGCAGGGGCGGCCTATCAGGGCGCCTCTGCATTCATGGCTGAGAAGTCTAGCGATCACCTGTCTCTGAACTGATATCTTACTAAAGTCTTCCAGGGGGCCGTGGATGACGTCAGTCGAAATAGCTCGTCCGCAGGACTGCTTCGCGGCCCCTGCGAACCCGCCGCCCCGCGAGAAGATCTCTCCGCGCCCCAGTTGGCGGCGAGGCTGGGGGCTCGAAGAATCTGTTCCGATCACTGTAATTTCCCCATAGGTGCTTTGTTTGCGCCGTCGCGAAGTCTCTGAACAATTTGGGCGAGATCTGCCATCGCTCGAGGGCCCTCCTTCCTTTCTTGCAACGCGTCGCACTGCCTGCGCTCTGCCATCGCCCTGTTTTCTGGTCTCTCCAAGTGGTAGTACGAGATTGAGAGCGTCGATCGAGGCCCTGCTGGGTCGGGCCAAAGACCGCATCATGTTCGGCGCGTCGGCCCCGGCGGCGGCCGCCTGCGCCGCCTTGCCGAAGTCGGGCCTGAAGACGAGCACCCCGTGGCGGGCGACGCATCGAGCCGGCGCCGCCAACCAGTGGGCAAGCAGCGCGCGCGCCCCTCCTTGTCGCACGTCGGAGCGCGAAGATGGCCGCCCTGACGTTCTCTGTCTGCTCCCGCCCGAGACCCCTGCACAGCGCGACCCGCGTCTCGAAGGCCCCTGGGAGCCCCCCAGTGGGAGGCGAGAGGAACCCGGGGCTCGCGCGCCCCAACCCCTGAACGCACGGCGCGCTCGAAGAAGGCTCGGGCCCTCCTTCCTTCCACTCCTGAGCTTGTAGTCCAGATGGGCTGCGGCCAGCTGCTGACCGCTGCAGTCGCCCTCACCCTCGAAGTGCATCTCGCCGAACGGGTTGCGCGACGCCCTGTCGGAATCCAGCGCGCCCGACAGACTCATCGCCCTCTTCTGGGCGCGATCCACCATCATCTCCTTGGCGAACGAGCACGCCCCCCTGGTTGAGGCCTGCGTCGCTCCGTTCTCCAAGGAGCTTCT
This sequence comes from Prorocentrum cordatum, assembly GCA_963575745.1. Classification (NCBI taxonomy): domain Eukaryota; class Dinophyceae; order Prorocentrales; family Prorocentraceae; genus Prorocentrum; species Prorocentrum cordatum. The sequence goes on along the minus strand of CAUYUJ010006891.1, from coordinate 791,972 downwards.
GCCACTCCGCATTCTGGGGGGGAAGCCCCTTCGCGGTCCTGTTCTTCCTGGTCGTCGGTCTCGTCTCCTGGGATCTCTTCAATGCCCGTTCCTTCGCCCAGGCAGGAGCTGGCGGCCTGGGATAGGCCCCGGCTGGGTTGGCCAGGTCGGTCCTCGACACTGGGTATCTCGGCGACGCCAGCAGCCATGTGTTGAGGCTCATGAGGTACGCATTCAGGATCGGGAAGGGCGAGCCCGGGGGGGCGCGCGGGGCCCTGCCGCCCGAGGCCGGCTCGAACCGACGAGATCGCTCATCAGCGGGGCTGAGTCCCGAGGGGGCCCAACGAAGACGCACCTTGCAGTTGGAAGCCATCGCGAGAGCTGCGAAGCGACGGCAACAATAATTCAGCATGGCATCTGGCCCGACCCTTCGGAAAGAAAAAACACACTCCCAGATTGTCGCGCAAAGAAGCCCGACGTCGACTATGGAAGCGATGATCTGTCGATTGACGAACCAAGGCCCAAACCACTGCTTTTGCCTCCAATATGTGAACGGGCAATTTACATGTAAAACGGCATGAATAGATGGGACGCCATTGGGCTCTCTTGATGGGCTCTGCGGGCACCTCTGGAAGTTGGGGTTATCCTGTCATTTTCCAGGCTGAACAGTCCCTCGGGGCGCCTTCGCTGTGAGCGGATCTGATAAGGCATCTCGAACTCCAGCCCCAGACCACAACGGGCACCAGGCCGAGGGCGGCAGATTCTGAGCTCCCGAGGACTACGAATGCGCTGCCGCTCATCTCGACGCCCGCACCCCTTCACGAACTCAAGATCCATGTCCGCAGCCGCTGCGCCCGCCCAAGAAAGATGGGCATCTGTAGCTACAAGCCGCTGGTCCCACTCCAGAGCCCAAGCAGACTTGGCGAGCAAGGAGGCCCCGACAGACATCAAGTTCCTTGGCAACGGATTCCCACGCAGGAATATCACGAACCCCACCTACTCGAGCAAACTGGTAACAAGACATAAGCACCGACAACGAAGGTCTCCTGAGCATGAAGGCAAAGGCGAGATGCCGAAAGAGCTTGTCCATGCCCTGGACTGAGCACGCCTCGGGCCAGGACCCAGCCGATGCAACGGTCAAGCCCCCAGAAACTCTTTTCCTGCCGCCCGAACCAACGAGCGGACGCCATGCAGCGTAACTCGCAGATCGTCGCTCTGAGGGCAGGCGCTCTCGTCGTCGTGCGTCGCCAACCCTGCCTCGTTCAGTCTGTGGGGGGCTTCGCCCATCAGGCGCTGAACCAGCTTCTTGCAGCCTCGCAGCGCGCCGACATTGTCCACGTAGGCATAGTGCACCGTATCATGAGAGAACTGCGGTAGCCGCCCCACTCCGAAGTTCTGGGGCCGGCTGGCAGACATCAGATAAGGCGCCTTCTCGACGAGCCCCCGGTTGGCCACCTGCGCGAAAAGGAGGCGCCACTTGAACCCCATCGGCAGAACGGCGAAGAAGGGGTGGGCCCGGTCCTCCGGGCCGAGAGGGGCGCCCTCAAGAATCTCCCCGGCTAGCCCCGCATCGCGAGCTCGTAGGGCAGGTGGGCCCGAGTGCCAACATAACTCCTGCCCGATCCGAAATCGGCAGAGGCAGTCCTGCGCGTCTGTCGAGGCAGCATGCGCCGCAAGGTCGTCCGACACCTCCAGCTCGCCAAAAGATTCACAGGTGGCGAGATTGACCGAAGGTGGATCGCGACAGCGGCGATTAGCTCGCCTGGCGTCAACAATCAGGCGCCGACGAGAATCCTTCTGCTTCGCGAGAAAGAGCGTCACTCTTCCCTTCGCGTAGCGGCACCGCCGCGCGACGCCCTCCTCAACGACCTGTCTGACAAAGGTGGTGTACAGGCCAACATAGGACTTCAGACGCGCGCCGAGGTAGGGCGCGATGGGGCCATCATTGCCCTCAATCCCCCAACGAAGCTCCACACCCGATCTGACGATCCGCTCCTCAAGCTGGCAGAGAAAAGCACGATCGCGACCCTCTGGCAGGTCCTCGGCAAACGGGCGCGAATGAACCTCGGGCGGGAGGGGGCCAACTGTGGCCGAAAAGGCACACAGGTGACTCTTCCAAGCTGTAGCCAGCCCGGGCATGCAGAGGCTCGTCGGCAGCGCCGCGCGGTTGCGGCACGGGTTCAGCGGGGGCGCTCCGCCTGGTAGCCTCCGTCGGCCTTCCCAAGACATGAGAATGACTCTGCAAGCACCTCTTTGGTGTGTCGTCGCATCCAGCAAGCCAATGCAGCGACTCCACGGCATGATTTACCCGCAAAGTGGCACGACGTTCTCGCCCGATGCGCAGTCGCGAAACCCGAGACAGATGAGCCCCATCGACCTCGGGAACAAGCAAAACGGGAAAAGAAAACAACTCCCGCGAACCCTGCAGCATGGCAAGGCAGTAGATGGATAACCCACTAAGTGGAAATCACCACTCGCCTCGGTCGCACGTAGCCCCCCATCCACCCGCGAGGGCTCGGGCAGAGGGAGGGCGCGGCTCGCGCCTTCTTCGGAGGCTGGGGCTGCGTCTTCGGGCCCCGAGCTTCCCTTGCCTTTTGTCTGGCCGTCTCGTTCTCGGCCCGATTCTTCGCCCGCTTAGCGATGTGCGCTGACGGCGAAGAAGCAATCCCAAGAGTGCGCTGCTGCGCACCCATCCAGACCTCGACGTCTTCAGACTTGGGATCTCCTGGGTCGCGGGAATTGGCGCCCAAGAGAAGCCGCCGCCGTCTCGGGGGCGCCTCGGAGCACGACAGTGACGGAATATTCAACCGATCATATGAACCAGCATACTTGAAAGTCCTGCATGTGATTTGCAACTCGTAAGATGTACGATGAAGGAGAGCAATCTTCGACTCGGCCAAGAAACGATGGTACCACTGCGTCGGGCTGCCTCCAGCTCGCCCCCCGTGCTTCAGCAGCCATTGAGTGGTCCTAAGGCCTTCCATGGGCCAGTCCTCGCAGAAGTTCTCAGACGCCGAGGCGGCGACGCGCCGCCAGGGCCTCCACCTCTCGCCCTGCTCGTCGTACAACGCCGCCAGCGCCATCCTCGTTCTCGCCGACATCCTTCGCCCCATCGAGCCCCTGCCCAGAATCACCTCGCGGGGTGGCAACTCCTCCCGCCCAAGCCTGGATGGCGGCCCGCCGCGAATCGGGCGTAGACGCCGATCTTACCCTCGCGGATTTTCTCCGCGAGCACCACCTCCTCAATACCACCCGAGGCACGCAAACGGTAGAGCCCCTTCAGGCCGACCGCCGCCAACTTGCCACCGCTGACACGCTGACCCAGGGAGAAGCTCGGCGCCTCGGCAGCCGCGACCCACGCTGAACCTGGCTCAGCGTCGAGAACAGCTCGCTCAGGTGCTCCTGCTCCTGGGGCCATTTCCGGTCCCCGCAGATCGCCAAGAGGGAACTCGGCGCCTCCCCAATCGCGCCAGCCACGCACGTCCTCGGCCTTCACCAGGTCGGGCGAACCTCCTGCATGCAATCGCCCCGCCTCAGCATGTCCCTCACGGGTAGCAAGACGCACCGCCTCTCCCTCCAGCCCTGCGCGGAAACGGTATGTCAAGAGCTCCAGATTGGCAGGGAGGCGTCCTCCCCGTCGCACAGGGTAGATATCCTCAATGTCGTCCCCATCCAGGATTTCGTCATAGATGTCGTCGTCTGGAGTCAACACTGTCCAATGTCTAGCGGAGAGAAGCCAAAGTAGGACGCGCTCGTGCACCAGGTCCTCGTCGTACTTGACCAGCAGACGGAGTCCCCGGTCGAAGGGTACTCCGCCACGCCTCGCTTCCCACTCGAGGGGCTCGCGGCTGCAGCATGTCTCAAGCTGTGACCCGCAACCCTCTGTCCCAGCAGGGTTAAGAAAGAACCGAAAGCCACGCCGGCCAACACTCGTACGCATGCCTTTTCGGTGCATACACACTCTCGCACGGCACGGGCGCTGGGCAGGATGACGCCTCCGCCAAGCACGTCCGGCTCGTGCAGCTCACCTCGGGGCACTTCAGGTCGCAGGCCGCTGCCTCACCGCAGCGCAGCTCGCAGGCGGGACAAGGAGGGGGCCTCGGGCACGTCGCCTGCCCCGCGATGGCAGCCAGTGAGCTATGTCCGAAAGCCCGAGCAAAATCCTGAAGCGTGCGTTCCCCAGCAGGGCGGGAAACATGCATGTCCTCCAAAATACTCGAGCAGAGGAGCGGCTATGGAAATATACATCGCCGAAACGCTCACAAGTCATGAAAGTGCCCGCACAGCCATCGGTTTTGGCTTTTGCTCTTTTCGGCCTTCCGACGGCACGAGACGGCCCAAGAGGCCATGATGATCGCCCAAAGAGTGCCCAAGAAGCCTCCAAGACGGCCCAAGAGGCCCCCATGACGGCTCAAGAGGCCCCGAAGCCCCAGATGGCCTCCAAGACTGCCAAGAAAGCCTCCAAGATGCCTCCAAGACGGCCAAGATGGCCTCCAAGACGGCTAAAATGGTCTCCAGATGCACCCAAGACGGCCCAAGATAGCCTCAAGATGGCCCAGGACTGCCTAAAAAGCCTGCAAGAGGCCTCCAAGACGGCCCAAGAGCCCTCCAAGACGTCTTTCAGGAAAGCCCCGCACAATTCAAATCATTGATTTTCCTTCGGTGTTTGAAGGTTTGTGGCTTTTGCCGCTTTTCAGCTCTCCGACGGCCCAAGACGACCCAAGAGGCCACCAACATCGACCCAAGAGCGCCAGAGAGGCCTCAAAGATGGCCCCATCACAGCCCAAGAGGCCCCCAAGAGGGCCCCAAAAAGACCTCAAGACGGCCCAACAGACCCGCACGACGCCCAAGATAGCCTCCAAGACGGCCAAGATGGCCTCCAAGATGCCTCCAAGACGCCCAAGATGGCCGTCAAGACGGCTAAGATGGCCCGAAGATGCAACCAAGACGGCCCAAGCTGGCCTCACCCTGTAGACCCGCAAGAGGCCTCAAATACGGCCCAAGAGCCCTCCAAGACGTCTTCCAGGAAGGACCGAAAAGGGCCAAAGTCATTGAAGTGCCTCAGGTATTTCAGGGATTGTTTCTTTTGCTCTTTTTCAGCTCTCCGACGGCCCACTACGGCCCAAGCGGCCCCCAACATCGACCCAAGAGCGCCCAAGAGGCCTCCAAGATGGCCCCATCACAGCCCAAGAGGCCCGCAAGACGCCCAAGATATCCTCCAAGACGGCCAAGATGGCCTCCAAGATGTCTCCAAGACGCCCAAGATGGCCGTCAAGACGGCTAAGATGGCCCGAATATGCAACCAAGACGGCCTGAAGATGGCCTTAGACTGCCCAAACGGCCAGCCAGAGGCCTCCAAGACGGCCCAAGACCTCTCCAAGACGTCCTCCAGGAAGCCCGAAAGCTCGGAATCTATCTGGTCCGATAGCTCGCCCGACTCGGTCTTCCCCGAAGGCGTTCGAAACCCACTCGGGGAACGCGTGGCCCGCTTGGCCAAGCTCGAACCCAACTGTCGGCCACGCAGGCGCTTCCAAAAAGGCAGGGGGCGGCGGTGATTCGCCGTAGGCGTCTTCGACAACGCCAACGTTTCAATATGCGCTGATGACTCCTATCCGCCCCCGCATGCTGCTCCCAGATGCGCCAAGGCAGCGCCGAGACGCACCGACGCGACTCTTGTATATCCGATTAGGATAGAGAGGGGGCCGGCGGCAGGGGGCGAAGCCCTTACGGATTACCACAGTCATGATCCAATGATCCAAATTGCTTGCATCATCTCGCGTATGCCAGCAGAGTAGTACGCGGTCCAAATCTGATCGTAGTTGGGGGCCACCTCCAGGATGATTAGCAGAAGGAGGTCTATGTCTAGTCCCCCTGCCAAGCACCATCTGTGACACACACATACACATACACACACACACACACTGGCTGCACCGAGGCTCGAGCAGCGGAAGCGGCACGAGCGGCACACACGAGCATGGACGACATGGCCACTGCACACGTGGCGAAGACAAACAAACAGCAACAGCACGGAGGCGAGAGAGATCAGCCGCGCTTCCTCCGCCCCTCTCCCTGACTGCCGCTGCGCCCCGACCAGCTAGAGGTGAGAGGAGGGAGAAGGCAGCCAGGTCACGGAGTTGACCCGGGAAGACTCCCAAGGGGGCTGCGCGGTCGGGGACGGCCTGGGCCGGGTCAACGCCAGCCCAGGCCAGCCCAGGCCCTGGCCGCGAACCCAGGCCGGCACTGGAGCGGCTCCCAGACCCGACAGCAGAGGGAGGGGGTGTGGGGGGGGGGAGGGGAGGGGGGCGGCTGCACACGGCTCCCAGCGCCCTGGTCACCGCCTACTACCCGAGGAGATCGGCAGAGCCCCGTCAGGGCTGACTACGATGATCCGCTCTCCTTGGCCCCGATCCCGACCAAAAGCCGCTCAAAGTCGGTCCTCCAGACCACTCCCAAGCTCCCTCCTGGCAACTTTTCCGTCTCAAGCAGAGGTCTGATTTGGACTCCCCGAATAAGTATGGAAAACATTGGTACGATGCCCAACAACAAACGTTGTCCAACACCGACATCGGCCAGTGTTGGGCAGGCGGACTTCTGTCTCAAATGGACAACGTCCGCGGAGACACCGACAGCAAGCCCTCTTCAAAATGGACAGGACATGCCGTCGGTCTCTGCGACCACTCTCTTCGATCGTCCCGATCAGACGGCCCCAGGGCCCGAACCTGAGGTCAAGGGCCGAAAAACAACAAAAATAGAATCGAACTCGAACGCGAGGCTTGGCGGCGCGCACCAAGGGGATAAGATGGAGGGGGGGAGGCTAAGGCTAGGCTGCGCCTTACAAGGCGCGGGCCTTGTCTACAGATGTAGGGCCGGAACGGGACGGAACGGAAGCCGGCGCAAGGCTCCGCGAGGGAGCTGCCGGGAGGGCCGAGGCCCGCTCATACATTGATGGAATCGCCCTCCACGTGGTCCCACACCTCTGACTTCGCAAGTTGAATCCCATCGTCGCAGATTGTGTCCAATCGTCGCTTCTAAGAGGAAGCCTCCCTCTAAGAAGCCCTCCCCCTCCCCCCCATACGTACCCCCTTGTGGTGCGCGCCGCCGCGACGCGTCAGGAATCTGGGCCGCGCCCCTCCGCCGCCCCCCTCGGTGCGCGGGCCGGCGGGGCGCGGCCCCGGAGCTCTCGGGCGCGAAGAAGTCCTCGCGGCAGGACCGGAACCTCTCGGGCCGCACCCGGCGGTGCCCAGGCAGCGCGCGCCGCGACGGGAGGAGGCCACGGAGGAGGACGACGAAGACGACGCCGACGGGGACGAGCCGCTGCCGGGGCCGCCTGAGGCCGCCGACGGCCGCCAGGTGGCCGCCGATGGCCGCGCTACGGCCGCGGATGGCCACGAGACGGACAACGAGAGAGAGAGAGAGAAAGAAAGAAAGAGCGAGGACGATGACGACGAGAGCAGACCAGGAAATCGATGTTGACGGCGAAGGGGTCGAGGAGGACGGCGAGGAAACAGCGTCATATCAATTGATATTGCTTGTGGTCCAGACGTGTAGAATCGCGCACCCTAACCGCGCATGCAAATTCAGTCTCGGGTCCGTGTAGCTACGATGTGGATTGCATGTGCAACTTCAAACTACATGTCAATGCCATCGTCCATGCCGACCACACGTATGACAATTATCGCTTCAAACGCACCAAGGGCGCACGTTGTATCTATCCGCCGACCCCTTGTGGGTCTCTAGGCGTGTCAGATTGTTCCCCCCCCTTAATCCCCCCTCTGGGGACCCCAAACCAGGAATTTGACACCCCCCCCGGGCCCAGGACGAACGCCTCATGGGGACCTGGAAGGCCCCCAAACGGGCCAAGAGGGATCCAAGAGGCCTCCAAGAACGTCACAGAGGACCACGAGTCGCCGAAAGAGCGCTCCAAGACGCCCAAGATGGCCTCCAAACAGCCTCAGAAGTCCCCAAGACGCCCCAAGAGGCCCCCAAGATGCGTCCCAAGTGGGCCCCAAGAAACAGACATCGCCCCATTCCTTTGGGAAACCGTATAGTTTTAGCATATTCACCTCTTGGGCTCCCCAAGAGACCTCGAAAAGGGCCTCAGGACGACCCAACAAGCTTCCAAGACAGCCCAAGAGGGCTTCAGGACGGCCCCCAGAGGGTGACGTTTCGAGCCTTCGGCCCCCAAACGCCCCTCGGTTGCCCCAAAAACCTTCCAGAGAGCCCCAAGAGAGCCCGAGAAGGCGCCCAGGAGGCCCCCAATAGGCCCCAAAATTGCCTCCAAGACGCCCCCGAGAGGCATGCCACGAGACCCCATCAGCCATCCGAGCCCAGGCACGGTGGCGGGATGCACCGAAGGCCATTCGCTAATCACTTCTCTGGTGTGTTCACTGATGCCTGCCGTGTGTGAACTGTTGTTTCTGATGTTTGTCCCACGTCTGTACGGCGAACACTCCGAATGGCACCCGCGGACAATACGCTGACCTAAGACACCTCCCCACGAACTCTGACACTGCCCCCCTTACTCCCTCGATAGCGCTCCGAAGAGTCTGGCACAAAATTATACCGGGATGGACCCACGGCCATGACACAGCTCACGGTTCAGAAACCCGCACAAGGTCTCCAAATCCAGGGCCAAGAAATGCTTGCCGAAGGTGCCGGACTCGTTCCGGACGGTAACCACATGATTCTCCCAACACGTCCAGGATTGCCCTCCGACGGCCCAAGATGCTCCGATGATGCTCCAACCAATAAGCCTTCGAAAAACCTCCCCAGGGGGGCCCAAGAAGAAAAAAACGTTAGAATCCCTTCGGAAAAGAATTATTCTAACCAATTCGCCTCTTCGGCGTTCGCAGCGTCCAAGACGGCCTCAGAGGGCCCCAGGAGAGCTCCAATGCGGCCCACATGGCCCCCAACACAGCCCGAGAGCGCCCGAACAGGCATGAAACGACCCCAGAACGACTCCAAGCGGAGGCCCAAACGGGAAACCCGAACAGACAGTTCCAGCCCTCGCCTCTCAGACACTCTCAGTAAGCCTCAGAAAGCTGCCTCGAAGGCCCCCACGGCCGCCCGAAGATGGCCAAAGAGGGTCCCAAGAGGCTCTTAAGACGGCCCAAAAGAACTCCAAGACGGTCCCAGAGGCATCAGAGACGGTCCAACAGAACTTGAAGACGGCCCCAAGAAGGGTCCAACAGAGGAACCACGAACCGAGAATTCCAACCTTCCTCCCACTGAGGCTCCCAGAAGATCCCACAATGTCGCCAAAAAAGCCCAAGAGACCCCCATGAAGCACCCAAAGGGCCCCAAGGAGCCCCCAAGAGGCCCAAAAGAGGCCCCACAAGGCGTGCCAATCCTGGGGCCCGTGGCCCCCCACAGACACGGCAACACAAGAAACAAGGGGTCGGCGGATGTGGCTTAAGCCTATAGAATTTTTGAACACGACTGCTGCCTTCAAAGACGACGTGCGTGGGCCACGTGTGAGCTGAGCGCCTTCATGGTGACTCCTAGTTTTGTCGCCGAGTCCGTGAATATATACCTACACATTGTCAATCGAATCTCATCAGCACTCTGGACGCAGGTGGTTGAACGAACTTTGTCTTCTCTCTGCCACAGAAAACCCTCCTTCCCCTGCTCGGGGGGAGGAGCTTACCCTTCTCCCTACCCCCTCCCCTGAGCCTGGGAGGGGAGGGAGGAAAAAGAGCGTCCAAGATGGCCCAAGATGGCCCCAAGAGGGTCTCAGAGAGCTCACGGTGGCCTCCAATATTACTCTAGAAACATTCATATGACTAGAGATAGCCCCCGACAAACATCCAAGAGGCCTCGAAACGGCCCCAAGACGGTTTCAAGTACCCTCCGAGCCCCCCGAGGACCTCCAAGAGGCCAACATGGCTCCCAAAATTGCGGCAAACCAATGTGGTTTGCCTTCTCGCCTTTTCACGTCTGCTGGGCCCTTGGAGCCTTACGATGGCCACAAGACGGCCCTCAAAAGCCCTAAGAGGGGCCCAGGAGGGCCACAAGAGGGGCCCAAAGGCGCCCACGAGAGCGCACCCCAAAAGAGGGCCTCCAAATCGAATGTTTGAGCCTCACCGTCTTTTTGAGTCGTGGGGGCCAAGATGGCCCCAAGAGGCCTCCCAGACCCCCCAACGAGCCCCAAAAGGGCCCCAAGAAGGCCCCAAGAGAGCCCCAAGAGGGCCTCAAGAGTGCCCCAAGAGGCTACGCGAGGACCCCGCGAGGACCCCACGGTAGTCCCAAGATAGCTCCAAGAGACCTCCAAGAAAACGCTTCCAAGGCGGTTGTTACACTGCACTCTTCTACACTTCCCTGATCAAGGCAACTCGCCTGGCGATCTGCTTCTGGATGGGCTGGTGGGGAACAATGACAATACGTCAGGGATGGCCCCCACCCACGGGCGCCACAGTGGCCATGTCGTCCCTGGGCGGCCCCACATGGGCTCCAAAACGGACAACATGGCCTCACAGCTGCGTCCTCGTCCTCAACGATTGTCCCAAGATCCCGCCAAGATGCCCTAACAGTTGACAACATGGCCAAGAAGACCAAGCTGGCCGCCATGACGGCCCAGCATGGGGCCAAGACATTCCAGGAAGCCATACAGACGCCCCGACAAGGCCTCATGAGGACACCCAAAAGGAACACCAGTAGAAAAGACCTTACATGTTCTGAAAGTCCTTGAAGAACTAATGAATTCTCGTCGGTCCCAGCTTCGCAAAAATGAAGACGGCCCAGGATGCCCCCTGCATTGGCCCCAAAGACCTCCAAAACCGGCCAAAGAGCGCCCCCCAGGCTCAGGAGGGCCCCAAGACACCCCAAAAGATACCCAACAAGGCTCCGAGAGAGGCTCAGCACGGCTCAATAAGGCCCAAGATGGGCTCAGAACGACCCCAAGGCGGCTCCAAGAGACCCCTGAGACGGCTCAGAGGGCCTCAGATGACCGAGAAGGCGGTCCAGGACGTCCCCAAGAGGGCCCCCCAAAGGCACCTAAAGACCCCAACAACGGCCCCCCCATGCCCCAAAGACGGCCTCAAACTGGCATCAAACACCCACTGAAAAGAACCCACCAACATGCGCACAAGGGGTTCCGAAACGAAAGAACGCATTCCCATGTTACCAGCCTTTCCAAGAAGAGATCCAGCGGGTCAACGGGTGACCGAGGGCCTGCAAAGGCCCCGCGAACTCCAAACCAGCCCGAAACAGAGCCGGATGGCCTGCGGACCACCCGAGAAACCTCCAAGAAGGCCCTCATGCGACGTCAGATGACCACCCGAAAGCCGAGGAGGGTACCAGTGCACACGGCGCTTCCAACGCGGCTCCAAGACGGACCGCGATAACCTCCATGGCCTTGAAGGCGGCTGAAGGCCCCCGAGACACACCACGCCCTAAGAGACCCCCCAGAAACTCCCAATGAGCGATCGCATTGCTGGTGTCTGCGCTTTTAATTGCACACCCCTACTCCCTCACCCGCCCGTTTTCCTTCTCTCCCCCCCCCTCTCCTGCGGCGGGTGGCAGGTTGGGGATCGTGGTGGCTTTCCAGAGTATGCAGCTCCGACTGCATGCTCAGAAACTGTTTTTGAGTTTTACTCCTCCTTGTGGCGCGCCGTACGGGCGCGCCCCAGACGGCGCTGAGATGCTTGACGCGTCCTCCTGCCGAGTCGATCCGATCCTCTCCTGCGCCCCCTGCTTTCTCACCCCGGGACTCCAGTGTTCAAGCGTCCAAGCTGGTGGACCGCAAGGCGCCGATGGTGGCCTCCAGACCTCCGTGACCCCGATCATGCACGCGAGGCGCGCGTTAGGACGCACCACGAGCAACTAGCAAAGGACCGTATTTGAAATGGAAGGGAGGCCCAAATGCGACTGCGCGCAGCGAAACACGCTCTTGAAATCTTGTTCACGTGTGTCAGTGTCCTGTGGTGCGGAATCGCCATCGTGTCCTGCCCACGCACGCTGCCAATCTCCTCCTTGCGCACCTGACCTAGGAACGATCGAACTTTTGACGCGTGAGCATTCGAAGCTGAAAGCATTATTCGTGCTACGCCGAGGCGAAATATAACCACTACTCAGAAAACGTATAGTTGAACTTTTTGTCACCGCTCCTGCCACGCTCAGGTCCCAGAACAACTATTTAGCCCATCGTGGTTATCTGTCGTGCGAAAATGGTCTCAATACGAGACTGCCCCATCCCCTCGACTAACTTCGTGCTTCCGACGGAACCCCCAACGCCCTGCAAAAGGTTCCGATGATGCGGGTTGGGATCTCGCGCGTCCCGTTGGGTTCTCCACCCATCCCGCCTCCTCCACATCAGGTCCCTGGGAGTCGGAGTCTCTTGAACTCGACCAAAAACGTAACATCACAATCGAAAGCCAGGACCCCAAGCCTGCGCCACGACACGATCCCTGCCCCCCGATATCCTCACGAATCCACATGGCTCTTGACCCCAGGCTGCTCCACATAGAAAAACAAAACTTTACATACACCGAAACTTTCGGAGGTCCGCGCTGATTTCTTGGATCGGCGCTGTATTGCTGGATCCCCCCCCTTAGCGCGCATGGCGCGCCAAGGGCGGCGCCGGAGACGCCGCCAGGTGGCTCCAGCGAAGATCCGAGAAATCCGCGCGGACCTCCGACAGTGTGTGTGTGTGTGTGTCATTGTTTGCTCCCGGACCCCACTACTTCGACAGCGTGCTCTTCCTGCTTCAAAATGTCGCACTTGCCACACACCGGGTCCAATGCCTGAGGCCGCCTGCACTCCCCTCTCCCGCCGACTGCCAGCAGTCGGGCGTCTTCCCTTTCCCCCCGTTCCGCGGCCTCTGCTTCTCCACTCGCTCCGTGCGCCCCGCGACTGGCGCGCCCCGCCGGTCTCGACCCCCGCGTCCGCGACCGCTGGCGCTGCAAATTAGAAGTTCCCCATCCCCAGTCGGGCCCTCCCCGCGCTTCCAGGGCCAACGAGGAGCCATCGCTGGCAGAAGCTGGGGCATAGGACAATCTGGTTCTGCTCCGCCTTCAGACCCTCGCCTGCGGCGGGCACTGCGGCCCGCACCCGCGGCATTCCTTGCCCGAGCTCTTCCTCCTCCTCCTCCCCCTCCTCCTCCTCCTCCTCCTCCTCCTCCTCCTCCTCCTCCTACTCCCCCTCCCCCTCATCCTCCTCCTCCTCCTCCTCCCCCTCCTCCATTCGTTTCCTTCTAAAAAAACTCCTCCCTGTCGCACCCCGAGGCCGGTCGAAAGGGCGGGCCTGGCGTTTCGCCTGGGACTTCCTCACGGGTATGACCCTGAAAATGTAAAACTGGCAACAATTTTGCAAATTGAGGGCGGGTCGTTTTCAAAATGTGGCTCTCGCCTTAGCGCCGCGCGCATTCGTCTTGAACAAAGTTGCAACAGTTTTGACGGATGGAGGGCGCGTGGTTTTCAAAATGTGGCTCTCGCCTTGGCGACGCGCACATTCGTCCTTTCACAGATGGAGGGCGGGGCGTTTTCAAAATGTGGCTCTCGCCTTAGCGCCGCGCACATTCGTGTCAAACATTTGCAAGAGTGTCACGGATTCCCATGGTCAAAGTACTATAAATTGTGTTCTGGAACGATTCAGGATTGTCAGAGCGCAGCAGTTACGTTGATTCGCAGTGTCGATGTCCCAGGAACGGTGTTCTGGTACGACTCAGGATCGCCCAGACGCACCAGTCACGTTGATTCGTGGCGTTGGAGTCCAGAGAATTGTGTTTCGGCACGCTTCAGGGTCTTCAAACGGTTGTCTCCCAACGGGGCACTTCCCTCAGTGGAAATGAATCCCTGAAGGGGCCTATGAAGAGGGAGCCTGGAGGGAGGGTTTCTCCCAACATCGTTGATGAATCTTGGGATAACCCTGCTCCTCCTCCTCCTCCTCCTCCTCCTACTACTACTACTACTGCTGCTGCTCTTACCCCTCCTCCTGCTCGCCTGTGGGCGCCCGTGTCGTGCCCCAGGGCCGCAAACAACGACGCACGGTGGACAATCCGCCAGATTGGACCCTGGGAGGGATTAATGAATCGATCGCGAGGTGATTCAAAGAGGGGGACGTCGACGACGACACGGTCGACGAAGTCCAGGAGGAGAATGACTCTGTGTATGTACCTGGTTTGCGAGAGTACTCTGCGCATCCAGGGTATATTGTGACCAAGAATAGCTTGAACGAAAGCCTCCGCTGACACCTCTGGGCACCGACGACGGCAATATCGCGATTGAACAAAACCTGCCTCCGCGCTTTCCAACAAGAAGCGAGGTCCAAACCCCTTGCGCACCTCCGTGCATCGCTTCGCTGCGACCTAATCCGAAAGCCATCCCAAGCAACGGAAATGCTCTGAACCTCTAATTCTAACGATAGCCTTATGATGTTTGGTGCGAGGCTGGGAAACGTTGATCCTTGTTGCGGAATGATTGCGCGGTGCGCCCCCAAGGCTTGCCAACACGGAAAGCCCTGTGACGCAGCTCCAAGCCGACCATGCGTTCTCAAGTAGATTTGAGCTCAGGTTTCGGCAACCACGACCGAGCTATATCTCTGCATGCCACACACCGACGGGGCACCACGGCGGGACAGTACGGCGGGACACCCCTGGCCACGCCAGCCCACCAAAGGCAAGGTATTTTGTCTTGACCTGCCCTAGCCACAACGGAATCATTCCTCTCGCCCGCCGACGCAGTTTTGCTTCGCCGCACGCACGACACGAACCCGAAACCGAAACCGATGTTCCGCTGAGGGACCCTACAACCCGCTGGATAAAAAATGGATGCCGTGGGGATCGAGGAAGACGCGGCTGGCCTCACGTTTGGCCGCGGGGCCCCGGGACAATGTTGGAGTTGGGGCCGATTTGGGGATTTCAGATGCGTCTCTCACCCCTTTTAATATTATGACGGCCAAAAGGGGTCAGCGTCTGGAAATGCGATTCCGCCCAAAACTTCCTCACAAAAACGTTCAGATCGCTTTCCAGGGCGATCTGAAAATTTGCCATGGATGGCGATTTCGCGTGGGACTTCCTCAGAATAGAACTTTCATACCAATCTTCATGCCGCTTGAAAAAAAACAACATCGCCTGATAATTCCGCACATAATCTTTTCCGGCCGCTTGTCACGCCGCCAGAGAGTGGCGATTTCGGTTGGTCTGTTCTAACAACCGCGCGTCTTGTCCACCCCTGCGGCGCCGTTCCTCCGTTCGGGTCACGAGCCTGCCTTGGAGTCATCTTGGGATCGAGCGAAGATCGAAACTCGAGGTTTCATCGATTGGCGAAGACCCAGGGGGTGTTCCCTCGCATAGTGCCGATCACCACTTTTTAATCCAGGGGGCGGTTACCAAAACAATGCTCGGTGTGGGCAATCTGCCGGGATCTCGAATGAAGTGGTGAGCGTGGGTCGCTGTAGTAGAAGCGGGATGTGCGCGATTTGTTGAGCATGGGAAACCACACACCAGAAACGTGATTCAGCGCGCTGGCGGCGGTTAGGTTACAAAACGACGCTCGGCATGGGCATTCTGCCCAGATCTCGAACGAAGTGGTGAATGCGGGTCGCTGTAGTAGACGCAGGATGTGCGCGCTGTTGTGGACCATCGAAAAACATACAAAAAAGTGATTCAGCGCGCTGGCGGCGGTCATGCTGCAAAAAAACTCGGCGGTGGCAGTCTGCCCGGATCTCGAACGAAGTGGTGAGCGTGGGTCGCTGTAGTAGACACAGCATGCGCGCGCTTTGTGCAGCATGGAAAAACATACAAAAGAGAAGTGATTCAGCGCGCTGGCGGCGGTCAGTCCGCTGGATTAAAAAAAAGACCGTGGGAATCGAAGAAAACACAATTGGCCTCCCGTTAAGCCGCGAGGTCCTGGGACAATGTTGGAACTGGGTTCAATCTAGGAATTCCAAATGCATCTCTCGCCCCTTTTAAGATTATGACGGCCAAAAGGGGTCAGCGTCTGAAAATGCGATTCCGCCCAAAACTTCCTCACACAAATTTTCAGATCGCTTCCAGGGCGATCTGACAATTTGCCATGGATGGCGATTTCGCGTGGGACTTCTTCAGGATAGAACTTTCAGACCAATCTTCATGCCACTTGAAAAAAAAGCAACATCGCCTGATATTTTCTCACATATTTTTTTCCGCCCGCTTGTCACGCCGCCACAGAGGGGCGATTTCGGTTGGCCTGTTCTAACAACCGCGCGTCTCGTCCACCCCTGCGGCGTCGTTCCTCCGTTCGGGTCACGAGCCTGTCTTGGAGTCATCTTGGGATCGCTCGAAGATCGAAGCTCGAGGTTTCATCGACTGCCGAAGACCCAGGGGGCGTTCCCTCGCATAGTGCCGATCACCAGTTTTGAATCCAGGGGGCGGTTACCAAAACAACGCTCGGTGTGGGCAGTCTGCCCAGATCTCGAACGAAGTGGTGAGTGTTGGTCGCTGTAGTACACGCGGGATGTGTGCGCTTTCGTGGAGCATGGAACAAGATACAAAACAAACCTGATTCAGCGCGCTGGCGGCGGTTAGGTTACAAAAAAACACTCGGCATGGGCAGTCTGCGAACGAAGTGGTGAGTGCGGGTCGCTGTATTAGACGCAGGATGTGGGTGCTTTTGTGAAGCACAGAAAAACATACAAAAAGAAGTGGTTCAGCGCGCTGGCGGCGGTCAGGTCTGCCCGGATCTCGAACGAACTGGTGCGCGTGGGTCGCTGTAGTGGACGCAGGATGCGCGCGATTGTGTGGAGCATGAATAATGATTCAGCGCGCTGGCGGCGGTCAATCCGCTGGATTAAAAAATGGAGACCGTGGGGATCGAGGAAAACGCGGTTGGCCTCCTGTTAGGCCGCGGGGCCCTGGGACAATGTTGGAACTAGGGCCGATTTGGTCGGGCATTTCAGATGCATTCCTAACCCCCTTTGATATTATAACGGTCAAAAAAACTCAGCGTCTGAAAATGCGATTCCGCCCGAGACCTCCTCGCAAGAACTGTCAGGTCGCTTTCCAAGGCGATCTGACAATTTGCCACGGATGGCGATTTCGCGCGGGACTTTCTCAGAATAAAACTTTCAAACCGATCTTCATGCCGCTTGGGAGAAACGATATCGCCTGAGAAATCCTCACGTAATCTTTTCCGGCCGCGCGTCACGCCGCCAAGAGAGTGGCGATTTCGTTCGGGCTGTTCTAACAAACAAGCGTCTCGTCCACCCCTGCGGCGCCGTTCCTCCGTTCGGGTCACGAGCCTGTCTTGGAACCATCTTGGGATCGATCGAAGATCGAAGCTCGAGGTTTCATCCATTGGCGAAGACCCAAGGGTCGTTCCCTCGCATATAGTGCAGATCACCAATTTTGAAGCCAGGGGATGGTTACCGCAAAAACGCTCGGTGTGGGCAGTCTGCCCAGATCTCGAACGAAGTGGTGGGTGTGGGTCGCTGTAGTAGACGCGGGATGTGCGCGTTTTTGTGGAGCATGGAAAACCACACACACACAAAACAAAAGTGATTCAGCGCGCTGGCGTCGATTAGGTTACAAAAAACACTTGGCATGGACAGTTTGCCCAGATCTCGAACGAAGTGGTGAATTCGGGTCGCTGTAGTGGGTCGCAAGATGTGCGCGCTTTTGTGGAACATAGAAAAGCATACAAAAGAGAAACGATTCAACGCGACGGCGGCGGTCATGCTGCAAAAAACAACTCGGCGGCGGCAGCCTGCCCAGATCTCGAAGTGGTGCGCGCGGGTCGCTGTAGTTAGTAGACGCAGGATGCGCGCGCTTTTGTGGAGCATGGAAAACATACAAAATAATAGTGATTCAGCGCGCTGGCGGCGGTCAACTCGCTGGATTAGAAAGTGGAGACCGTGGGGGTCGAGGAAGACGCGGTTGCCCTCCCGTTGGGCCGCGGGGCCCCGGGACAATGCTGGAGTGGAGTTTGGGCCGATTTAACATTTTACCAGCCAAATGGGGTCAGAGTCTGAAAATACGATTCCGCCGAAGTTTCCTCACAAAAACGTTCAGATCGTTTTCCAGGGCAATCTGACAATTTGCCATGGATGGCGACTTCGCGTGGGACTTCCTCCGAAAAGAGTGTTCAGACCGATCTTCATGCCGCTTGGGAGAAACGATATCGCCTGAGAAATCCTCGCATATTTTTTGTGTCCCGCCGCCTGTCAAGCCGCCAAGAGAGTGGCGATTTCGTTTGGGTTGTTCTAACAACCGCGCGTCTCGTCCACCCCTGCGGCGCCGTTCCTCCATTCGGGTCACGAGCCTGTCTTGGAGTCATATTGGGACCGATCGAAGATCGAAACTCGAGGTTTCATCCACTGGCGAGACCCAGGGGGCGTTCCGTCGGATAGTGCAGATCACCACTTTTTGATCCAGGGGGTGGTTACCAAAAAACGCTCGGCGTGGGCAGTTTGCCCGGATCACGAACGAAGTGGTGAGTGCGGGTCGCTGTAGTAGTCGCAAAATGTGCGCGTTTTTTTGTGGAGCATGGAAAAACATACAAGAGAGAAGTGATTCAGCGCAACGGCGGCGGTCAGGTTACAAAAAAAGTTCGGCGGCGGGAGCCTGCCCAGATCTCAAACGAAGTGGCGAGCGCGGGTCGTTGAAGTAGACGCAGGAAGTGCGCGATTTTGTGGAGCATGGAAAGTATGCACAAGAAAAAACATACAACAGTTATTCAGCGCGCTGGCGGCGGTCAGCCCGCTGGATTAATCAGCGGGGACCGCGGAGATCGAGGAAAACGCGGTTGGCCTCCCGTTGGGCCGCGGGGCCCCGGGACAATGTTGGAGTTGGGGCCGAGTCGGGGATCCCAGACGCATCTCTCATCCCTATCAGTTTTATAGCGGCCAAATGGGGCCAGCGTCTGAACATGCGATTCCGCCCGAGACCTCCGCACAAAAACGTTCAGATCGTTGTCCAGGGCGATCTGGCAATGTGCCGCGGATGGCGACTTCGCGTGCGACTTCCTCAGAAGAAAACTCCCAGACCGATTTTCATGCCGCTTGAGAGGGGCGATCGCCGGATAATTCCTCACATCACATGTCTGGTCGCTCGTCACGCCGCCAAGAGAGTGGCGATTTCGTTTGGGCTGTTCTAACAACCGCGCGTCTCGTCCACCCCTGCGGCGCCGTTCCTCCGTTCGGGCCACGAGCCTGTCTTGGAGTCATCTTGGGATCGGTCGAAGATCGAAGCTCGAGGTTTCATCGACTGCCGAAGACCCAGGGGTCGCTCCCTCGCATAGTGCCGGTCACCACTTTTTGATCCAGGGGGTGGTTACAAAAAAACGCTCGGTGTGGGCAGTCTGCCAGATCTCGAACGAAGTGGTGAGTGCGGGTCGCTGTAGTTCACGCGGGATGCGCGCGCTTTTGTCGAGCATGAAAACACACAAAACAAACGTGAGTAATCGCGCTGGCTGCGGTTGGGTAGCAAAAAAACCCTCGGCAGGGGCAGGTCTGCCCGGATCTCGAACGAAGCGGTGAAGGCGGGTCGCTGTAGTAAACGCAGGATGCGCGCTTTTGCGGAGCACAGAAAAAAAACACGCCAAAGAGAAGTGCGCGGCGCCCCCCACGCAGCCGCCCTCCTTTTCAAACCAAGCGGGCTGCGGTCCTGCACCCTCGCACAACATCCCAAAACTATCCTCATAGCTCTGGCGCGCCTCCTCGCCGCGTCTTGGCGGAGCGAGGCGCGGAGCGCCCCGCGGAGCCTCCCGCTGGGAGCGGTCTCTCAGGGGCTGTTGTGCGCCTTCAGGCGCAGGCGCTCGCAGCCGACGTCGTCGCCGCCGACTCGACCAGCTCGTCGATCGCCTGCCTCGGGCCACCTTGTGCCCTGGATGGCCCCCTCGCCATCCTCGCCAGCCCGTTGGCCAGGTTCGCCTTCAGGCCCGTCGTGCTGAGGCCACGCGCCCGCAGCGCTGCCCTCAGCTCGTCCACCTTGTGGCGCATCAGCTCGTCTCTGACGGCTATCTGCTCGCCGCTGAGTGGAACGCCGTGGAGCTCCTCACACTGACACTCCACGATCCTCGATGCGACCTGTCGTCGCTGCCGAGGTCCTTCCTTGGTCGGCGCGGTGCCTGCCGCTGCCGATCCCTTGTCCGCGCAAGCCGAGGCTGGAGGCGGTGCTTCCCGCTCTCGTCCGCCCTGAGCGTCCGCGCTCGCTCTGGCTGGAGGCGGCGCTTGCCGCTCTCGTCCGCCCCGAGCGTCGTCGTCCAGCCCGTCGTCGGTGCCCTCCGTCACCTCGCCGCCCGCAGTGTCGGGCTGGCGCTCCCTCGAGCGCCTCTTGGCAAAGTAGCACGCCGCTACCGTGGCTGCGATCATGTACACCAGCATGAACAGGAACAGCGGCACGACGATGCCTATCGTGCTGCCGTCGCACTGGTCGTCTCCCGTGGCTGCGGTTGCCCCGCTGCGCTACGCACGTACTCTGTCGCCACGACTACCTTCAACATAGCCGCCGCGGAGCCGCTCGCATGGCCAGCCGTGCGCCCTCTTGTCGCTAGCCCCATGAGCTGCAGCAAGACTTCGATCCTCGAGCCGCCCAGGTACGTCGTCCCGATGACAACTCGATTCACCGCCGCGTCTAACTTGATCACCTTCAGATCCTTCGTCCGCACTCGCTTTTGTATCCGCAGGTCCTCGATGCGGAGATGTCGCGCTCGACATGGGCAGTCTGCCCAGATCTCGAACGAATTGGTGAGTGCGGGTCGCTGTATTAGACGTAGGATGCGCGCGCTCTTGTGGAGCATAGGAGCACATGCAAAACAAAAATGATTCAGCGCGCGGGCGGCGGTCAGGTTACAAAAAAACGCTCGGCGTGGGCAGTCTGCCCGGATCTCGAACGAAATGGCGAGCGTGGGTCGCTGTAGTAAACGTAGGATGTGCGCGCTTTGATGGAGCATGGAAAACATACAAAAGAGAAGTATTCAGCGCGCTGGCGGCGGTCCGCTGGATCAAAAAGTGGAGACCGTGGGGATCGAGGAAAACGCGGTTGGCCTCCCATTGGGCCGCGGGGCCCCGGGACAATGTTGGAGTTGGGGCCGATTTGGGAATTGCAGCCGCATGTCTCACCCCTTTTATTATGATTCTAACAGACAAAGTGGGATCAGCGTCTGAAAATGCGATTCCACCTGAGACCTCCTCACAACAACTTCCAGTTCGCTTTTCCAAGGCGATCTGAGAATTTGCCATGGCATCTGGGAATGGCGATTTCGCGTGGGACTTCCTCAGAATACAATTCTCAGACCGATTCTCATGCCGCTTGAGATTGGCTGCATCGTCTGATAATTCCTGACAGATTCTTTTCCGGCCGCTTGTCACGCCGCCAGAGAGTGGCGATTTCGTTTGGGCTGTTCTAACAACCGCGCGTCTCGTCCACCCCTGCGGCGCCTTTCCTCCGTTCGGGTCACAAGCCTGTCTTGGAGTCATCTTGGGATCGATCGAAGATCGAAGCTCGAGGTTTTATCGATTGGCGAAGACCCAGGGGTTGTTCCCTCGCATAGTGCCGATCACCACTTTTTAATCCAGGGGGTCGTACGTTCCTCTCCGATCTCACCCCACAACCTTCGACGAAGGGATCCGCGCTCCCAAGGCCCATCCAACAACTGCGACGATTGTGATGGTGGCGATGCTGGCGATGCGGTCGCGAGTTGGTGATGATGCAAGGCGACGATGATGACGACAATGCAAAATGGCAATAGGCTGACAGACTGGGGAACCTGTCGAACAAGCATGATGGCGATAACGACGGTGGCAATTATGTGACCCCATATCCCGTTGACGATGACTGGCGATGAGGAGTGTAATGATGAGTGTGACGGGACACCGACCAGGCACCACGGCGGGACACCCCTAGCCACCGCCCACGGACACCGACGGGACACCACGGCGGGACACCATGGCGGGACACATCCTGCCACGCCAGCCCACCGAAGGGCGGTCTTTTGTCTTGACCCGCCTTAGCCACAGCGGAGTCATTCCTCTCGCCGGCCGACGCAGCTTCGCCTCGCCCGCACGCACGACACGAACTCGAAACCGAAACCGAAACCGATTTCCCAGTGGGGGGCTCTCCGTTCCACTTCGATCTCACCCCCCAACCTCCGACTACGAGTCCGCGCTCCCAGAGCCACCAGTCCTCCTGAAACTTACTTCTGGCACACCTCGCACGCGCTGCTCTCTGAGCCGCGTGCCGCTAATGCTGCTGATTGTAGTTGATCGCGGCTGGTGTATGTTTCTCTGTGTTCTTTGGTGTTGCTTCTTGTGTGCGCTATTGCTTGCTGCTGCGTACTGTTGAGTATTGTTCTCGCTCCCACGCTCCACCTCCTCCTCCTCTTCCTCCTTCCTGCTTCTCCTCGCTCCTCCTGACTCTTCCTCCCTTCTGCTGAATATCGTTCCTTCCTCGTCGTTCCGCGTCGTCTTCGATCCTCGTTCCTCTTCAACCTCCTCTTCATCGCCAGTCCACCTCCTCCACCTCCTCACACCTCCTCCTACTCCGTCTCGTCCTCCTTCATCCTCATCATCTCCTCACTATGATCGTCTTGCTGCTCACTCCCATGCACTACCCTCTTCTCACTCGTCATACTCGTCCCTCGTCATACTAGTCATCCATCCTCCTCGCAAACCCTTGTTCTCCCTTGATCCTCGTCGCGACTCCTCACTTAGGCCGTCGCGCTTTTCTCTTGCCTTCTGCTCCTGGCTTCTCCTCACTGATCTCCCTCATCCATGCCCGTCCTCCTCCTCCTCGCTCCTCCTCATCCTTTTCCTCGCTCCCCATTATCTTCTGATCGTCGCGATCCGACGGGGATGCGAGCGCAAACGCGACCACACACGGCCGCGACCCGGTTGCGTGATCAAAAGCTGCTCGCCAGGAGCGGTATGAAAATCATCAACAATGTTAAATAACCCCGATCCCAACTACCAAGAATGGCAACGCGGGGGGCGGAGCCAGGCACATTACATGTCATTTCCGGAGCCATAAATACGCCTTATGGCGTCTCGAACTTTCTGCAGCAGGAATCATTTTGCGGGCTCCGCGCCAAGGCAACGTCGGGGGGGCGTTAGGCTTCAAATCTGATTAATTTGCGACCTCCTGCTTCATTACCAGCGAAAGAGCAGCATGCCAGTATGTGCGACCTTCTGCAGAAAAGTGAGCATGCCACAACGTGACGAAAAGGATGAGGGGAAGGGGGGAAAGTGAAGAGGAGGAGGAAGGGGAGGAATGGAAGGAACTGTAGGGGGACGAGAGGAGATCTCTCTCCCCGCGCCCCCCCCAAGGAAGGAGGAGGGAGGGGGATCGGAGGGAGGGCGATCTCTGGCGCCCAAGTAGAATCAGAAGACCAGGACAGCGCTTGCGAGACTCCAGGATTGCCGATGGGTGCCGGTGTCGCGCCTACATGCGGGTGCTTGTCGCATTCTCTTTTTCCGTTCTCACTTCCCAACACCGCTCTCCCCTCCCTCACCCGCTGTTACCTCCCGGGCCAACGCCCCCCTCCTACGCCCGAGCACACTCCTTCTTCTCATCCTCCCTGGCCTCCTCCTCCCGGTGGGGAGAGCAACTCCCCTCCCTGCTCCGCCCCGCCTCCTGTGCTTGCTGTTCCCCCGCCCCTCCTCGCAGACCTCCCCCAGCTGCCCCCAGGGCGGAGCGCGGCGCCCACGTCTCCGTCGCACAGCGAGCAGAGCACGAGCCGCGTGAGCTGGCCGCACCTCGCTGCGGGCAGAATGGCATCCCCTCCAGCGGAGCCAATGCGCTGGCTTTTCCTCTCTCCTCCTGCTCCTGCTCCTGCTGCTCCTGCTCCTGCTCCTCCTGCTCCTGCTCCTGCTCCTGCTCCTGCTCCTGCTGCTCCTCCTCCTCCTCCTCCTCCTCCTGCCAACACACCTGACGCAAAATGACGTTTCATATATAAAAGCGAAGATTCCTCCAATGCGTGTTTGCCGCTGGGAACAGGTTCCAGACAGGGTGAACAAATAATCCAAACGACGACGACGACGACCATAAGCATGGCCAGAAACTGATGCATTCATCATTGCCAATGTCACTGCTGAGATACGGGCATCCAGGCAAGTCATCGTCACCTTGCAGGATTGTAAAGGACGAGGCGCACTACATCCTGCCGACGCCTATGATAAACAAATTGGCGCGACACCCTCCACGACACCATATTTATCACGACGCATGTGCTGACACAGTGCGCTGGTACACAACCCCTTTCAACATTTCGCTGTCGGACTGTAGGCAGCGACACCATGCCGAATCATAAGGTAGAGGAAATGGGGAGCGGGAGAGAGAGGGATATCGGAAAAGGGATGAGGGAGGGCCCTGCTCGCTGCGCGGACCATGCTGTGCATCGTGCTGGCCGCGCACAACGGAGGAGAGGGGGGAAAGTGAGGGAGAGAGTGAGAAAGACGAGTCGGGAACTTGGACTGTGACGGGAACGACAACGACGCGGAGGAGGGCGAGGAGGGGGGTGGGAGGGAAAAGGAGAGGGTGAGGCTCGCGAAGCCTGCCAGAAGCGTCGTGGGCGAACGCGGCGTAGCGCGCCAACACCTGGCCCGCGCCAAGGGCCCGACAGCGCAAGCCTCCCTCGGGAGGCATCGTAACGAAACGATGCCCCACGGGCGACGACGAACGACAACGGTGAGGGGCCCTTCGCACGCGCACGCGCAAGAGAGCACTCACCCGACGACGATCGAACACGGGGATCCAACACAACCAAGTTACCGAATCGCGGGCCGGGAACATTCCAGTTCACACCCTGGGCCAACCCATTTCTGGAAACACTGGATCGGGCCGTGGAGCCAACCGCGTAGGGCAGCAGAAAAAAACTCTACGAAGAGCGGCTTGATCGTTTCACGATACAGGCACATTGCTGCAATTGATTATGGCACTCACACTTTGTATACTACATATATGTGTACGCTTATGAAAACTCGCAACAATGTGAACCCATGTGAAAAATAGGATGTCTGGTCGGAGCGGCCGAGAAAGCGAGAGTTGAAATAGAATGGGCGTGAACTCGGAAATAAAACAAACAATAGAGAAAGAGAGGGAGGAGGTATAGATGCATTCGCCGTGTCATGCAAGGCCTGGGGGACCGGCACCACGAACGTGTGAAAAACGTGATTTGTGCAGCGCTCCAGACAATCATCGCTGCGTTCCAACTGCGATGGCCGCGCGCCTCTTCGAAGCCAACTGTCCTCGACGTGCATATACATGTATATATGTATAGTTATACACATATATATAAATATGTATACACATAAATATAGATGCACATGTGTATATGCATATATATATGTGTGTATATATAATCATCTTCCTTCGCTGGGGCCAGAAAGACATCATCTCTGACTGTGCGGGCGTTGCCGGGAGGTCTGCCACCACAGACTGTCGAAGGAACGGCGTTGCTGCACTGGCGATCACGGCTTTGCCGATCCTGCCCTTGAAAGATGGGCTGCGGCAGGGAAGGCGAGGCGGGAGGCGAAGCTATGTAAACAGATACGGCCATGGACGCTGACGATCGCCAGACGATTGACGCGCGAGCACAAACATCATCCCGTTCCATCCGCTGAGGCCAAAAAGACTTCATTTCTGATTGCGCGGGCGTTGCCGGGAGCTCTGCCAGCGCAGACTGTCGAGGGAACGGCGCTGCTGCACAGTCGATCGCGGCCCTGCCGATCCTGCCTCCAGAACAACGATTCCATAGAGTTCAACTGGCCCCTTTGCGCCGTCGAGAAGCAAAACAAGGCCTGGACCTTCACCGCGCGTTTGAACCCTTTCTGAAAAAGAGCCTTGACAAGCATGGACAGCCAGAGCCTGCCTGAAACATTGCACGATGTCTTTGCACAGAGGTCTACGGATGGTTCCGCGACTTCAGTCATGGACTGCAAAGGCGCTGTCAGAGATGTTCGACATTCCCTTGTCAACTTTACACGTGGAAGATTTGCGCGCGTGCAAATGCCATTGGGCGACTGACACAGGCCACGGATAGGAGAGATATCAACCCACAACGAGAGCACTCTGGCGCGCTTCCTTCATGAGACTCCATAGAGGCAAGAATCCACAACTGTCTGTCTAGCATTAGCATGATGCAAGGTTCGCGAGATTGGCGGCGCACTCCAGACACGAGAAGAATGGGGACTCCCTAGAACAATGGGCACTCGAAGCTGCGCGCCTCACTGGAGCAAGCTGGCACATCATCTCATTACTTGGTTACCGGCAATTACTTTCTGGGCATCTTGCGGCGAGAGGCCTGGGAGGCCCATCGCGCATTCTCTTCTTCTCAAGGGCGGCGGCCTTGTCAGTCAACCCCGCCGCGCTGTCGACGACGAGGGGCGCGGCGCGCCCATCCACGCGTCGCAGACGCGGCCGCCTCGAAGCCATCCCCTGATCAGCTTCTGCTTGCACGGCCCTGTCAGGTCGTGCCCACCCCCGCGTATCAAGCCCCACTCGAAGACCAGGGTGCCTTGGAGCCCTGCGTCGCGACGCCGGGCTTGCGACCGGCGAGCGCCCTGCGCCGCCGAAGAGCACGAGGGCGACCTGGCCCCGTGGGGCGCGGGCGGCAGCGGCCGGCAGGTCCTGCCGCGGAGCTGCGCAGCGCGGCCGCGGCCAGCCTTGGCGCGCTCGAGCGCGACCTTCGACGGGCGCCCCAGCGCCCGGTTGAGCCTGCCCCCTTTCTCGCAGCGGCGCAGCGACTTCATGCTTGCCCAGCGCCCCCGGCGGATCACCCCCTGCAGGTCTCGCAGCCCGATGGCGATTTCGCGCGACGCGCCTCCGCGCCGGCACTGGTGCAGGTTGTTGATCCCGATCCCCTCTGGGTTCAGCAGCTGCGCCGCCCTGCTGAAATGCTTCGCCAACTCCGCGTACTCGAGGGGGATCAGGCCACGGCGCAGCAGCAGCAGCCCCGGCATCGGGTCGAAGTGCTCCGAGCTGTCCAGCACCGGCGACTCGTCGCACAGCCCCGCCTTGGAGGGCTGCCCCCCCGCCGCGCGTGGCCCGAGCCGGCGCCCGCCAGCGGCGCCGCGAGGGCGCCCGAGGCGCCCGAGGGCCCGCGAGAGCGCGCCGAGGGCGGCCGCGGCGTTCCAGCCGCGAGGCCGCCCGCCAGCGGCGCTCCGCCCGCATCCCGACCACGCCCACGGGCCCGAGGTACAGCGCGCGCATCAGGGCGACGCGCATGCGCATCTCCCAGGGGCCCCAGAGGAACATCATGGCATTCAGGGCCATGTGCACGATTGCAAAGGGCATCGGCAACCTCGCCATCGCGGGGGCCAGCTTGTCGAAGCCCACCTGGGCCCGGGCGGCCCGCTTCGGGCCCGCCCCCGCGCGCCCGCGTCGCCGCTGGAACGCAGCGGCCGCCCTCGGCATGCTGCAGTCGCCCGCGGCCCCGCCCTCGCAGTGCATCGCGTCGCCCCGCGTCGCCAGAGCCTCGCCCTTCTCGGCCAGCGTCTCCAGCGGCAGCCGATGGGCGGTCGCCCGCGCCAGAAGTCCGCCATCAGCTCGCGGCAGTAGAGCAGCTCCTGCTCCGCGGCCACAGACCTGGACTCGAGGATGGTGCTCCCGCGATCCCACCTCCCTCGCGCCTCCGCCAGCCGCCTCCGCCTCCGCTGCGCGCGCCCCTCGCGGCGGGTCGCCTCGGCGATCGGCGGCGCGGCCGCCCGCCCCCGCTTCGCCGACGGCGCCGCCGAGGCCCCGGCGCGGGGCAGCATCCCCGTCGCGGCCGAGGCGCCCGCAGCCGCGCCGCAGCTCCGCGCGCGGCCCCGGGCGAGCGTCGTCTGGGCAAGGGGCGGGCGGTCGGCTTCCCAGGGGTGCCCGATGCAGCTCGGGCCCAGGGGGCTGAAAGATGCGGGAGGGCTCATTCATCGACAGGATTAATTATCTTCAGACATCACCAATCTCGCCGTCGCCGTCACTCCTGTCACCAAGCAGTTAACACCCCACTACCTGCAGATGCGATTCGCCCCCGTGGCTGATGACCTCCCCTTGCTCATCATCAACGCCACCGACATCGCATCAGAGACGAAGAGGAAACGGCGACCGCGATTGAGAAGGCGACGGAGCTAATGCGTCAGCGTCGAGAGGGCACTCCTCACTTCAAGCATAGGCATGGCTTGTGCTGCCGCCACCGGGCCGCGCTGACCGCGCGCCGGGGCCCTGCCATCAGCTCGGCCGGCGCCTCATCGAAGTCAGCCTCCGAAGGTGTCCGAGCAGGCCCGGGGCCATGAATAATGGCCGGCGGCGCCGTGCGAAGTCGGCCTTGGGCGCCGAGCTCGCCGCGCCTGCTGAAGCGCCACCTTTCACTCGCGCGACCTGCCCGCCGAACCGGCGCCTCGACTCTCTTGCCCTCGACTGCGCCTCGGCCACAAGGGCGACGCGTCAGACGCCGTCGCGGTCGCGCCCCGCTCAGCAGCCAGGTCGCGCCGCGCCAGCGGGGCCAGGCTCACCGCCCACCGCAACTCACGTCGCGCAGCTGGCCAAAGTACTGCTCGCCCATCGCGATGAGCGCGCGCGAAGCCGTGCGCGGCCCCGAAGCAGGACATAATCTCCCCGCGCATCAAGGCAGCGAAAGTCATGTGCCCTACCACGCTACCACGACCTCCACCTGCCACCCGTAGACTCGAGGCCGACGAAGCGACTCCTGCACTCCCAGCTGCAGCCTCCAGACTCGAACGGGGTTAGTCGCCGCCCTTCGCCACCTCCGCGTCGAAGCGCCAGCCCAGGCAGACGCCCCCCGCGCTGGCCTCCGCGCGGCGCGCCGGGAGCCCCGCAGCCCGCATGCCGGCGTCCGCGGCCGCCGCAGCTGCCTCCACCTCCGCGAAGTCCTGTGAGAACGCTGCAAAATTGTCCACGTACTGGGCATGGCTCACTGGCTCGAGCGGCGGTGGCGGTCGGCCATCTGCCATCCGCTGCGCGTCGGGCAGCCCTGACACCCTCCTCGCAATCTCCTCGCGCGCACTCTGACGGGCCCCCAGCGCCGGCGACCGGCCCATCGGCGCCGCCGCGAAGCACGGCACCACCGCGACGTTGACGCCCACTGGCTGACCGCCACGGCGCGAGACCCCCGCTCACCCAGCCCCCAGAGACTCTAAGCCGAAGAAGCGGACGAGATCCGACGGCAGCGCCAGCGCGTAGAAGGCGCCCGCGATGTCGACCTGGCCCGGCGCGACCAGCGCGGACGAGTCCACCTCGATGGCCCCGACGCTCGCGCCCGTCGCCAGGCTCGCGTCTTCGGGCTCGCCGAAGTGGGTCCTCGCCAGGCGACAGCGCATGACGGGGCGCACCTCGCCGCGCTTCTTCCGCGCCGAGAAGACCCCGACCTGCTCGGCGCAGGTGCGTCTGAACTCAATGGGCCACATGCCGGCGAGATGCCCGGCCAGGCGCGCGTGGCAGCGTCGGTCTCGTAGCAGAGGGTCGCTGTGGCATCGCTTCGCCCAACGCTCCTCACGCTCCCCCCCCGCCTCCTCTTGAGGCGGGGCCCTTCGGCAACTCGCGCGCGCCAGCATCTCCGGCGGCCCCCTCGAGGCCGCGCGGCCCGCGACCCTCCGGGGGCGCGGATCTAGAGGAGGTCAACCTCGAGGGGCGCGAGGGCGGCAGGCTCCCCGCCGCGCCCTCGCTCGGCGGGGAGGTCGCTCAGGGCCCCCTCGCCGCCCATGCCATCGGGGGGAGGTCCAGCAGCAAGCGCGGCGGCTCGCGGGCGCTCGCGACAGCGCGCCTGGCCAGCCGAAGGCACCTCTGGCCCAGCGCCAGGCGGCGCTGGCCAGCCCGTCGTCTCGTTCAGTGTGTCGATCGCGTTGTTCGCAAAATAAGTATCGCGATCCCGCCGCTCAGCGCGCCGTCGCGCTGCTCGACAAGGGCGGGCCCCAGCGTGCGATCCAAAACTCAGCGCCCCAGCGGCCCCCCCCGCCAAACGAGGAATCGGCGACAAGTCGCGCTGCCGACCATCTCGCGACACCCGCCAGTCCTTTTCGGGCTGTCCTCCGAAACAACAAGCGCCCCAGCCCTCGGCGGACGCCCCCCCCTTTCCCGTCGCGGTGGCCCCAGGGGTTGACCGCCGCGGAGGCTGCTCGGGCATCGGCCTTGCGCGAGAGGTTTCTCTCCTCGCGCGCCTTCCTCACCTGCCCCACGGCCTGCGCGCCCCCCCCCCCCCCCCGCCTCCGTCGCCGCGTAGTCTGAGTGCTGCGGGCCCAGAAGATGGAGGACTCGTCGTAGACCCCTGCCACGCGGCCGCCCTCGCCGCGGCCCTTGTTCTTCTTGGGGCTGTCGCCGCTGTCGCCGCGGCCTGGGCCTCCGAGAGAGGCGGGGCCCGCCTCCGAGCAATTGCGGGCACTCTATCATCTGGTCCTTGCGGACCAGCAGCTCGGCCCCCGCCAGATCCACGATGTCCGCGCCGTCGTGCGCGGGCAGCAGCTCCTGCGCATGCGCGATGAGCTCGCGCTCCTGGACGCCCCGCATGTCATTGTAGAGCCTCGGAACGTTCGCCCGCCACTTGGGCGCTCTCGAGGCCCCGTCTTCTTGCGCAGAAGCTCGGCCGCCCACTTCGCGGTCCGAGGCCCTGGGGCCGGGTAATCGGGGAAAGCCTCCTCGCGCAGTTTCTCGACCCCGTCGCGCCAGAGCCTCCTGCGCCGCCCGCCGTCGGAGCTCGTCGCCTCCAACAGCTGGGTGCCCGAGGCGGCCCCCTTCCCCCGGTGCTCGGCGGCGCTCGCAACAGCGGCCCGGGCGGGGCAGATCCACGCGCCCCCACCGATGGGGGGCTCCATCAGCGCCCTCTCGCCCCGCGCGATCTCCGAGCCGTTGAGCTGGGCCACGTCGCCACGCGCGAGTCCTGCTCGCGCCTCCACGCTCGCCCCAGCGGCGGGTCGCCACTGTCGCCACTGCCGCGCCAGCCGCCGCCGCTGCCAGCGCCCCCGCAGGCGCGCCCATGCCCGGGGCGGCAGCGGGCGCCCCCGCGCCGCCCGCGTCTGCCGCCACCAGGGCGTCTGCCCCAGCCGCTGCTGGCCCCGCCGCCGCTGGCCCCGCACCGCCGACGGGCCGCGTCGGCAGCCACGCGGGGGCGCAAGCGCCGACGGCCCGCGCCTGGCCGCATTCGCCGCCTGGCACGTGTGCGCCGCCGCCTCGGCCTCGCCGCGCCACTGCACCAACTGCGCCGGCGTCGGCACCCCGCGGAAGCGGCGGCACTGGCCGTGCGGGAGACCCCCCGGCGGCGGCCAGCGCGCCGCGGCGCGGCGGAAGGCGATCACGTCCCCAGTCGTCATCCTGTAGCCCTCGACATATACGTGTCGCGATCGGGCGACGTGATCACCACCTCCTCAGACGTTTTCACGTATATATAATATATATATATATATATATATATATATATATATAATATATATATATATATTTATATATAATATATATGAACAGGTATATATGTATGTATGTATGTGTGTCTGGTCTGTCTGTCTGTCTGTCTGTCTGTCTGTCTTGTCTGTCTGCCTGCATGTATGTATGTATGTATGTATGTTTGTATGTGTATGTAGGTATGTATGTATGCATGTATGTATGTTATGATATTTATGCTATGTTATGTTATGTTAGTTATGTTATGTTATGTGTATATATATATATATATATATATATATATATATATATATATATATATATACATCTACATGTATGTATGTATACATTTGTATACATATATACACACATGCACGCATACATACACTGGAATCACGCGCGGGCCACGCGCGCGCTGAGGTTCTGGTCGCAGATGAAGCGCAGGTGCCGCTATAAGCCCCGCTGCGGTCACGACAGCGGTTCCCAGCTTTCTCGGGCCCATGCCATCGACGCAAAGAAACGCACAGTAAGAACGCTCGATTTGCGGGGGTCGCCCTCGAGGGGTGGGGGGGACGAATCAACTGGTGAAATGATAGGGCATAGCGATGCCCCGCTCGCTGTGGCAGGGCCTGTAGCGCTCTGGCGGGGCCATCCCAGGAGAGGAAGGAGGAGCACGAAAGCTGAGGGGTGAGGGGAGGAAGAAGAGAGAGGAAGGCATGGAGGCAAGGGGGGGGCGGGAGGGAAGGAGGGGCAGAGGGGGGAGGCCAGGGCCATCTGGGCCGTCTTTGCCTCCCGTTCCCGCTCTGCGTCCCAGCTTAAGCCTGTCCTGGGGTTCTCTTGGGCCGTCTTAAGTTTCTCATGGGAAGTTGTAGGGCCCCCTGGGGCCGTCTTGGGGCACTCTTGGGCGCCTCTTCGGCGATCACGGGGCGGTCTTGGGGGCGCCGTCGGCCGTCGTCGAACATTGGAAGTTCGGGAGCGCGAGAAGGTGTAAAACATCGAACAAGCCAACGCAAACCAATGATTTGGGCCTCTTTGGGCTCTCCAGGGACGTCTCTCGGAGCTCTCGCGGGCCCTCTTGGAGGCTTTTTGGGTTGTGTGTGTGTTGCCATCTTGAGCTCCTCTTGGGCCACGTTGGAATTATCTCGGCCGTCCTGGAGCGCCCCGGGGCCTCCCGCTCACGCTCTGGGGACCATATTGTGCCTCTCCTGGGATTCTTTCGGGCAATTTTGGGCTGCTCTTGGGCAATATTCGGGCTCTCCGAGGCCTAGAAAGCGCGCGGCGCCGAAACACACACACACACACACAGAATATCTATGTATATCTAAGTATGTATGTATCTCTCTATATATAGCCTTCCGCACGCCCCAAGAACCCCCCTTTCTCCATATTATACATGCATATATATATATATATATATATATATATATATCGTACGATATTCGGACTTGATGTTGAGGCTCATTTTTGGAACTCAGCATCCAAGTACTCAACACCCTCCGTCTCCAACACACCATCCAATACTCAACACCCTCCGTCCCCAACGCAGCACGCGATACTCAACAGGCTCCCTCCCCAAGCTGAACTTGAACATAACCTTCTACTCAACTCCCTCCGTCTCCAACACACCATCCAGTACTCAACACCCTCCGTGCCCAACACAGCACGCGATACTCAACAGGCTCCCTCCCCAAGCTGAACTTGAAAAAAACCTTCTACTCAACTCCCTCCGTCTCCAACACACCATCCAATACTCAACACCCTCCGTCTCCAACACAGCACCCTATACTCATCAGGCTCCCTCCCCCAACTGAAATTGAAAATAACCTTCTACTCAACTCCTTCCGTCCACAACACGCCATCCAGTAATCAACACCCTTCGTCTCCAACGCAGCACCCGATACTCGACAGGCTCCCTCCCCAAGCTGACCTTGAAAATAACATGTTACTCCCCTCCCTCCGTCTCCAACAAACCATCCAGTAATCAACACCCTTCGTCTCCAGCATAGCACCCGATACTCAACAGGCGCCCTCCCCAAGCTGAACTTGACAATAACCGTTTACTCAACACCCTCCGTCTCCAACACACCATCCAGTACTCCATACCCTTCGTTTCCAACACAGCACCCGATAGTCAACATGCTCCCTCCCCAAGCTGAACTTGACAATAACCTTTCACTCAACACCCTCCGTCTCCAACACACCATCCAGTACTCAACACACTCCGTCCCCAACACAGCACCCAAAACTCAACAGGCTCCCTCCCCAAGCCGACCTTGACAATAACCTTTTATTCAACTCCCTCCGTCTCCAACACACCATCCAGTACTCAACACCCTTCGTTTCCAACGTTGCTCCTGATACTCCATAGTTCTTTTCTCCGTCAAACAACCAACCATTATGTGCCACTGTTCCTTTACGGTTGCCGCGCCCGCCTTCCGCCCACGTGTTCTCTTGGCATCTTCCAAAAGACAAGGGAAGGTCATGGTGCGTGCGGAACCCTATATATATACACACACCAGAACCATCGCGCGCGCTTCGCGCGCGCTCAGCTTCTAACAAGCCCCAGGCCTTGACGAATTCACTGCTCCACTGAAGTAGTGGACCACAGTCCACGCATACCAATCTGCATTCCGAAAGGCCTTCGAGGAAAACGGTTGTGTAGGGGGGCGGAGGCCGTACGAATCGGGTTCCCAAAAGGCCTTCTGGGAGCATGGGTTTGGGGCGTCTTGGGGAGCCTGTTGGGGCGTGCCGTTGTCGTCGTCGTCGTGCTGCAACGACCCATTCCCGAACCTGACCTTGGGGGTGGCCAAACCTGGCACAGCCCCGATTGGCAACAGACCCGACACGCCCCGTCAAAACTGAACGCCAGGTTCGCACTCGCCAAGCACGAAGGGACGGCAGCTGCGGTCGCCAGTTGTCTCGCGCCGAGTCCGTACGTTTTACTACGGGGACGGGCTGATTGTTGCCTCTTGAAGGCCCTCTTGGGGCCCTCTTCGGCCATCTTGAAGCCATCTCGGGCCTTCTTGGGCCTCGCTGAAGCTGTCCTGTGGGCCTCTTGGGCGTCCTCGGAACCCAGAAATCATGTTCCCGGAGAGGTTTCCGGGAACATGATTTCGAACGGGGCCCTCCTGGGCCTCCCTGAGGCCGTCTTGGGGGCCTCCTGGTCCGGCTTCGGGGCCTCTTGGGCCGTCTCGGGGGGTTCGGGGAGCCCCACAGGCCGACGTTTTTGGGCTGTCTGGGGCCCTCTTGGGTCTGTCGTGAGCTGTCTTGGGGCTCCGCGGGAGCGCCTGGGGCACTGCGAAGACGAAACCAGCGAGCATGTCGAAATTGTACGTCTTACAGAAAGGAAATGTGCCGATGTTTGCCTCTTGAAGGCCCTCTTGGGGCGCTCACGGGCCCCCTTAGGGTTCTCTTGGGGCCCTCAGGGGACCACTTGGGGCCTCTTATGGCCTCTTCGGAGGCCTCTTGAGACTGAGGGCCCGAATTTTCGGCGATGGGACCACGACCCTCGCGAGGGGTGCCAAAAAATGGCCCGGGGGGGCCCCATGGCGACCAGCGGCGCCAGCCGGGCCCCCCCCCGGCCTACTCCGATATCTTCATATCTATATATATATATATATATATATATGTATATACACACTAGAACCACGCGCGCTCTACGCGCGCGCTTGGGTTCTAGTTTCGCCCGGGGCAGCGGCCAAACAACGGACGAGGAGGTTGAAGGCTGAATGCACTTCGGTTATTCGTCGAGTTTCGCGGTCGTGGTTCGAAAAGCTTTTGGGCGCCCCTCACCCCCAGGCGGCCCGAGGCGGCCGAAAACGACACCACTTCCACGTCCTCCTCTTCCCCCCTGCTCTTGCTCCTCTACTCCTACTCTTCCTCCTCCCCCTATCGCCCCCTCCTTTTCCCCCCTTCCTCCTCCTCCGCCCCCTTCCTCCCCTCCTCCTCCTTTTCCTCCTCCTCGTCCTCCTCTTCCTCCTCCTCCGCCTCCTCTTCCGTCTCCTCCTACTTTCCCTCCTCCTCCTCCTCCTCTTCCTCCTCCTCCTCCTCCTCCACGCCTCCTCCTCCTCCTCATCATCATCATCATCTCATCACCATCACCATCACTTCACCACATCATCATCCTCATCATGTTCCTCCTCCTCCTCCTCATCCTCTCCCTCCTCCTTCCCTCCTCCTCCTCTTCCTCCTCCTGGTCCTCCTCCTCCTCCGCCTCCTCCTCCTCGTCCTTTTCCCCCTCCTCCTCCTCCTCCTCTCACTCCTCCTTCTCCTGCTCCTTCTCCTCCTCCTGTTGGGACTACATGGCTCGCCAAACGGCACTGCGACGCCGCGCAGGCATTGGGCCACATCGGATAAACGGAACACTCGGGGGAGGCATCCCTCTTCCTCTTCCTCCTCCTTTTCTCCTCTTCCTCCACGTCCTCCCCCCCTCCTCCTGTTCCTCTCCCTCCGCCCCTCCTCCTCCTCCTCCTCCTCCTTCTCCTGCCCCTCCTCCTCCCCCTCCTCTTCCTCCTCCTCTTCCTCCTCCTCCTCTTCCTCCACCTCCCCATCATCATCGTCACCATCATCATCGTTATTACCATCATCATCATCATCAATCATCATCATCATCATCATCATCATCATCGTCATCATCCCCCTCTTCCCCTCCTCCTCCCCCGCATCCCTTCTCTCCCCCCCCCCCCTCCCCCCCTCGTTCTCCTCTTCCTCCTCCTCCTCCTCCTCCCCCTCCTCGTCCATCTCATCTCCCCCCTTTCCTCTTCCTCCTCCTTCTCCTCCACTTCCTCCGCGCGCAAGAAATCCAACAACATGTCGCGGAAATCAACGAACTGTGTCCCTCCGGGTTTTTTGTTCGGGCGTCCTTTTAGGACTTGTCGGGGCCGTCTTAGGGCCCCCTTGGGCGTCCTGGGAACCCGGAAATCATGTTCCGATACAGGCTTCGGGGAACATGATTTCGGACGCTGCGGAAGAGGCCTCCCGAGAATCTCTATAGGCAGCTCTGCTTGCCCCCGTTGTGGCTCTGTTGGGTGCCTTCTGGGGCTCTCTTGGGCTGGCTTGTAGCTCTCATGGGTCATCTTGGGTCCCTCTTGGGCCGTCGTGGGGCTCCTCGGGGTGGCACTGTGAAGACGTCGTCGTCGTCGCCGTTCGCCGATCGGCGGCGTTAATTGTTGTCATCGTCGTCCATCGTCGTCGTCGTCGTCGGTCGTCGCCGTCGTCATCGTCAATCACCGTCGCCGATCACCGTCGCCGATCGTAGATCGGCCCCAAGCCCTCCCGCCCACTCCTCCTCCTCTCCTCCTCCTCCTCCTCTTCCTCCTCCTCCTCCTCCTCCTCCTCCTCCTAATCTGCCTCCTCTTCCTCTTCCTCCTCCTCCTGAAATCATGTTCCCGGAGACGCTTCCGGGGACAGGATTTCGAACGATGCAGAAAAGACTGGGTCCAGGGTGGCTCTGCGCACGCGGACAGCGTCGCCGCCGTCGGCGTGGCCGTCGTCGTCGTCGCCGTCGATCGTCGATCGGCGACGTCGACTGTTGTCATCGTCGTCTATCGTCGTCGTCGTCGGTCGTCGACGTCGTCGTCGTCGTCGTCAATCACCGTCGCCGGTCGTCGTCGCCGATCGTCGATCGCCCTCGAGCCTCCTCCTCTCTCCCCCCCTCCTCCCCTCCACTCCTTCTCCTCCTTCTCCTCTTCCTTCTCCTCCTCCTCCTCCTCCCCCTCCCCCTCCTTCGCCGTCTCAGTCTCCTCCGCGCGGAAGAAATCCAACAACGTCCCGCGCAAATCAACGAACTATGGCCCTCCGGGCCTTTTTGAACGTCCATTGAGGGCCTTTCGGGGCCGTTTTAGGGCCCTCTTGGGCGTCGTGGGAACCAGGAAATCATGTTCCCGGAAAGGCTTCTGGGAGCATGATTTCGAAAGAGGCCCTCTTGGGCCTCCCTGAGGCCGTGTTGGGAGCCTCCTGGGCCAACTTTGGGGCCTCTTGGGCCGTGTTGGGGGTTCCGTGAGCCTCACAGGACGACCCTTTTGGGCCGTCTTGGGCCCTCTTGGGTCTCTCTTGGGCTGTCTTGGGGCTCGGGGGCGTCTGGGGCACCGCGAGGGCCAAGCAAGTAAATATGTTGAAAACGTACGTTGTACAACGGGAGTGGGCCGATTTGTGCCTCTTGAAGGCCCTTTTCGGCCAGCTTCAAACCATCTCGGGCCCTCTTGAGGCGCTCTCGGACGTCTTGGGGCCCCCTTGGGCCTCGCTGAGGCTGTCGGACAGCGTCGCCGCCGTCGGCGTGGCCGTCGTCGTCGTCGCCGTCGATCATCGATCGGCGGCGTCGACTGTTGTCATCGTCGTCGATCGTCATCGGTAGTCGTCGTGGTCGTCGTCGTCGTCGTGAATTACCGTCGCCGGTCGTCGTCGCCGATCGTCGATCGCCCTCGAGCCTCCTCCTCCTCTCTCCCCCCCTCCTCCCCTTCCGCTCCTCCTCCCCGCCTCGTCCTTCTCCTCTTCCTCTTCCTCCTCCCCCTCCTCCTCCTCCTTCGCCCTCTCCGTCTCCTCCGCGCGGAAGAAATCCAACAACATTTCGCGAAAATCAGCGAATTGTGGCCCTCTGGGAATTTTGGGGCCGTCCTGGGGCCCTCCTGGGCGCCCTGGGAACCCGGAAATCATGTTCCCGGAGAAGCTTCTGGGAACATGATTTCGAACGAGGCCCTCTTGGGCCTCCCTAAGGCCGTCTTGGGGGCCTCCTGAGCCGGCGTTGGGGCCTTTTGGGCCGTCTTGGGCTGTCATGGGGCTCCTCGGGGGCCACTCTGAGGACGAAGCAAGCGAGTATGCTGAAATTGTACGTTTTACAAGGGGAATGGGTAAAGTTCTGCCTCTTGAAAGCCCTCTTGGGGCCCTCTTCGGCCATCTTCAAGCCATCTCGGGCCCTCTTGGGGCGCTCTTGGACGTCTTGGGGCCCTCTGGGGCCTCGATGAGGCTGTCTTGTGTGCCTCTTGGGCTGTCACGCGGGCAGCGTCGCCGCCGTCGGCGTGGCCGTCGTCGTCGCCGTCGATCGTCGATCGGCGGCGTCGACTGTTGTCATCGTCGTCGATCGTCGTCGTCGTCGGTCGTCGACCGTCGTCGATCGTCGTCGTCGTCATCGTCGTCGTCGTCGTCGTCGTCGTCAATCACCGTCGCCGGTCGTCGTCGCCGATCGTCGATCGCCCTCGAGCCTCCTCCTCTCTGCCCCCCTCCTCCCCTCCACTCCTCCTCCCTGCCTCCTCCTTCTTCTCCTCTTCCTCCTCCTCCTCCTCCTCCTCCTCCTCCTCCTTCGCCCTCTCCGTCTCCTCTGCGCGAAAGAAATCCAACAACAGCTCACGCAAATCAACGAACTGTGGCCATCCGGGCCTTTTCGAAGGTCCTTTTAGGGACCTTTTGGGGCCGTCCTGGGGCCCTCTTGGGCGTCCTGGAAACCCGGAAATCATGTTCCTGGAGAGGCTTCCGGGAACATGATTTCGAACGAGGCCCTCTTGGGCCTTCCTGAGGCCGTGTTGGGGGCTTCCTGGGCCGGCTTTGGGGCCTCTTGGGCCGTCTTGGGGGGGTTCCGTGAGCCTCACGGGACGACCCGTTTGGGCCGTCGTGGGCCCTTGGGTCTCTCTATTGGGCTGTCTTGGGGCTCGGGGGCGTCTGGGGCACTGTGAGGACCAAGCAAACGAGCATGCTGAAAATGTGTGCTTTACGAATGGAAATAGGCCGGTGTTTGCCTCTTGAAGACCCTCTTGGGGCCCTCTTCGGCCATCTTCAAGCCATCTCGGGCCCTGTTGGGGCGCTCTTGAGCGTCTTGGGGCCCTCGCTGAGGCTGTCTTGTGGGCCTCTTGGGCTGTCTTGGGGGCCTCATGGGCCGTCTTGGGCGGGTTCGTGGACCCCGCAAGACGCCCGGGGCGGCCATGCCAACCGGTGGCACCACCCCACCCCCGCCCCCGGGCCCCGTCCGTCTGTCCTACTGCTCCTCTCCAAACCCTCGTTCCCTAACCTCCCGATCATGTTCCCGGACCCCCGTCCCTTCCCCCCAGAGCACCGCAGCAGTAGGAAAGCGTTCCGAAACGGTGAGAAATCATGTTCCCGGAAAGCGTTCAAGAATATGAATCGTACGTCGTCCAAGGCGCCTCGGAAGGCGCAGAATACTCCTCCAAGGCGCGGAATTATGTTCCCAGACCGCCTTCCGGGAACATGATGGGGACGACTTCTGAGGGCCTCCAGTGGGCCTTGGGGGCCTCTCGGAGGCCTGTATATATACATTATGTATTATATATATATATAGAGAGAGAGAGAGAGAGACCCATACGTAAGACATGTAGGACTGTGTACACAGGAGAAGGACAATCTATATAAACATAGGTACGTCGTCCAAGGCGCCTCGGAAGGCGCCTCGGAAAGCGCAGAATACTCCTCCAAGGAGCGGAATCATATTCCCGGACCGCCTTCCGAGAACATCATGGGGACGACCTTCTGAGGGCCTCCAGTGGGCCTCTTGGGGGCCTCTCGGAGGCCTGTTGGGCTCTCCTGGAGGCGTCTTGGGGCGCGCTCAGGGCCATTGTTGGGCATCTTGGGGGCCTCTATATATGGGGAAGAATTGAAATACGTGGAAGGAAGTGGCACGACTCGGGAGGGCTTGGGGGAGGGGTATATATATATATATATATATATATATATATGTATGTGTATATATATATATATATAGTAGACCCATACGTAAGACATGTAGGATTGTGTACACAGGAGAAGGACAATCTATAGAAACGTAGTACGTCGTCCAAGGCGCCTCGGAAGGCGCCTCGGAAAGCGCAGAATACTCCTCCAAGGCGCGGAATCATGTTCCCGGACCGCCTTCCGGGAACATGACGGGGACGACCTTCTGAGGGCCTCCAGTGGGCCTCTTGGGGGCCTCTCGGAGGCCTGTTGGGCTCTCCTGGAGGCGTCTTGGGGCGCGCTGAGGGCAATTTTTGGGCCTCTTGGGGGCTTCTGGGGGCCTTCGGGGAGGCTCTTGGGAGCCTCTTTGGGGCCTCTTGGGGCCTCGCGGGGCCCTCTTGGGGACCGCTGGGCTCGCTTAGGCAGTCTTGAAGCCCTGTCGGGGCACTCCTGGAACCATCTTGGGCGGCTCCTGGGCCATCTTGGGGCTCTCCTGGGCTGTCTTGGGACGATTTGGGGGGTCTCTTGGGCCGTCTTGGGGCGGTCTTGGGGGCCTCTTCGGCCGTCTTGGAGCGGTTTTGGGAGACTCTTGGACGGCCTTGGAGCGTCGGAACCCACAAAAAGCGAGAAGGCCAAAAACCTAGAAAAAAACAATACAAATCAACGATTTTGGCTTGTCGGGGCTCTCTTGGGAGGCCTCTTGGGATGCCTTCGGGGCCTCATGGAGCTCTCTTGGAACGTCTTCGGGCCTTCCTGGCCATTCCTGAGGCTATCTACGCGCGTCTTGGAGCGCTCGCGGGCCGTCTTGGGCGGTCTCGAACTGTTCCTGGCGGTCCCAGGGGCCATCCGGGACGCTTCGGACGCTCCCGGGGGCGCCCTGCACACCCCATGGAGATGACAGGCACCGCCCCGGGGCCCTACTCCGAGATATATATATATATATATATATATATATATATATATATATATATATATATGTATATATATATATATACACACATATATATATATA
This sequence comes from Prorocentrum cordatum, assembly GCA_963575745.1. Classification (NCBI taxonomy): domain Eukaryota; class Dinophyceae; order Prorocentrales; family Prorocentraceae; genus Prorocentrum; species Prorocentrum cordatum. The sequence goes on along the minus strand of CAUYUJ010006891.1, from coordinate 751,056 downwards.
TATATACACACCAAACATGGAGATCAAGGATCTGGGTTTTTCGGGCCTTCTCGGGACGCCTTTCGGAAGTTCTTCGAGGCCTCTTGGGCTGCGCACTTGCAGTCTGGAGCCCACCAGGGGCCGCGATAGGGCTTTCTGGGCTGTTTTGGAGGGACTGGTCGAAGTCCCCGGGCTGGGACAGCCCGGGGGCTCCACGGCCTCTCCGGGGTGCTTTGGGAGCGGTCTGGGAAACCCCGGTCTTCCCATGCCCCCCCCGGGCCCCCGGCCCGGGGCCTTGTGCGCGGGTGTATGTTTGTATGCACGTATGCACGTATGTATGTATGTATGTATGTATGTATGTATGTATGTATGTATGTATGTATGCATGCATGTATGCATGCATGTATGTATGTATGTATGTATGTATGTATGTATGTATGTATATACACACACGCACGTACGCACAAACACTTCTAGCTAAACGTCCATTGAGTCACTGAAGCACACGCGCGCCACCTCGAAGACGACACAATCAATACTCCCAACACGTACGCAATAACCACATGCATGCACGCAATCGATGCCCGTTCGAAGCATCGATTACACAGCTGGGACAAAGTGAGAACGAATTCATAAAACGATCATCGTGAATGATCTGCAGACGGCAACGCCCAAAGAGGAAAATTAAGGTAGATTCGCCCTTCAATGTTGGCAGCGTGCGCAGGCGCGCACCATGGGCCATGCCATTGATACGCCGCGCCTTAGTTTGCGCGCCCAGTGGCAACATTGGGAGGCGGACGCTACTTAATGCTCGGGTGTTTTTCCAAGTTGCTCCTTCCAAGGGCCGCTGGCGTGGGCGGTTCCACGTTCTGCCTTGCGGTTTCGTTCCCACCCGTCGGATGGCTAACATGCAACGCGCAATGCAGACGATGCGTTTTCCATAACATTGACATGCGGATGTCACTTGATGTGACGGGCCCCGCCTGGTCAGAGTCAACTTTTTGTTTGCTTCCATCCCTGTGCCGCTTTCGTTATATATTCCACGGGGATGTACGCATTACGTGTTATATGCAAACGCTAAACCAACAAACAATCAATTATAGGAGGCGACAAGGTGAAGGGAAGGCGGGCGGAAAAGCAAGAGACGGGGTAGGGAAAACATATGCGAACGCACGAATTAAGCACGGCAGAACGGGCACGAAACCCAACAGCAAATGTGGCTCAAACCGACAACGGCCGCTGTTTGGCAGGCGATCTTCTGTCTCAAATGGACAGCGTCCGCAGCGACATGGACGACGAAACCTGTTCCAAATGAACACGACCTGCCGCCGGTCTCTGCACCCCATGTTGTCCGCAACCCCGATCGTGCCGAGTGGAGGCCAGTACAACCCTGGCTTCTAAGGATCCTGCAAAATCTGGCTCTCTGACTGACCCCCTTTTGCACTGACCCCCGCCTCAAGGCTCCCAAGAGAAAATTGTAAGTCAGCGGGTGAACCGAAGCCGGCCCAAGCGCCAATCGTGCCACGGGCGGGACGCGCCGGAAGTGAACTGGGGCACGGTGGAATGTGGCAGGGGCAGAGGGAAAGGGAAGGCAAAGCTGCTCAGATCGTGCAGCTCCTGAGAGGAACAGAGACGGGAGGGGGAACCGGCGCCTCGCGCTCGTGGCTGCTCTCGCAGCATGTCCTCTTGCGGAAGGCCGCAAAGGCCAAGGCGGCTGCGCGAGCGAGGCCAGGAGAGCTCGCGGGGGCAAGGGCAGCGGCGCGGGGAGGGAGGGAGCGAGGGGGAGGGAGCGAGGAGGACGGAGGAAGGAGGGATAGGAACGAGGGAGGGAGGGGGGGGGGGCGAGGAAGGAGGAATAGGGGGCGATGCGGACGGAGGGAGGGAGTGAAGGAACGAAAAAGGAACGAGGAGGAGGGAACATGAACGAACACCACTGGGCACCACACGCCGTGTCAGAACATCAAAATCAAGCGCGGTGCTCGGTAAATGCATCAGACCTCGTCGCCTGGCGACTCGCGGCCCCGCCGTGACGGCAAATTGGTTCGTGGGCGGCCAGCTGGCTTGGGCATTGCGCACTGGGGACTTCTGCCGCAACCATCACAGGCGCCGGGCTGACGCCACTATCAGCTGGAAAAGGCTGAGACCGAAGGCCGTGCTACACCCAGCGACGGTGGCATCCCCCCGCCGAGCAGGTTTCGCAACGTCCTCCCCAGTCCCAGCGCCCGCTGTCCCACCGAACAGAAGGCCAGCTGCAGCTCACCAAGACCGCGGACGCAAGTTCCATTGGCAGCGCGCCCCAGGGGAAGGACTGGAAACCAGCGGCAGGGAGCGAGGAGGGAGAAGGGGGAGGCGGGGGAGGGAGGGAGGGACGGAATAACCGACGAGGGAATGAGGGAAGGGCCGCAGCCGTGCGTGCTCGAGCTGGCTCAGATTGGCGGCGCGGAGCGGCCAGAATGCGCGGCGGCAAACGGTCGCCGAGACAACCCTGGGTCACGCGGATGTCGGCTGCGCGCATGCGAACTCGCCGCGAGGCCCGCGCTGCCGCGCGTGTAGGTGCAGGTGAAAGTGAAGGTGAAGGTGTAAGCGTAGGTGTGGAATGTGAGATGTGAAATGCGAGGTGCGAGGTGTAAGGCGTGAGGTGCGGGGTGTGAGGTGTGAGGTGCGCGGTGCGAGGTGCGAGGTGCAAGGTGAAAGTGCAAGGTGCCAGGTGCGAGGTGCCAGGTGTAAGGCGCAAGGTGCAAGGTGCAAGGTGCGAGGTGCGAGGTGCGATGCGTGAGGTGCGGGGCGCGGGGTGCGAGGCGCGAAGTGCGAGGTGAGAGGTGCGGGGCGCGAGGCGCGAGGCGCGAGGCGCGAGGTGCGAGGTCCGAGGCGCGGCGTGCGAGGTGCGAAGTGCGAGGTGCGGGCGCGAGATGCGAGATGCGAGGTGCGAGGTGCGAGATGCGAGGTGCGAGGTGTGCGGTGCGAGGTGTGTGGTGCGCGGTGTGAGGTGTGTGTGTGTATGTATGTGTGTGCGTGCGAAGTGCGTGCGTGTGAGGTGTGTGTGTGTGTGTGTGTGTGTGTGCCTGTGTGTGTGTGAGGTGTGTGTGTGCGTGTGTGGTGTGTGTGTGCGTGTGTGTGTGTGTGTGCGTGCGAAGTGCGTGCGTGTGAGGTGTGTGTGTATGTGTGTGAGGTGTATGTGTGTGGGTGTGTGGGGCGTGTGTGTGTGTGTGGGTGTGTGTGTGTGTTTGCGCGTGTGCGTGTGCGTGTGCTGTGCGTGTGCGTGTGCGTGTGCGTTGCTCGTGCTGTGCGTGTTGTGCTGTGCGTGTGCGTGTGCGTTGTTGTGCGCGTGCGTGTGCGTGTGCTTGTGCGTATGTGTCTGTGTCTGTGTGTGCGTGTGCGTGTGTGTGCGTGTCTGTGTGTGAGGTGTGTGTTGTGTGTGTGTGTGAGGTGTGGTGTGTGTGTGTGTGCGTTGTGTGTCTGTGTGAGGTGTGTGTGTGTGTGTGTGTGTGCGTGTGTGTGTGTGTGCGTGTGCGTGTGCGTGTGCGTGCGCGCGTGCGCGCGCGCGTGCGTGCGCGTGCGCGCGCGTGCGCGCGCGCGCTGTGTGCGCGAGCGCGGGCGAGCGCGCGAGTGCGCGAGTGCGCGAGTGCGCAGGTGCGCGGGTGAGCGAGCGCGCGAGTGTGCGAGTGTGCGAGTGTGCGAGTTTGCGGGCGTGCGAGTACGCAAGTGCGCGCGCGCGGGTGTGCGCGCGCGCGGCGTGCGCGTGCGCGCGCGTGCGTGCGCGCGTGCGCGCGCGCGTGCGTGTGCGCGTGCGTGTGCGAGCGCTTGTGCGCGTGCTTGCGCGTGCTGCGTGTGCTGCGTGCGCTGCGTGTGCGGCGTGTGCGTGTGCTTGTGCGTGTGCTTGTGCGTGTGCTTGTGCGTGTGCTTCTGCGGCGCGCGCGGCGCTTGCGGCGTGCGCGGCGCTTGCGGCGCGCGTGCTGCGCGCGTGCTGCGCGCGCGTGGTGCGTGCGCGCTGCGCGTGTGCTGCGCGCGTGCTGCGCGCGTGCTGCGCGCATGCTGCGCGCGCTACGCGACGGCGGCGCGCGCGCAGCGCGTGCGCGGCGCATGTGCGGCGCGTGTGCGGCGCGAG